>ML660770.1:4679555-4808689 GCA_007570785.1 Antilocapra americana | reverse complement strand
GACAGCAGTGATAGTGACAGCAAATCAGACAGTGACAGCAGCGACAGTGACAAGTCAGACAGCGACAGCAGCGATAAGAGTGACAGCAAGGGAAAGTCTGGTAACGGCAACAACAATGGAGATAGCAGTGACAGTGACGGTGACGGTGAAGGCGGTGACAGTAATCGCTCAACAAGTGACGATCAGAGCTAAAGAAGAACCCACAAGGTTCCTTTTGTGAGAAGCCTGGTGAGTAACTGGTAGGAAATAAAGATTTCCAGGAAGGTAAAGGTCCACACATCTACAGACACAAGGAAAGAGTCAAATTGTCGGATTCAGGACCAGGTCCTAACACCCTCAGAGAGAGAATCTGACTGTGTACATGTGTGTTAAATATATTCTGAAAAGATTTCGTTAAAAGTGTAAATGCAAACAGAGAAGAACAATTAAAATGTTCTTTATTACTTTACACAGAAACCTCAAGTAATCACATACTAATAACTTCAGTTTAAATGCCAAGTGCTTTAAAAAATGTATTAGCACGCAAACACCTTTTATAAATAACCAGTGGCATTGGCCTGATCTTGCAGTAATTATATCTATATTCTGAGTAGATGGTCTGCTTACAGCTGAGTAAAAGATGCTCTCATCATGATCTCCAGCCTGGCTACAATTCATTTGCTAGTTCTAAGGAAGAAATATTTTGCAACATAAAAAAAAAAATCACAGCAGCCATTTAATTTACCCAAACCATGGGAACAATCTTTGTAATTAGTGAATAGAGTAATTACAAATTATGGAAATTCCAAAGAGTTCTACAGAGAAAAGAATTTAGAGGCTCGTTTAAACAGCAAAACCTTACATATAAGATCACATTCCTGCAAAATACTGCTGGAAATGTATGAAGTTCATAAAATTATTGACGAAACTGAGGCAATACTTAGAAAATGCCTTGCCTCAAGTTGCCACTCTCCAACTATTAATAAATAAACGAATTCATGAATGAAGGGCTCTTGGAGGGCATGCGCTTTTTGAACTCTGTTCAGAACCCTGCTAACAGGATTTAGTTGTCTTCCTAAACTTTGGGCTTGCCAGGTGGCTCAGCTGGTGAAGAATCTGCCTGCAATGCAGGAGACCTGGGGTTTGATCCCTGGGTTGGGAAGATCCCCTGGAGAAGGGAACAGCTACGCATTCCAGTATTCTGGCCTGGAGAATTCCATGGACTGTTATGGTATATGGGGTCGCAAAGAGTCGGGCATGACTGAGTGGCTTTCAGTTTTACTTTCCTCAATCTCACCAAGTCAAACCTGGTTCGTATTTGCTTTTAAATCCCCATTGACGAAAAATCCCAAATCAGATCCTGAGACTCCCTACTCACTATTAATCTCTTTAATAAATCCAACAGTTGGTCTGGAAACTTCTCACTTTTTAAAAATCTGAGACTCATTAGTTGTTGTGGTTCAGCTGCTCAGTCATGTCTAACTCTTTGCGACCCCATGGACCAGGCTTCCCTGCACTTCACCATCTCCCAGAGTTTGCTCAAACTCATGTCCATTGAGTGGGTGATGCCACCCAACCATCTCGTCCTCTACTATCCCCTTTTCCTCCTGTCTTTAATATCTCCCAGCATCAGGTTCTTTTCCAATGAGTCAGTTCTTCGTATCTGTGGCCAAAGTATTGGAGTTTCAGCTTCAGCATCCATCCTTCCAATGGAGTATTCAGGATTGATTTCCTTTAGGATTGACTGGTTAGATCTCCTAGCTGTCAAAAGGACTCTCAAGAGTCTTCTGCAGCACCACAGTTTGAAGGCATCAGTTCTTCAGTGCTCAGCCTTTTTAATTGTCCAGCTCTTACATCCATATGTGACTACTGGAAAAACCATAGCTTTGACTATACGGACCTTTGTATGCAAAGTAATGTCTCTGTTTTTTAATACATTGTCTAGATTTGTCACTGCCTTTCTTCCAAGGAACAAGCATCTTTTGATTTCATGGCTGCACTCACCATCTGCAGTGATTTTTGGAGCCCAAGAAAATAAAGTCTGTCACTGTTTCCATTGTTTCCCCATCTATTTGCCAAGAAGTGATAGGACCCGATGCCATGATCTTCATTTTTTGAATGTTGAGTTTTAAGCCAGCTTTTTCACTTTTGTCAGTGAAATTTTCCAGTTTGTTGTGATCCACATAGTCAAAGGAGTCAATGTAGTCAATGAAGCTTAAGTAGATGTTTTTCTGGAATTCTCTAGCTTTTCCTATGATCCAACAGCTGTTGGCAACTTGATCTCTGGTTCCTCTGCTTTTCTGAATCCAGCTCTGGAAGTTCTCTGTTCATATACTGTTGAAGCCTAGCTTGAAGGATTTTGAGCATTACTTTGCTAGCATGTGATATGAGTGCAACTGTGTGGTAGTCTGAACATTCTTTGGTTTATTTAACTAAAATCTGAGCATGATTTTGCATGAATGAGGGTGCTTAGTTTTGAGATGAAGTCCTAACCCTAGAACATGAGGATCTTAAAAATGTATGAGACTAGAGTATGATATTTAACCAGGTGATATAATTTATCACCCAAACTAGGACACCTTTGAGAGTGAAAGGGCTGCTGTGAATAATTTCTTGGGAAAAGGAGGTATAAAATTGGCTTGTCTGGGACTCTGGAAGATATAATGACCATAACCATAAACCTCAGTGTATTATTCAAGATTTAGTGGTGATGATTTGTAAGATCTCTCTTTTTCACTTTGGTAATTATTTTGCATTTGTTCTAATTCAAAGGTAAAATTCTATATGGCAGAGTTTTGAATGCAGCTTCTTTAATGTTAATTTTCAACCAGTCATTAGTTGACAATTTATGTTCTACTATTAGCCAGATTTTACACAAAGAGTTTCAGTAGGGTTTTTTTTTTCCTCCTTCCTTTATGCAAGATTTTCTTAGTTAAGAGATCAATATTGCAAGTAATAATGCTGAAGGCTTAAAAAATTCAGCTATTAATAGACTACTTGGTAACTCATAATACTGTACAATTTCAGATTTTTACTATATTATAGTCATGGAAATGACTCCAAACTTCTTCCCTTAAAATATGCTCTAGATTTTTAACTCCTTTAGGCTTCAGGATTTTTTGTTTTTCCCAATTTGTAAATTGTGGCTTCTAGTAACTGTCCTACCTATTTCAAAATGTTGTCATGGGCATTAAGTCAGGCAATGGATATGAAACTCTTTGTAAATTATATAATATACGAATGAGAGAAAATGAATTTTGGTGCTATAATAAACATCTATTTATATGACTATCGACAAGAAAAATCCCTGCATCTTAATGAGTTTGTGATTACTTACTTCCTCTATCGTATTTTTAAAAATTAGTTAGTTTTTTTTTTTTCAGTCCCACCTCGAGGCTTATAGGATTTCAATTTCCCATCCAGGGACTAAATGTGGGCCCAAGCAGTGAAAGCACCAAGTCCTAACAATTGAATGGCCAGGGAATTCCCTAAAATTAATTGAAAAATTATATATATATATATATATATATACACACACAAAAAATAATTTCAAACAAAATGAAAAGGTATACAAAAATATTCAATCTCTATCATGCACCACATGTCTTTGAACTGTGGTGTTGGAGAATACTCTTGAGAGTCCCTTGGACTGCAAAGAGATCCAACCAGTCTATCCTAAAGGAAATCAGTCCTGAATATTCATTGGAAGAACTGATATTGAAGCTGAAACTCCAAAACTTTGGCCACCTAATGCAAAGGACTCACTCACTAGAAAAGACCCCAATGCTGGGAAAGATTGAAGGTGGGAGGAGAAGGGGATGAGAGAGGATGAGATGGCTGGATGGCATCACCGACTCGATGGACATGAGTTTGAGTAAGCTCCAGGAATTGGTGATGGACAGGGAAGCCTGGTGTGCTGCAGTCCATGGGGTCACAGAGTTGGACACGACTGAGCGACTGAACTGACTATCATTCTAGACTCCCTGTCTTCTATTTTTCTTCCCTAGAGACAATTCCTATTACTACAATTAATATCTATCTCATGGAGTTTTTCATAAATATTCTATGCAGATATAAACAGGTATATCCCCCCCTTGTGAAAACACTTGGAAGTCTACCACACATGATGTGTTCAACTTACTCTTTGAATATGGGTTCATTACACACAGACTGACATTCTTTTCACAGCTGTTTTGTATTTCATTTTAGGAAATGCCTTAGGTGTTTCACCTGTCCCTATTTTTCTGTCACCCTTTATTTCTAGTTGAGAAACTTTGCAGGTGTCACCTGAGTCAAGCTGGATAAATTTCCAGCCAGTTTTTATAAAGACTTTACTTTAAAAGGTGTTTATGGTCTGGGAGTTGGGGGTGGATGCTGTTCTGAATCTACGGCTGATGTCAGAAATTAGGAAGTAAGACTATGGTCCTGATTTTCCTCTGTAATCATGTCTGCTTTGACCTCCATTTGTGTTCCGAGTGAAAATGAAGGAGACACTCCCAGAGAATGTCTCAAGAATAGATCCTTTTAACATGAGAAATCTGATATTAGAAAATAAAATTGCTTTTAGGTTACTCTCTGGATTAAAGATTAATGAACTATCTGCTAATTATTGCCCATCAGAGTCTTATTTTTTTTAAACTGCAGGTTGACACTCATTTAGTCGATCATGATATCATGACTCATGAGCAACACCTTGCAAAACGAAAGAATAAGAAAGGAAAACCTTCAGTGCACAATGTGTAGTGTTCTGTGAAACGATGTTATTTATCTCTGTATACTTGCGGACACAAATATGTTTAAGTATGCGCATGCTGTTGGTTGCAGTTAAAAAAGATGCAAAAGTCATTGGTTTGGAAAAGTGTTATAAAACATTATTACTGCTAGTAATCATTATGGATTTACTTTTCACGTTCACTTTTCTCCTTACAAACCACTAAGTCTCTTTCCTATTTTTGAAGTGGTGGTTTTACAAAAAACAATAGAATAAGAAAGAGTGGTATGTGTGTGGAGGGGTGGGGGAAGGGTGGGGGTGGGGGAAGGGTTTCTGTACTACAGTAAAAGAGCCGAGGTAACAGTGCCATCTTTTGAACAAGAGGCTGTCATGATGCTGATGGTGGGTTTATTGGGATTTTAAGGTTTCATGTTTGTTGCATGAATTAACACCACGTATGACTGAGATGCATGCATGCTCAGTCGCTTAGTCAAGTCCGACTCTTTGAGACCCCCATGGATCATAGCCCACCAGGTTCCTCTGTCTGTGGGATTCTTCAGGCAAGAATACTGGAGTGGGTTGCATGCCCTCCTCCAGGGGATCTTCCCCACCCAGGAATCAGACCCACACGTCCTGCAGAGCAGGCGAATTCTTTACCCGTGAGCCACTCAGGAAGCCTATGACTGAGATGCATGATTTTAAAACTGGCTCTCAGAGGTCATCTTACCCTTCACCTGACCCAGAAATTTCTTCTGCGCCTACTCATACCACAAATTTAAAAAATGTAGTAAGGGTTTTTGGGTGTTTTTTGCTATAAAATCTATTTTCTAAACTACATTATGAAAAGATAACCTTTAGAGAGTCCTCACCTCACCATAGAAATACATCTTAAATTATCAATTGGAATGGAATTTCCCAGAAGTCAAATTTGCTTTATGATTTGTAATGGAAGTTCTGAAAAACTGGAGCCCAAAATAACCAAGAACGAATTTCTTCTCCCTAAAAGGAGCAGAAACAGAACGGAAAAGCTCAGGCACAGATGAAAATATCATTGTGTTCTCACAGTGATCCTTTCCCTGCTGCTTGTAAGCAAATCCTCTGGAGAGTGAAACAAGCCAACAACTCAATGTTCTCAACCCCTCCCCTCTGACCAGGGATCTTGGGTTCAAACTAAAAAAAAAAAAAAAAAAAAGGGAAAGGAAGAAAAGGAACACAAGCATTAATTCCTACAGGGCACACATGTAGCTCAGAAAATAGTATAAAGCCTAAAGGTCACCAATACAGGAGACTCGATGTGTTTTCCATCGGTTTACAGCGTCCCAAACCCTAGCATGAAACACTGTATTTACAGACAGCTGTATCAGAGAGTGCTTCCTCTAGTCCCAAGTCCATTATCTAGGGCTTTGCCTCTAGCTAAAGTTCTCCCTCCTTTGCTCTTTTTGTTTGCTTTGCATTTTATTTATTTTTGGTTGCCCTGGGTCTTTGTTGCTGCACAGGAACCCTCTAGTTGCAGTGCGAGGGCTTCTCATTGCGGTGGCTTCTCTCCTTGCAGAGCACAGGCTCTAGGGAGCTCGGGTTGCAGTAGCTGCAGGACGAGGGTTCAGTGTTTGTGGCTCCCAGGCTCTAGAGCCCAGGCTCAGTAGTTGGGGTGCACGGACTTAGTTGTTCCACGGCATGTGGGGTTTTCCTGCCTCAGGGATCAAACCTGTGTCTCCTGCATTGACAGGCAGATTCTTATCCACTGTTCAGTTCAGTTCAGTTCAGTCGCTCAGTCGTGTCCCACTCTTTGTGACCCCATGAGTCGCAGCACACCAGGCCTCCCTGTCCATCACCAACTCCTGGAGTCCACCCAAACTCATGTCCATCAAGTCGGTGATGCCATCCAGCCATCTCATCCTCTGTCGTCCCCTTCTCCTCCTGCCCCCAATCCTTCCCAGCATTAGTCTTTTCCAATGAGTCAACTCTTCCCATGAGGTGGCCAAAGAATTGGAGTTTCAGCTTCAACATCAGTCCTTCCAATGAATAACCAGGCCTGATCTCCTTTAGGATGGACTTGTTGGATCTCCTTGCAGTCCAAGGGACTTTCAAGTCTTCTCCAACAACACAGTTCAAAAGCATTAATTTTGGGGGGCTCAGCTTTCTTCACTGTCCAACTCTCACATCCATACATAACTATTGGAAAAACCATAGCCTTGACTAGATGGACCTTTGTTGATGAAGTAATGTCTCTGCTTTTTAATATGCTATCTAGGTTGGTTATAACTTTCCTTCCAAGGAGTAAGCGTCTTTTAATTTTATGGCTGCAGTCACCATCTGCAGTGATTTTGGAGCCCTAAAAAATAAAGTCTGACACTGTTTCCACTGTTTCCCCATCTATTTCCCATGAAGTGATGGGACCAGATGCCATGATCTTCATTTTTTGAATGTTGAGCTTTAAGCCAATGTTTTTTACTCTCCTCTTTCACTTTCATCAAGAGGCTTTTTAGTTCCTCTTCACTTTCTGCCATAACGGTGGTGTCATCTGCGTATCTGAGGTTATTGATATTTCTCCCGGCAATCTTGATTCCAGCTTGCGCTTCTTCCAGCCCGTCGTTTCTCATGATGTACTCTGCATATAAGTTAAATAAGCAGGGTGACAATATACAGCCTTGACGTACTCCTTTTCCTATTTGGAACCAGTCTGTTGTTCCATGTCCGGTTCTAACTGTTGCTTCTTGACCTGCATACAGGTTTCTCTAGAGACAGGTCAGATGGTCTCGTATTCCCATCTCTTTCAGAATTTTCCACAGTTTATTGTGATCTACACAGTCAAAGGCTTTGGCATAGTCAATAAAGCAGAAGTAGATATTTTTCTGGAACTTTCTTGCTCTTATCCACTGTACCACCAGGGAAGTCCCCCTCCTTTACTCTTTCCTTCTTTTCCTCCTTAGCATTTCCCCCCTGCATCTTCCCTTCAAACAGATGATGAAGTGTCTGTGGGGAGAAAAATGCTTTGTCCCTTACAGAATTTCATTCCCACACATCACCCTGTGTGAGGCCCCAGTTAAGCCCCCTTGTCAGTGGCTACTCTGCCTGAACTTATATCACTGGCTCTTTTGCCTGCTCCCAAGAGTTCAGTCGCAACCAGCTGGTCCTGGCTCCTACCTCCTTAGTGTGAATACTTTCTGCAGTTGAAATCACAGAATCTTCCTTGCTATCCCCACTCAATCTGAACTGAAGGCAGGAGATACTGAGGTTCTAACTGACCAACACTTGTGCTTGGCACTAAAGCGCATTCAACACTTTTTGTCTCGTTCTAATATCCTGATTCCCTTAAATGGATTCTTACCTTGTCCTCAAGCAACAATCTTCTTTCCCATTTCTAAGTGGGCTTCCGCATAGCTTTCTTTTCTCATTCTAGCATGTACACTGATTAGAATTGTACCCAGCCCTGTTAACTTAAGGAAATATCCCTGGAGAAGGAAATGGCAACCCATTCCAGTATTCTTGCCTGGGAAGTTCCATGGACTGAGAAGCCTGGAGGGCCCTCAGTCCATAGGGTCCCAAGGAATCCGACGTGACTGAATGACTGAGAGACTGAGTACATAGGCCCATCAGCTTAGGACAACCAGAAACAAATTGGCTAACACAGTCAGGCTTCTGGACCCAATGCAAGGAAGGAGACTGCCCAACAGAACAGCTTTGGGGTCTTAGCAAAGGAAAATATACAACTCTTGTAGGATTTGGGGGAAAGGGTGGAATTGAGGTGATATTTAAATGAAGCAGATAGTAAAGAATCTGCCTGCAGTGTGGGAGACTTGGGTTCAATATCTGGGTTGGGAAGATCCGCTGGAGAAGGGAATGGCAACCCACTCCAGTATTACTGCTTGGAGAATCCCGTGGACAGAGGAGCCTGATGAGATACAGTCCATGGGGTCAAAAAGGGTCGGGCACAACTGAGGGACTAACACTCACTTTTCACATTATAGGAAGCTGTGTTTGAGAGGCACAAAGCAAAGCCTAGGAAATCAACACTGAATATTCCCTGGAATGACTGATGATGAAGCTGCAATATTTTGCCCACCTGACGTGAAGAGTCCACTCATTGGGAAAAACCCTGAGGCTGGGAAACACTGAGGGCAAGAGAAGAAGGGAGCAACAGAGGATGAGATGGTTGGATAGAATTACCAACTCAATGGACATGAGCTTGAGCAAACTGCTGGAGATGAAGGAGGACAGGGAAGCCTGGCATGCTGCAGTCCATGGGGTCGCAAAGAGTCAGACACAACTCAGTGACTGAACAACAACAAAAATAGCATTCAGAGTAGAAGGTTGTTAGGACCCTTTATAAATTCAGTGTCCTTGAGAGAGATGTTATTTTCTGTTATGTTTGCAGCTGGCTTCATTTCTGTCTGATTTTCCAGTCTAAGAAATGGTGGGAAATTTTTACTTTCTCAGACCAAGCTAATTTTTGCTTTCTCAGGAGGTGTATTTCTGCTGCAACCAAAAATCTGCTTATCTTGCTAGTCCTTTTCCTAAGTTATGGCAGAATTCCTGGATGCCTGCCTGTTCTTTAAATATCACCCATTCCAGATCACCACCTGTTGGACTTTGCATAACTTCTGTGATTTGTTTCTTTTTTGCTGCTTACTCTCTGCACCCTGAGAAAAGTTGTGCTGTGTGTGCTGGTCTGCCAAGTGAGGCAAAAGGTCCAGAAGATCCAGTGGTCCTTGAAGTGTCGTTGGCACATAGGATGCTGTTGGAGCCTTTGGCAGATCCCTACAGCTGAATTGCAGCATAATCATTTAGGATAATGGAGCAAGGCTCTGCTGTCATTTGCAGATAACTACCTTCCTTTCAAGAAAGATCTTGGCCTGCTATGGGGTCTTTGTAGAGACTGAACAATTTACCATGTGACCTGAGCATCCCACTATGAACTAAGCATTACCTGACTTGTAAAGTTACAGAGTTAGGCATTCACAGCAATACTCCATCATCAAATAGAAGCTATATGTACATGACTGGGTCTGAGCCCTGAAGGTACAAATAAGTTACATGAAGTGACCCAAATGTCCATGATCCCCAGTCCTGCTATATTGCCTTCTCTCTCGTAGCCTGTACCTATGACCTCATAGGGCATTATGTATGACCTTTTGACAGAGGAGTAGAAGACCCAGACCTGGTTTATAGATGGTTCTGCAGAATTTGCAAATACTACCTCAAAGTGGACTGTTTCAGCCCTGCAGCTTCTTTCTGGAATAGCCCTTGAGGATAGTGGTGAAAACAAACCCTCTCAGTGGGCAGAACTTTGGGTAGTGCACTTGTTTGTTCACTTTGCTCTGAAGGAGAAAAGGGCACATGTACACCTAAATCCTGATTTATGGGTGGTGGCTGTGGTTTGACTGGATGGTCAGGGACTTGGAAGAAGTATGATTGGAAAGTGGATGATGAAGAAATTTCAGGAGGAAGTATGTTGATGGATCTCTCTGAGTGTGCCAAACCATGAGGATATTTGTGTCCTAGGTAAAAGCTCACTGAAGGGTGGTGCCCTTCAGAGGGGGGTTATAACAATCAGTGGGGTCAGATGGCATGTTCTGTGAACACCAGTCAGACCCCTGTCATTGCCCCATGGGGTCATGAGCAAAGTAGCATGATGTCAGGGAGGGAAGCTATGCATGGGCTGAGAAACATGGACTCCTCCTCACCAAGACCAACCTGGCCATGGTCACCACTGAGTGTCTAGTATGCCAGTGACAGATACTAACACTGAGCCCCATATGGCATCATACCCCCAAGGTGATCAGCCAACCACCTGGTACAAGTTGATTAATTGGATGGTATATGTCATGGAAGGGGCCGTGTTTTGTTCTAAATGGAATAGACACTCTAGGTATTGACTTGCCTTCTCTACATGCAATGCTTATGCTAAAACCACCAAACATGGATTTGGTGTTTAGAATACCTTGTCCACTGCCATCAGAGACTTGCTTCTGATCAAGGAACTCAAATCATAGCAAAAGAAGTGCTACAAGGGACCTATGCTTATGGGACTCAGTTGTCTTACTATGTTCCCCACCATACATATGCTTTGCTGGCTTGATAGGATGGTGGAATCCTCAGTTAACAAAGGATCTGAAGGCTCAGTTACAAAGCCAGTTAGGCAGCAATACTTTTCCAGGCTGGGGTAAGATTCTACAGAAAGCTGCATATGCTCTAAATCAGTGTACAATATATGATGCAATATCATACTTATATGATAGCCTAAATTCATGAGTCTAGTGATCAAGGGGTAGAAACTGTAGTGGCACCATTCACTGTTCATCCTAGTGACCCAATATATTGCATAATTTTTGCTTCTTAAATTTGTGATTTTATGCTTTGCTGACTTCGCTGTCTTCGTTCCAGAGAAGGAAATGCTTCCACCAGATGACTCAGCCATGATTCTATTGAACTGGAGGTTAATACTGCCACCTGGCTACTTGGAGCCCCTCATGACAGGTAAAGAAGAGAATTATTGTGCTGGCTGGGGTGACTGATCATAATTACCAGGGGAAGACTGAACTATTATTCCACCATGGAGGTAAGGAAATGTAGGTCCAGAATACAGCAGATCTGTTAGGATGTCTCTTATTAAGAGACATTAGGATGCCTTCTGATTAAGGTAAATGGAAAACTACAACCACCCAATCCAGACAGGACTACAGATGGTCCAGACCCTTCAAGAATGAAGGCTTGGGTGACTTTACTAGGTAAGAAACATGACTGGTTTGGGTGCTTGCTAAAGGCAAAGGAGTCATCGAATGGGTAGTGCATGCTTGCTAAGTCACTTCAGTCATGTCTGACTCTTTGAGTCTCCCTGGACTGCAGCCTGCCAGGCTCCTCTGTCCATGGGATTCTCCAAGAAAGAATACTGGAGTGGGTTGCCATTTCCTCCTCCAGGTGATCTTCCCAACCCAGGGATGGAACCTGCATCCCTTATGTCTCCTGCATTACAGGTGGATTCTTTACCACTAGTACCACCTGGGAAGCCCTAGAATAAGTAATAGGAGAAGATATTACAATTCTCAACTATGACCACATGACCAGCTACAGAAATAAGGACTGTAATTGTCATGAGTATTTCTCTCTTATTTTATTATAAATATAGTTGTGTGTGAATATCATATGTATGGGCTTGACTGATGGCTCAGATGGTAAAAATTCTGCTTGCAATGCAGGAGACCAAGGGTTGATCCCTGGCTCAAGAAGATATCCCCTCGAGGAGGAAATGGGTACCCTCTCCACTATTCTTGCTTAGAGAATTCCATGGACAGAGAAGCTTAGCCATCTACAGCCCATGAGGTGGCAAAGAGTCAGACAAAACCGAACGATTAACACTTTCACCTTTTTCACGCTATCTTTGTCTTTTTCCCTCTTTGTTCCCTTACCATGTATCATAAAAAATGTATTGACGTTTTATCAGTATTTAAGCATTATTAACTTTTATAGGAAAGAAATGCAAAAAGGTGAAATGGTTGTCTGATGAGGCCTTACAAATAGCTGTGAATAGAAGAGAAGTGAAAGGCAAAGGAGAAAAGGAAAGATATTCCTATTTGAATGCAGAGTTCCAAAGAATAGCAAGGAGAGATAAGAAAGCCTT
The DNA here is from genome assembly GCA_007570785.1 of Antilocapra americana. Lineage (NCBI taxonomy): Eukaryota > Metazoa > Chordata > Mammalia > Artiodactyla > Antilocapridae > Antilocapra > Antilocapra americana. The sequence continues at coordinate 4,796,381 of ML660770.1, read as the reverse complement.
CCTCAGAGATCAGTGCAAAGAAATAGAGGAAAACAATAGAATGGGAAAGACTAGAGATCTCTTCAAGAAGATTAGAGATACCAAGGGAACATTTCCTGCAAAGATAGGCACAATAAAGGACAGAAATGGTATGGACCTAACAGAAGCAGAAGATATTAAGAGGTGGCAAGAATACACAGAAGAACTGTACAAAAAAGATCTTCATGACCCAGATAATCATGATGGTGTGATCACTCACCTAGAGCCAGACATCTTGGAATGGGAAGTCAAGTGGGCCTTAGGAAGCATCACTATAAACAAAGCTGGTGGAGGAGATGGAATTCCAGTTCAGCTATTTCAAATCCTAAAAGATGATGCTGTGACAGTGCTGCACTCAATATTCCAGGAAATTTGGAAAACTCAGCAGTGGCCACAGGACTGGAAAAAGTTAGCTTTCTTTCCAATTCCAAAGAAAGGCAATGCCAAAGAATGCTCAAACTACCACACAATTGCACTCATCTCACATGCTAGCAAAGTAATGCTTAAAATTCTCCAAGTCAGGCTTCAACAGCACATGAACCGTGAACTTCCAGGTGTTCAAGCTGGATTTAGAAAAGGCAGAGGAACCAGAGATCAAGTTGCCAACATCTGCTGGATCATCAAAAAAGCAAGAGAGTTCCAGAAAAATATCTACTTCTGCTTTATTGACTATGCCAAAGCCTTTGATTGTGTGGACCACAATAAACTCTGGAAAAGTTTTAAAGAGATGGGAATACCAGACCACCTGCCTCTTGACAAATCTGTATGCAGGGCAGGAAGCAACAGTTAAAACTGGACATGGAAAAACAGACTGGTTCCAAATAGGGAAAGCAGTATGCCAAGGCTATTTGCTTATTTAACTTATACGCAGAGTACATAATGAGAAACAATGGGTTGGATGAAGCACAAGCTGGAATCAAGACTGCTGGAAGAAATATCAATAACCTCAGATATGCAGATGATACTACCCTTATGGTAGAAACCAAAGAAGAACTAAAAAGCCTCTTGCTGAAAGTGAAAAATGAGAGTGAAAAAGTTGACCTAAGATCATGGCATCTGGTCCCATCACTTCATGGCAAATAGATGGAGAAACAGTGAAAACATTTGCAGAATTTACTATTTTGGGCTCCAAAATTACTGCTTATGGTGACTGCAGCCATGATATTAAAAAACGCTTGCTCCTTGGAAGAAAAATTATGACCAATCTAGACAACATATTGAAAAGCAGAGACATTACTTTGCCAACAAAGGTCTGTCTAGTCAAAGCTATGGTTTTTCTGGTAATATGGATGTGAGAGTTGGACTATAAAGGAAGCTGAGTGCAGAAGAATTGATGCTTTTGAACTGTGGTGTTGGAGAAGGCTCTTAAGAGTCCCTTGGGCTGCAAGGAGATCCAACAAGTCCATCCTGAAGAAAATCAGTCCTGAATGTTCATTGGAAGGGCTGATGCTGAAGCTGAAACTCCAGTACTTTGCCCACCTCATGGGAAGAGTTGACTCATTGGAAAAAACCCTGATGCTGGGAAAGACTGAAGGCAGGAGGAGAAGGGGACGACAGAGGATGAGATGGCTGAATGGCATCACCAGCTCAATGGACATGAGTTTGAGTAAACTCTGAGAGTTGGTGATGGACAGGGAGGCCTGGTGTGCTGCAGTCCGTGGGGTCACAAAGAGTCGGACATGACTGAGCGACTGACCTGAACTAAACTTTTGTGGGATTTAGCCGCCATAATTATGTGCCTAGTTCTACATCTATATCTCTTAAATATCTCCCATATCCTACTGGTTCTGTTTCTCTAGTGAACACTGATTGTTACAACAGGTGGTGAAGAGGGAATTCTGAGTAAGTTGAACCATTGATTAGAAGCAGAATGTGTTGAGGAGTAGAAGGAATAGGCAAAGATGCCTGAAGTATAGGATTTGCAGAGAAATTGCAAGTAAGAAGATGAAATGGAGAGATAGGAAAGGAGTATAGTTTACCCTTGAACAGCATGGGTTTGAAGGGCATGGGTCCACGTATATGCAGATTTCTTCAATGAATATGTGCTACAGTGCCATATTATCCCCAGCTGGTTAAGTCCACAGATGCAAAACCCAAGATACAGGGGAACTAAAGATATGGTTGGCTGACTCTAAGTTACAGGTGGAATTTGGATTTTTGACAGAGCCGAGGTTGTCACCTCTAACCTCATGTTGCCTTTGGTTCAACTGTAATGTAGGGTGCTGCTGGTTACTCCATTTCAGCTCTTCTTTTCTTTTTTTTAAAACTTGAAAAACCAGCTATTGGAAATGGTTCAATCTAAGTAGTAGTAAATACTACTTAGTTGTAGTAAATACTGCTTAGTAGTAGTAAATACTACTTTTTGGACAAAGCTATTTATTCCCTTAAAAAACATAAAGCATTTGGGAGAAAACATGCTCCACCATGTATGTTGGAATCCAGAACTAACAAGATCTGCCTGGCATTTCATGGAATCTGCAACGTTTTGACTCCAACATTCTTGATCTTATTAGACATGTCAATGAAGATTTTCACACATCTCTATCAGGATTGCCCATTGCCTGTCACTGACAGTAAGATACATCCGAAAAAGACTTAAACTTTCAGGCTGAGTGACTTGTTTCCAAACCGATCTTTTTCCTTCCACAAATTAAGAGTTGACTCTTTGAAAATCCTGCTGTTGGCGCATGGAGGGGTGTAGAAAGGAAGTCCAAAGCAGGAAATCTTGAAGAATTGATGTCTATAATCTATTCTAAGCATTATTTAAGGTTGGCAAAGAAAAATGAGGGACATGATGTACTGAGTGTTGTTCATTTTATTCTACTAGCAATTTTCTCCAAGCTGAGAACACCCTGAGGACTCCAGATTTGAGAAAAGTCAATTTCTGTGGCAGACTGATATCAATCCTTTTCAAGTAACTGAATTATGGTATTTTAAAATGTCTCCAAATAGCCAGATGCAATTTTCAAACAATCTCACAAACAGGAAAGTAAAAAAAAAAAAGAAAGAAATTAATCCACTCTCAAGCCTGAAAACAAAGCATTGATTTAATTACCATTATGGGGAAGAGATAGGAATGTTTTTTAAAAACTCAAGAAGTTCTGATATAAAAAAAATTACAAGCACCTGCTTACTTAAGATTAGAATGGTGAAATTACATCATGAGCTCACAGAAAAATTGTTCTTTTTTATTATTTAAAAAAAATTTTTTTTATTAGTTTTGCCATACAATGACATGATATCGCCATGGGTTTACATATGCTCCCTCTCCAGAACCCCCCTCCCTCCTCCCTCCCTCTTCCCTACCTCCGGGAAATCTCGATGCACCAGCCCCGAGCATCAATCCTGGGCTGGTGATTGATTACACATATGATAATTAACATGTTTCAATGCCATTCTCCCATATCATCCCACCCTTGCCCTCATTCACAGAGTCCACGAGTCTGTTCTATACATCTGCGTTCCTTTTGCTGTCTCGCATGCTGGGTTCTCATTACCGTCTTTCTAAATTCCATATATATGTGTTAATATACTGTATTGTTGTTTTTCCTTCTGGCTTACTTCACTCTGGATAATGGGCTCCAGTTCCATCCACCTGAGTAGAACTGATTCAAATGAATTCTTTTTAATGCTGAGTAATATTCCATTGTGTATATGTACCACAGCTTTCTTATCCATTCATCAGTTGATGGGCATCTAGGTTGCTTCCATGTCCTGGCTATTGTAAACAATGCAGCGATGAACATTGGGGTACACGTGGCTCTTTCAATTCTGGTTTCCTCGGTGTATATGCCCAGCAGTGGGATTGCTGGGTCATATGGCAGGACTATTTGCAGTTTTTTAAGGAACCTCCACACTGTTTTCCATAGTGGCTGTACTAGTTTGCATTCCCACCAACAGTGTAAGAGGGTTCCCTTTTCTCCACATCCTCTCCAGCATTTATTGCTTGTAGACTTTTGGATGGTCTACAAGCAATAGACCATCCTCTCCAGCATTTATTGCTTGTAGACTTTTGGATGGTCTGCTTACTTAAGATTAGAATGGTGAAATTACATCATGAGCTCACAGAAAAATTGTTCTTAGTGATCATATTCACTCTTCGTTTTCTGAAAACAGAGTGTACATCTTGAAGGCTGTTTACTATGAAATGTAATCTACTTTCCTAGAGGCATAAAACAAACATACAACTTTAACAAGCCTTACAAAGCAAATGAGTGTGTAGCCACAATCTCAATTAGCAAGCAACACTGTGAACTCCCTAGAAGCCACTAACAAGACCCCCCTCCCCACCTCCATGCCCTTTCTGTTCCAAGGCAGCCCTCAGCCTGATTCTGTAATCACTTCCTTGCTTTTCTTTTACTCCTTAAACATACATAGTAAAATCATAGTAAAATACTAGCCTTTTAGTTCTGCCACTTTTTGAACTTGTATATACATCATATTAATACAATATGGTTTCTTTGGGTTTTATATTCTTTAACTCAACATTATGTTTTTCATCATGCATACTGCTATATATTTGGAGAAGGAAATGGCAACACACTCCAGTATTCTCGCCTGGGAAATCCCACTGACAGAAAAGACTGGTAGGATACAGTCCATTGGGTTGCAAAGAGTTGGACATGACTGAATGACTGAGCATAACACACAATGCTATTTTTTTTTTAATTCTCATCCATGTACACTTTCTGTTATATAAAATATGTGGCAATTTGCTTAGCCATTCTGCTGCTGATGGACATTCTGGCTGTTGCTGTGTTTGGCTATTGTGAAAAATGCTGCTGTGAACATTTTTGTCCGTGTCTTGTGGTTCACAGAAGCATACATTTCTCATGGGTGTATACTTAGGAATAGAATTACTGGGTTACACATTTGCGTGCATTTAGCATCCTGTCCAACCATTGGCCTCTTTGGTCCTGTTTTATTTCTGTGCCTGGCTGAGTTAGATGCCTCTCTTCTATGCTCCTGTGACATCTTGCGTATAGCTGGATTAACTGTGCTTTTATCACAGGGAACAAAATAATTGCCAACTTTCACTCTGAATCTGTACTGCCCCACATGGTAGCTAGTAGCCATGTGTGGCTTAAGCCACTTAAGTTGACTTTATTTTATTAAGTTTTTTTAATTAGAGTGCAGTTGCTTTACAGTGTTGTGTTAGTTTCCAGTGTAGAGCAAAGTGAGTCAGCTGTACATATGTTGGGTGTCCTTTCCATCTAGGTCACCACAGAACATTGAGTAGAGCGCCCTGTGCTATATAGTAGGTTCTCATTAGTTGCCTATTTTGTACATACCATCAATAGTGTGTATATGTCAATCTCAATCTCCCAATTCATCCTACCCCTCCTTCTCTGCTTCGTGTCCATATGTTCGTTCTCTATGTCTGTGTCTCTATTTCTGCTTTGTAGCCACTTGAGTTTTAATTAATTAAAATGCAACAAAAGTAAACACTCAGTTCCACAATCCCATGGCCACATTAAGACTCAAGGACAAATGTCTCCTGGCCACCCCACTGAACCATCCAAATACAGAACATTTCCATGATCCCTGAGAGTTCTGCTGGACATGTCATTCTGGAATGCTAGCTCCTCCAGGCCCAAGCCATGACTTGTTCATCCTATCTCTCCATACCATCATGGTGCCCGACACTGCACGCTCTTGACAAATGCCTATTGAACTAGACTGTCACTAAGAAGATATAGGGGCTTCCCTGATGGTTTAGACAGTCAAATGCCTGCTTACAATGCGGGAGACCCTGGTTCGATCCCTGGGTCGGGAAGATCCTCTGGAGAAGGAAATGGCAACCCACTCCAGTGTTCTTGGGGAGTGGGGTTGCAAAGTCAGACATGACTGACCAAATTCACTTTCATTTTTTTCTTTCAGGTTGCACAGTGGTTAAGAATCCACTTGCCAATGCAGGAGCTGTGAGTTTGATCTCTGGGTTGGAAAGATCCCCTGGAGGAGGAAATGGCAACCCACTCCAGTATTCTTGCTTGGAAAATTCCATGGACAGGGGAACCTACAGTCCTTGAGGTCGCCAAGAGTCAGACAAGACTGGGCACGCACAGACAAGGAGGTTTATAATCTAGTGGTGAAAAGAGAAAATACAACAGAATGCTAAATGAGGTTGCAAAGGCTGAGAACTAACATAACAGAGGTCAGAGTTAATAGTTCCCTAACATCCTGAAGATGTGAGGGGGTAGATCATCTGTGCAAGGTGGACCTGGAGACTGTGAAACAATTATCATAGGGACTGGTCGAGAAGTTCATTTTAATTTTTCCATAAGGTGACAAGGAAAAACCCAAATGAACTTTTTGGCCAACCCCAAACAACACAACCTGTGTTCCCTCCATTGGAAGGCCGATTCTTAACCACTGGACCACCAGGAAAGTCCCATGGTTTAGTCTTCATTTTCAAAATGTTTCTTTTATGTAAACTTTTTTCGCGGTTCCTAATACTTCACTTCTAAATTATTCTAATTTCTATTTATGCTATGTTTTCATCTATTGTGCCAGTTTTTTGATGTCTTTTTGCTATTTTTAAAAAAGAATATTATGGTTTGATAGATTCTCAGATGCTGTCATTTTGTTAGATTGTTTGATTTCTGCTTTTATCTAAACTTCATAGCTTTTTCGTGTTTTTATATAAAGTTGGTTTTCCTGATTTTTTGGGAAGGAGGCATAGATCAGGGTAGCTTTTGCTCTTCTATTATTTTCATGTTGTGTTAAAAAATACAGCAACTTGGATTTCCCTGGTGTTCCAGTGGTTAAGAATCTGCCTGCCAATGCAGGGGACATGGGTTCTATCCCTGAGCTGGGAAGATCCCACCTGCCATGGAGCAACAGAGCCTTTGAGCCGCAACTCCTGAAGCCTGCACACCTAGAGCCCATGTTCTGCAACAAGAGAACTCACTGCAATGAGAAGCCCTCGAACTACAGCTAGAGTGTAGCTTCTGCACACTGCAACTGGAGAAAGCCTGTGTACGGCAATGAAGACCCAGCACAGCCAAAAATAAATATATATATATATATATATATATATATATATATACAGCAATTTGCTTTCTAAGACTTGCTGTATCCATTCCCCTCTTGCACACTTATTTGTGCCTTCCCTGTTTTACCTATTCTGGGAAAGTTTTATTCTACCGTCGTTAGTTTCTCCTCTACGTGGGTCTGCCCTGAAAGACAACTATGGTGCCTTTTCTGAGAATTCTAGACTAGAGGCTAAACTGCTCCGATCCTTCAGATTTTATTATGTTCCAGAAGCCCCTTCATGTGCTTTGCGTGTGTGCTATGTCGATTCAGTCGTGTCCGACTGACCCCATGGACTCCAGGCCCTTCTGTCCATGGGATTCTCCAGGCAAGAATACTGGAGTGAGTTGCCATGTCCTCCTCCAGGGGGTCTTCAGATCCAGGGACTGAAGTTGTATCTCTTAGTCTCCTGCATTGGCAAGCAGGTTCTTTACCACTAGCAGCACCTGGGAAGCCCTCCACCGGGCCCTACCAGCAGTAATTATTGACTCTGTTGGAGTTTCCTGTTCTCAAGTCCATCAGATGCCCTGCTGCTCCCCTCTGCTTAGGCCTGTGCAGATGACGTGGGAGCTGTGGCAACTGGTGGTTTGTCCCCAACCACTTTGTTGTTTGTGGCTACAACCTGTCATGTCGTGCGGTAACCAGCCTCCAAAATGGCCTCAACATTTCCTCTGCTCATTGTACATTCATTTTGTTCCTCACATCAGAACGGAGAGACTATTATTCCTCCTTCAGAGTATGGAGTATAGGATGGGCCAGTGATTGATTTGGCCAATGGAACGTGGAGAAGGTGACACGTGGGGCAGCTCTTGGACCCTAGCCACTGGGTGAAAGGGCCAAGCCACAGGAGAGGACATGGACAAAGGGGAACTGAAGTGCCCAGAATAGCAGTTCCAGCTCCCAGGCAACAACAGTATGAGAGCGAGCTTGAATACTCTGTTTCAGTTAAGTCCCCAGATGACTGCAGCCCCCATCTACCTGAGTTACTTTAAGATACAAAGCACTTCCAATTTTTTTAAAATTTATTTCAATTTTTTAAACATTTATTTATTTTTAATTGAAGGATAACTGCTTTACAATAGCGTGTTGGTTTCTGCCACACATCAACATGAGTCAGCCATAGGTCCCCTATGAATCGTACATATGTTCTCTCTCTCTTGAACCTTCCTCCCACCTCCTACCCCCACCCACCCCTCTAGGTTGTCACAGAGCCCCAATTTGAGTCCCCTGAGTCATACAGCAAACTCCCACTGGCTATCTGTTTTACATATGGCGGTGTTTATGTTTGTCTGCTACTCTCTCCATTCATCCCATCCTCTCCCCACCCCTCCCCACCACCCTGTGTCCATAAGTCGGTTCTCTTTGTCTGCATCTCCACTGCTGCCTGCAAATAGGTTCATCAGTACCATCTTTCTAGATTCCATATATATGCATTAAAATACAATGTAAAGTAGGTTTTTTTAATTTTTAAAATTTATTTATTTATTTTTATTTTTGGCCGTGCTGGGTCATCATTGGTGCGTGTGGGTTTTCTCCCTAGTTGCAGCCAATGGGGTGTATTCTCTAGCTGCTGTGCACAGGCTTCTCGTTTCGGTGGCTCCTCTTGCAGCACTAGAACTAAAAAAAAACTTCTTTTATTGTACATGTAGTCTATGGTTTTCAGTTTGGTTATCTAGTTACTCTGTCTGCTTTTTTGCAGGAATTTGGAGATCCCAAAACAATGTCCAGTAACACCCTTCATCAAAATTTTCCCAGAATCCACTCTGACATAAGATTATAAGGTTCTACTAGGACAGACCTCAGTTAAGACCTATGAAACCACCCGGGAGTATAATTCAGAACCGGAACAGAACATAGGGAATTTATAGCTTCCGCCTATGAACTTTGGTCTTTTAATCAGCCCTGTGTGAAAATAGACTCTCCTATCCTCATTTTATGCCCCCAACCTCTTGGCAGTTCACAGTGAAAAATCCATGAATTTGATATGATTTGAGGGCTCTAGTTCCGTGACCAGGGCTTGAACCTGGGTTCCCTGCATTGGGAGCACTGAGTCTTAGCCACTGGACCAGCAGGGAGTCCCCCAAACTTACATTCTTTTTTTTTTTTAATTAGTTTTGCCATACAATGACATGATATCACCATGGGTTTACATATGCTCCCCCTCCAGAACCCCCCTCCCTCCTCCCTCCCTCCTTCCTCCCCCCGGGAAGTCTCGGTGCACCAGCCCCGAGCATCAACCCTGGGCTGGCGATTGATTACACATATGATAATTAACATGTTTCAACGCCATTCTCCCATATCATCCCACCCTTGCCCTCTTCCACAGAGTCCACGAGTCTGTTCTATACATCTGCATTCCTTTTGCTGTCTCGCATGCAGGGTTCTCGTTACCATATTTCTAAATTCCATATATATGCATTAATATACTGTATTGTTGTTTTTCCTTCTGGCTTACTTCACTCTGGATAATAGGCTGCAGTTCCGTCCACCTGAGTAGAACTGATTCAAATGAATTTTTTTTTAATGCTGAGTAATATTCCATTGTGTACCACAGCTTTCTTATCCATTCGTCAGTTGATGGGCATCTAGGGCATCATGTCCTGGCTATTGTAAACAATGCGGCGATGAACATTGGGGTACACGTGGCTCTTTCAATTCTGGTTTCCTTGGTGTGTATGCCTAGCAGTGGGATTGCTGGGTCATTCTTTAGATATTTGTTTAGTAGTCTTTCTACTGTCCCTTGAGCATGCTCTTTGGGAGGTGTCCACCTCACTTTGTCAGCTGTCTATACAACCTTCAGCACATTTCCTGAAGAGTCCTGCTAAGTACCATTATATTCACTTCATTACATATTCAGGGATGGCAGAAAGTTCTTTGGAAATTGACATCTCTGGATGCTATACAACTAGTCTTTCTTTTAATCCAATTCTGATTTCAGAGTCACCAGCATTAAAATCAAAACGTGGCAGGCAGTTGGGAGGAGTAATGAAGTAGTGAATTTAAGTTATTTTCAATTAAAAATGCAAGATCCTTAGGGTGGTACTTAAACATTTCCAGTCACCACAGAATTCTGTAAGGGATACTGTGCTATATTAGTAAGAATTTTGGATCTTCGTGTATATAAGAGGAGGCTTCCCAGGTGGCTCAGTGGTAAAGAATCTCTTTGCCAATACAGGAGACACAGGAGACTTGAGTTTGATCCCTGGGTCGGGAAGATACCCTGATGGAGGAAATGGCAATCCACTCTAATATTCTTGCATGGGAAATCCATGGACAGAGGGGCCTGGTAGGCTGCAGTTCATAGGGTTGCAAAGAGTCAGACATGAGTGAGCGATCAAGCATGTATTCATGTGTATTTGGGGGTAGGGAGATGAGTGGAAAAGGGTTTGAGTGGTGGAGATTGTTAAAAGATGAAAAGAGTGAGAAAAAAAAGCCCGTCTTCTCAGCACCAACAATTTAAGCAAGTCTAGTATTTTAGTAGATTCTTCATGTACAAGCCAAGATGCACAGAGTCACCAGCATTAACAGGAAACATTCTAACCACTTCTTGACTCTCCTTTTCCCATCCTTGGGTCTGCTGGGATCTGTCAGTGGGTGGAAGACATTGTCATTGTTTATAATGCTCATATAAGCCTGCATGGATGTGAATGACATATATTTAGAAAGCAAAATAAAGCTTTAGGAAGATCTTCAATTTAATGGAAACTAGTCTAGTCATTTGGGAACCACAAGAGCTTTTTAGGGCAAATCTGCTTCTGCAAGCTGGAGGAAGTGTGGGTGTACTGAAGTCCCGGTCACACCTTGTGATGTCAGTCACCCCCAGCCCAAAGTTGATTGGCTGTGAAGAGCTGAAGCAGTGTTTAAATTCCTGCACCATCAGAGAAGTGTTCAGAACCTCAACCCAAGAGAGGCTTCATTGTCACAGATTTTCTCTTTGAGAACTTCAGCCTGATTGTTGAGCCTTTGGGGGAAAAGTCTTTGTAAATTGAAGAGGGTAAGATATTTTCATTGCTATATTTTAAAAAATGACTTCTGCTGTGTTGTTTGGAAAATATTAAGTATATGTACACTTTGAGAAGTGTTATGCCATACAGAGAAATATGGGGAGAACTGTGCTTTGGGTAAAAACGATTCCATTTGTACCTTTGTTGTTTATGCCAGTAAACAGTAGTCTTAAAATGACATGTTAAGTCAATAGAGACAGGTACTTTTCTCAGTAATACTTTAATTAGATCTCTGCATGGTACTTCTGAAAGGGAAAGTTTATTTATCAAGAGGTAGATGGAAGGTCATTTTGAAGTTGGGCTTTAATTAGCAAAACAAATAAAGCTTTTACATTTAGGTTTTATGGGTATAGTTTTGTTCATAGCCCACAGGACATAAAAGAATCTAAACTAGACTGGTAGAACTTTCAAAATATGGTCTTTAAAATCAAAAAGCATACAATGATAGTCATCCAATAATATTCATTATGAATTGAGTAGCTGAAAGGAGATGCCAAGACCATGGAAAGAAACCCAGGGTGTGGTACTTTTCTCTTCTGTTGTTCTGTTGTTTAGGGTATTTATGTAATAGTGATGTCATACACACTGTCAGAGTTCGGTAAATGTTCTTCTGTTGTTTAGCTGAGTATTCATATTAAGATGATGTCTTACACACCATCAGAGTTCAATAAATGTTGAATATAACTGTCTTTTAAAAACCTTTCTTAGTTTAGAAGACTTAGGAGTATATATACTTCTGTCCATCTATACTTATATTTTTTTGCATTTATTTCTCTTTTTCATCTATATCAGAAGTGTCTGTCTTCCATAAAAGACAGTGGGAGCTGTGGTCAGGCAATGCTTTTCTGCACGATGTCTTGAAGATCCCATGTGTAATAGAAACATGTCAAGGGCTTGTCTTTTTCAGGAGTGTCTGGTGTCTGGTGACCCAGACTTTCTGCTTAACTGAGGGCCAAGTAGACGATGCTATTGGGTTGGCCAAAAAGTTCGTTTGGGTTCCTCCATGGTTTGTTATGGAAAACTGGAATGAACTTTTTGGCCAACCCAGTACTTCGTTCTGGTTGGTTAAAATAAGTAAACAAGCAAATGATTTTCCAATGGACATTAATCTTTTAGAACTCTGCCCCCTTCACATCCTGAATGGTGATGTGGACCGATGTGCCTCAGATGCTAAGAGGCCTTTCACATCTGTATTTAATTTGGCAGCACCTAGGAGTTATTGTACTGCGGTTGAAAGCATCTAACAAAGGGGTGCTTATAACTGACCTCAAGAGAATTACAGGTGGAATGACTGGAATTTTTATTGATTTACTTTGTTGGTTTTCTGAATTTCTAATAGAACTCGTGTCCTGGTCAAAATGCACTTTATTTTCAGAGAGTAGTGACAAAACAAATTCTAGCTAATGGGGGTTCTGGTTAGTTGGGTTCTGGGTAATTTTGCTTTTGTAAAACCAGCTCTACACACTGCTGTACACTAGAGCACCTAGAACCGTGCCTTAGCTCATAAGACATTCTCAGTAGATATTTATTGACTGCTAATAAGTGGATACATTGTCCATTAGTCTTATTAAGGATGACAACATTAAGCAAAACATAAGGAAAGTAAGCATGATATATTGAACCTATGATTTTTCAAGTTTTTATTTCCCTCCTATGGCCTATCTCTTTCATTTTAGTTTACATAAAAGAAAATATATACACGTGAATATTAACTTTGAGGAAATCCTAGAAATTCTGCACTACTTGAGGGTGGCCAGAGAGGAAAGAGACTGAAATACTCTTTTCCAGATCCTGAACATTTTGCATCTTCTCAACTCTGGGGAAGCAGCTGGTAAGGGTTAAAAGCCTCTAAAACACATACTTCCAAACAGGTGGAACTCAAATTGAGGTTGTCCACCAGTTCAGTTGCCCAGTCATGTCCGACTCTTTGCCACCCCATAGACAGCAGCACACCAGGCTTCTCTGTCCATCACCAACTCCCAGAACTTACTCAAACTCATGTCCCTAGAGTTGGTAATACCATTCAACCATCTCATCTTCTGTTGTCCTCTTCTCCTCCTGCCTTCAATCTTTCCCAGCATCACGGTCTTTCCCAATGAGTCAGTTCTTCACATCAGGTGGCCAAATAATTGGGGTTTCAGCTTCATCGTTAGTCCTTCCAATGAATATTCAGGATTGATTTCCTTTAGGATGGACTGGTTGGATCTCCTTGCAGTCCAAGGGACTCTCAAGAGTCTTCTCCAACACCACAGTTCAAAAGTGTTAATTCTTCAGCACTCAGCTTTCTTTATATTCCAACTCTCCCATCCATACATGACTACTGGAAAAACCATACTTTTGACTAGATGGACATCATTTGTTGGCAAAGTAATGTCTCTGCTTTTTAATATGCTGTCTAGTTGATCATAGCTTTTCTTCCAAGGAGCAAGCGTCTTTTAATTTCATGGCTACAGTCAACATCTGCAGTAATTTTGGAGCCAAAAAAATAAGATCTGTCATTGTTTCCATTGTTTCCCCATCTATTTGCCATGAGGTGATGGGACCAGATGCCATCATCTTAGTTTTCTGAAAGTTGAGTTTTAAGTCAACTTTTTCACTCTTCTCTTTCACATTCATCAAGAGGCTCTTTAATTCTGCCATAAGTGTGGTGTCATCTGCATGTCTGAGGTTATTGATATTTCTCCTGGCAATCCTGAGGTTGTGGATTTCCTTTTGTTATGTGTTCTCACTGTAGAATGACAGCATGTGCAATGTAGAAGTGACGCTCACCAATCACTGAAGAAAGGGTTCTGGATTCATCTTTCATGCTTGTAGCTCTTTTGCTCATTTATTACCCAGAATAGGGCTACTGCATATCTGCTTCTACACTTTGGGGGTAGTTGGTAAAAAGTTTATAAGAGTTTGGAGCTCTCATCTGGAATATACTTCACACAAGTGTAATTATTTTTAACAAAAACACTCACTAAAAACCTAACATAGGGTCTAAGTTCTGACTTTCTTCAATGCTTGATGGCAGACTATATTCTATGGGAGGCAGCACCAACTCTCTCAGGACCCCAGGGTGTATTTTATTTTAGTCTCCCAGACTTCCACTTGGAAAATTATGACTTTGAGTCAGGGTGCTAAATGGTATTTCTAAAAGCATGAGCAAGTTGCTGCATCTTCCTTGCATTTCATAATATTCTATCCCTGCAGAACACTAGAAGCATGCTCTTCCTTCGCAAAACACAAAACATTCATTAGTGTTAGAGCGCTGCTTAGAGCACTGCTTCATTGTTTTGTTATTTAGATTAGAGAGAAGCAAAAGAAAATACAAGAGGAGAGTTCAATATTTGTGGGCCTTTTATCAAGACTGGAATATTAACTGGGTTTCAGAGTACCTATATTCAGATTTCACTTTGAAAATCAAAATGGTGAGTCATTAGACCTATGAAGCCAATACTATTGGCATAGAGTTATTTTGATAGTATTGTATTCAGCAGAAACTTTCCTTATGAAATGAACCTAAGGGACTTCCCTGGTGGTCCAGTGGTTAAGACTTTGCCTTCCAGTGCATCAGGTGAAGGTTTGATCTCTGGTTGGGGAGCTAAGATCCCACATGCCTTGGGGTCAAAAACACCAAACATAAAAAAAAAAAACCAAAACCAGAAGCGGTTTTGTAACAAATTCAATAAAGACTTTTTTTTTTTTTTAAAGAAATGAACCTAAGAACTTAAAAGATGTTTTGATTGTGAAAACTAAAGTGTATGGGAGGAAAAATTTTCCTCCTCTTTCTTAGGGTCTCTGCCTGGGCCTAAAAATTAAACTGGCAGAAGACAGAGGAGCCTACAAGTTTTATTAAAATTTCCACATGTACACGGGTGCCGTCCCAAGAGAATGAGGACCTGAAGTGACTGGAACAGAAGGCTTTACAACTTTTAGGCAAAGAAACAATACATTTGTGAACAATTGACAGACACAGGGCATCTGAGCTAGGGCTATTAGCTTGCGGAGAAGTCCCCAGGAAGATCAGGTTAGTTTAACAAGGTCTGTTTGCGCAGAATTCCCTCAGTCTTGCCTCCATCTCTGCTAAAGAGACTGTCTTCCGTTCCCCGGGATAGAGGGCAGGTTTCATATGGAGATTTATCTCCTGCTTCCAGGTAGGAAAAGGAGAATCAGAGCACCCTTCTGGCATGTACTATTTCTCAAGTGCCTTAAGCTCAACAAAATTTTTGTGTCAGAGGCGTATTTTGGTATGAGATATTCTGATTTCCTTCAAAAGTTGAATTGGGCTTGTTTTAGGGGCAGTTGAACATTTTCATATTGTTGATAATAGGTGAAAGATTTGAAAAAGGAATCAAAATATTATTAAAGCACATGGATTGATATGAAGTGTGTGGAATTAAGATGAATAAAATAATATAAAGCATAGTGATGTTGATGAGGAATATGCTCAAGATAAGGGATGAGTGACCCTGTTGGACCATTTGAGTGTAGAATTGTAGAAATGAGGCAGGCACCTTCTCAGTCTCCTTGCCTTAGGATTTCTATTGTTTTCCTGAATAAATTTAAACAATAAGACTGGATGACTTCTTGAGCCCAGTATTTCAGACATTATTCACTGTATTCAGTCATTATTGAGCAACGTACAATTATTTCTTGGATCAGAGGCTGAAGTTACTTGGAGCACCTTTAAAACAAACCCATGCTTGTTTCCACCACAGCGGACAGTTTATTACCCTGTGATGTGATTTGTGCTCTGGTATTGCTAGTGGTAAAGAATCTGCTTGCCAATTCAGGAGACACAAGAGATGTGGGTTCTATCCCTGGGTTGGGAAGATCTCCTGGAGGAGGAAATGGTAACCCACTCTCTTACCTGGAAAATTCCATGGACAGGAGCCTGGCAGTCTCCCAGGTGATATTTACATACAGCCAAGCCTGGGGATCTTTGTCTTAGATAATTTTTTGTTTTTATTGTTGGCTGTGTGGCATGTAGGATCTTAGTTTCCTGACCAGGGTTCAAACCTGCCCCCCTTGCATTGGAAGTACAAAGTCTTAATCACTGGACTGCCAGGGGAGTCTCTGGCTTAGATCTTTTGTCACCAGCATCATATATATTTAACATTTAAAGACGCAAATCAGTAGAAGTGAGGTCTGAAGTCATCCTACTGGACTTTCCAAACAGTGTTTGGACGTTCATCTGTTAGGGCAGCCCCAGGGCTCATGAGCGCCAGGCAAATTATTTCCCTTTTAAATCACTTCAATAACTTTTTACATTAGCATTGAGGACATTTATTTTTAGATATAGAACAAATTGTTTTCCAAACCACCAGTTCTTGAGGTGTGAAATGAAGCCACCCTCCAGGAAAATACAGTTTGATTTGGCAGGTTTCTCTCAGTGTGATTCACAAGTGTATCCCAAACCTCTAATCTTCCCTGGATCTTTCAGTACTGTGAATGATGCTGAAAAAATTCAGCATAATCATGTATAATGTATGACTAAAAGGAGCACAGTGCATGAAATGCTTTCTGGAGCCATAATATGAAGTCTACCATAATGGATTTCTTGCAGATGAAGAAAAAAATGCAAAACCAATGGAGTTTGTTTAGATGTTATTATGAGGTTATACACATGACTGAGGATCCCTGCATGTGTGTGTGTGTGACAATAAAGGCCCACATCTGTCAGTGATATCAATTATGTAGTTTTTTGGTGGGATGATATTTGCCAGTCTGTTATGACACACTGGGCTGCATAATCAGTATCAAACTGGAAGATCAGAAATTTCTCTATTGCTCTTTCTTTACGTTTCTTTCATTTATCATAGCTTATGTGTTAGTTAAGAGATGTTTATAGAGTTTCTCATTGAAAAGTTTTCAATTTAATCTCTTAGGAGTGAGGTTTTTAGAAAGCCACTAATAAACCTAATCATTCACACATATACTTTATCCATTGAAGTACATCATTAATTTTTTTTGTATACTCACAGTGTTTAACAATCTTCACCAAAATCAATTTTGAAACATTTCATTATGTCCAAAATTCACCCATTAGCTGTCACTCCAACCCCTCATCTTCTCTTTAGTGCTCAGTTGCTCAGTCATGTCTGACTCTTTGTGACTCTTTGGACTGTAGCTGGCCAGGCTCCTCTGTCCATGGGATTTTCAGGCAAGAATACTCAAGTGGGTTGTCATTCCTTCTCCACGGGATCTTCTACACTCAGAGACTGAACCTACATCTCCTGTGTCTCCTGCATTGCAGGAAGATTCTTTACCTGCTGAGCCATCAGGGAAGCCCTGATCTCCTCTGTGCTGTGTTGTGCTTAGTTGTTCTAGCTCTGGGCAAACACTTACTTTCTGTCTCTGTAGATTTTCCTTGAATAGACCTTGCCTATGAATGGAATCATATAGTATATGATCTTTGGTGTCTGGCTTCTTTCACTCAATACAATGTTTGCAAGATTCCTCTACTTTGAAGCATGCATCAATACTTCATTCCTTTTTATGGCTGAATAATATTCCATTGTATGGATATAGTGCATTTTATTTACCTATTCATCAGTTAAAAAATAAACTCAGTTAAATGTCCATCGAAAGTGTTAAAAGTTGGAGCTCTTACATTTCTTTGGTGTGAAGAAGATCATCTTCTGTTTTTCATCACAGGTAGGGGTGACACACATGGCTATGAAGACCACCATCCTGCTTATGTTCCTGTGGGGACTTTCCTGTGCTCTGCCAGTAAGTATCAGGATAGGGATGTATGAAAAAGACAACTTTATAGCCAAAACTGCACATGCCATTGGCTATAAGCTAAAGTGATTGTGCATGTTCCAGTCAGATGGAAGTAGTAAAGTCCTAGGAAGCTCCTTTCTTTAAAATATCACCCAGATTATCCCTTATTCTGCTCAGATGGCATTCATATAGCTAGATGCTCATTTTCTTCCTTATAAGCCATGGTTTTCAAAATGTTATCCCCAGACAAGCTGCGTCAGGATCAACTAGGACCTTGTTAGAAATGTAAATTCTCAGCTCCTGACTCAGACCTATACAGAACCAGACTCTCTGTGGATGGGACATGGCAATTTGTGTTTTAGCAAGGCCTCTAGGTGATTCTGATGCATGCTAAAATTTGATAACTGCTCCTTCTAACTATGTGACTTGTTAACGCCTGCTACCTTGGAAATTTCTGGGGACTTACCATGCGTACTAAATTTTCTAGGTAGCCAGATATCAAAATACTAAATCCAAGAGCTCTGAAGAATGGAAGGTGAGTAGAAATAAGATTTTTGTTATTAGTATAACCAAATTGGCTTCACTGCAAACACTGAAACTACTAATGATTTTAACGAACACATTAGTAACCTGAGATATAGAGGGTAAGGGCTAGGATTTCTAGTTCTTATAAGAAAATGTAGTTCATATAATGCTTTGACTTCAACTTAATAGTGTAATTTGGTGAGGTAGCATTTTTTCCTTTAGCTTTATTTTCATGATGGGTCTCTATGGTAGTGCAAGGGGATGGTTGACAATGAACCAAGTTTGTCCTTGAAAAATTAGGACTAGAGATCTGTCTTATCAGATGTCTTGTAGGCAGGAGGTTAAGAGATCAAGTCCTGGAAGGTGGGACAAGAAAGAAAAATGAGAGAACACTAGAGTCTTTGGGATGACAGCTGATCCAATAGTTCTTGGTGTTCAGTAACTCAAGAGCCATTGCCAGACACAGTTCTTTGCATTTTGCTTGTGTTAACTTTTTGAATCTTCACAGTATCCCCAATGAATAAGATATTGTATTTTATTCTTATTTTACAATGAGAACTCTGAAACACAGACAATAACCCAGTCTGTCCAGGTAATATGGGTAATTAGTGTTCGAGCCAGAATTTGAACCTAGGTCACTCTGGTCCCAGAATCTGTATTTTTACTGAGTGTTATACCCTTCTTGGGAAGGAACCAGGTCTAGGAAGTCAGTAGCTTTTCAAGATCGGAGCTATAGTTGTCATCCTGTATCCATAAGGAATTTAGTTCCAGGACCCCTATGGACACCAAGATCCATGGATGCTCAATGCTTATATAAAATTGCATAGGATTTTCATATAACCTGTGCATCTTCATGTATACTTTAAATCATCTTTAGATTACCTAACATACCTAATACAATGCCATGAAAACAGTTGCTGGAGTGCAGCAAGTGTTTTGCCTTTGGGAACTTTCTGAAAAGTTTCTCTTTCTTTCTTTCTTCCCTTCCTTCCTTCCCACCTTTCTTTTTTTCCTACTATTTTTGATCTGAGGCTGGTTGAATGTGTGGATGTGAAACTCATGCATATGAAGGACTGATTGTACACGTGAGGATTGAAATCTTAACCTAAACCAGAATGTTTTTCATTGTCTTATTTCCTGCTGGCTTTTATGTATGCTACAGCTAGTTGTTTAGGTAACTAAGTTGTGTCTGACTCTTTGCGGCCCTATGGACTATAGTCTGCCAGGTTTGACACAGCCAGGGCACAATGCTAGAGTTTTCCTGCTGACTCAGACAGTAAAGAATCCACCTGCAATGCAGGAGACCTGGGTTTGATCCCTGGATTGGGAAGATCCCCTGGAGGAGGGTGTGGCAACCCACTCCAATATTCTTGCCTGGAGAATCCACATGAACAGAGGAGCCTGGCAGGCTACTATAGTCCATACCATCCAGGCTACAGTCTGGCAATAGTCCGACTCACAAAGAGTTGGGACATGACTGAGTGACAAAGCACAGGGCACAATGCTATTAGCGCTGACCAGATAATGTCAAAGGCCTGAGACAGGGTCCTGCCCCTGCTTGAGGCTGGAATAGGCATTGCAAAATTTCTTACATGAACTTACATGTAAATTTCTTACATGACACCCCAAGGGATGTCCTTGGGTTGGTTAGTTTACAAACAGCTGCTGTGGATCCTTTCATTTAGCCAGAGTACCACAAACATGCAGTACTAGCCTTAGCATGGGAAAAATAGCAATGTCTTGCTCCCTTCTACCCTTTAAGTGACTGGAGTAGAGTCTTCCATGATGTGCTTTCAGCAGCTCCTTTCTGCTCTCCTCGGCACCATGGATCTGCACACCCATCGCTCAGCCGCTTTGAGCCACATGGGATTAGAGACTTTTGTCCTGCTCAAGGGGGAGAAGAAGAGTAGGTGGGGAGAAGGCATCCATCAGAGGTGGTGCAGGGATCCTGAGAGTTCCTACAAGATTAAAGAAAGTAAAATAAATCAGAACTATGACTAATTAATTTTCAAATTCAGCATTTTGCAATTTGGATGATCTTACATGACTCAAATCAGGTGGCTTTTTTCTATTCAGTTTTGTCCACTACTCAATTTTATAAAGGATGTTTATAATCCTTTTGGATGTTCTCAAAATGGGTCATTTCTTCAGGTTATATCAAACTGAATGGTTCTCAACAGGCTTTCATAGGCATTAGCCAAATTCATCCTCATAGCAACCAGGGGCAATAAGCAGAGTGGTTGCTAATACTCTAAATTTAGGAATAAGAAACTGACATCACAGAGGTGAAGCGAATTGTCCAGCCATCAGAGTTTACCTAAGACCTAAGTGTTTCCTGAAACAGGTGGATTTCAGTACTACTCTCAAGACACTTTTTGGGGCTAAAACACAAGCCGAGGTGTGAATTGATGCTTTAAATCTGGGTTTATGAGTTCCAATGCTAATTTTTCTATCTCACATTTTCTCTGGGTTGTGTATTTTTCTTCAAAGAAATTTTATTTTTCTCTAACTATGGAAATATAAAAATCTTTTAAGATTTTATATACAAGACCTTTTTGGGCCATTGGTCATCTCACATTCATTCATTTTTTTTAGCCACTTCATTATAAAATATCATTAATACTCATGTAAATATAAAATATCTATCAATAAGCTAAAAATCCCTAAAATTATTATGAATGTTTGCAATGATTTGATCCATCTGTGAAGGAGTAACTTATTTTCCTTCCTTTGTTACAGGGAAATTTGGCTCAGACACCAACACCACATTTGGTAACTATCTCATTTATTTTTTCAAACTTTCAAACTTTTTGTTTTGTATTGGGGTATAGCTGATTAACGATGTTGTGGTAGTTTCAGGTGAACAGCAAAGGGTCTCAGCCATACATATACATGTATCCATTCTCCCCCAACCCACCCCTTCCATCCAGACTGGCACACAACATTGGGTAGAGTTCCATGTGCTATGTAGTAGGTCCTTATTGGTCATCCATTCTGAATACAGCAGTGTGTACATGACCCTCCCAAACTCCCCAACACTCTAATTTATTTTTTGTCATAAACATCTCATAAAATCATTTTGACACTCTTCTCATCATCTCAGGCCATTTGGAAAGTCATAAATCCAAACCACATGTGATTGATGTGTGCCATATTTTCTCTCCTTTCCTCAGGAATTACTAACATGAAAAATAAACAACAACATTTTTTTTTCTTTTTAGGAGAGCAATGAGTCATCAGAAGAAAGTAAACTTAGCTCAGAGGAACAGGTAATTAAACAGACCTTTCTTAACTTTCCAGGCTACTTAGGAGTTGAAGGAAATGATGTTAGATTAAATTACCTGGTGACTGTTCTAAATATAAGGTTTTCTAAACTTTGGTTATGCTGTCTAAAAAGTCCCATAAAATAGGAAGGAAAAAAGAGTGGGAGAACTCAGAGGTAGACATGCTCTTCATTCCATATTTATCACTGGGGCCGGATGATAGACACTGTGGCCCTAAATGTTCCTCTAGTTAAAGAGAACACACTCACACAGATAGACACAGAGAGAGTCCTAGACTCTGTTAGACAGTTAACAGCTTGCTCATAAATCTCAGATATTGCTTTTACAATTAGAGCAGTTCAGACCAGGCAGAGAAAAGCATTCTGGTTCACGTGAGAGACCTGCGCGACCTTAAGGCCGCCTCTGTGCCCAGAATCCTGCTAGACTGCTAGAGGAGACACTAGGAGAGCCCTGGGGAAACTTTAAGAAGACAGCTGCTTCAGAAATGACTTGTTTTTTAAAAAAGATAGTTTTTCATCTGTGGCCCTGGGAGATAGAAAAGCTGACTTAGCTGGAAAGTGAAAGTCGCTCAGTCATGTCCGACTCTTTGCGACCCCATGGACTATACAGCCCATGGAATTCTCCAGGCCAGAATACTAGAGCGGGTATACTAGAGCGGGTAGTCTTTCCCTTTTCCATGGGGAAAAAGATCCAGTGGATCTTCCAAGCCAGTGATCGCACCCAGGTCTCCTGCATTAGCAGGCAGATTCTTTACCAGCTGAGCCACAAGGGAAGCCCAAGAATACTGGAGTGGGTAGCCTATACCTTCTCCAACAGATCTTCCTGACCCAAGAATCAGACTGAGGTCTCCTGCATTACAGGCAGATTCTTTACCAACTGAGCTATGAGGGAAGCCCTTAGCCTATATCCCTGTAATAAAAAACGTACTAGCGTCTTTTTTCTTCCCTTCTGCTTTCCTATGCTTTTCCCCCTGTCCCCGCTTTTCTCCTCCTCCTCCTTATTCTTTTCATTTTTCTAAGACTAAATGTCATTGCTTTCTTAACTGTCCTGTCATTTTAACCAAACTCAATCCCCTGGGCTCCAGCTATCCTAGGAGCTGGGTACCTCGTAGGATATTGACCAAAGATTCATCAGACAAACATTGTATACATTTATAAGCATAGAATTGGGGAAATGCTCTTTTTTGGGGGGACCCTGTGATTTATAACCTCCATGTTCTCTGAGCTCTTAGATGAGAGCAATGGTTTGTGAAGGGTGCAAATGGGACTACTGAGGTAAGGAAAGCTACATGGATGCTCAGTTCCAGCAGATTCATGTAAATTTTAGTGACGGGAAAAGTGTCATCACCCTGTATTCCCTCCCGATCACAATTCAGACACTGATGAGTAGGGTCAGGTGGGAAAATAAAAAAAAAAAATAGGGCAAGTTGCTTGGGCTTCACGATGGCTCAGTGGTAAAGAATCTGCCTACCAATGCAGGAGACATGGGTTCAATCCCTGGGTCAGGAGAATCCACTGGAGAAGGAAATGGCAACCCACTCCAATATTCTTGCCTGGGAAATCCTATGTAGCCAGGTAGGCTATAGTTCATGGTGTCACAAAGAGTCGGACACAACTGGGTGATTAAACAGCAGCAGGAGAGAGAGTAGATTTTTCCAGGGAGTGATGAATGAAGGCTCACTGACCTTCCTTATCTGAGTAGAGCATCCAATTGTTTTATTTCTCGGGATCATCTCTCTGAGCCACACTTAGGACTCAGAGATCATCCTAGTTGCACTCCTTCAGCTGAGCCTTCTATAGGCAACTCTCTGCCTGTGAGAACCAGTATAAATATGGTTTTGGTGAGATCTATACCTTACTTCAATATTATACTTTGATTTCAGCCAAAGGTTTCATTCACCTGCTCTAATACATTTCCCTCCCCAGCCCCAGAGTTGATTTGAAAAAAAAATCTGAGTCATTTCAAAATCACCCAGTATTTAAAAAATCTCTATTTTTAAACCAAATAATTTGAAGAGTATTATATCTTCCCTAGTGGCTCAGACGGTAAACAGTCTGCCTGCAATGCAGGAGACCTGGGTTCAATTCCTGGGTCTGGAAGATACTCTGGAGAAGGGAATGGCAACCCACTCCAGAATTCTTGCCTGGAGAATCCCGTGGACAGAGAAACCTGGTGGGCTACAGCCCACGGGGTCACAAAGAGTCAGACACGACTGAGCAACTAACATGTTCACTTCCACTGTTTTATACCAAATAATTTGAAGAGTATTATAAATCAATTTTTTAATTTACAAAAAATTTCTGAAAGTATCCCTTAAGGACTCATACTTACAATATGATTTGAGTTTCATAAATGTGATTTCTAGAGAATATTTTGAAAAGATTTGTGCAGCACTGCGTGAATGGTGCCTATGGAAAATGGGATGAGTTGACTTTCAACTTCCCTTCCTTCCTTTTTAACCCTTTTGAGACATTATTGAGCCGTACAACTGAACATGGCTTAGATGAGGGACATAGGGAGAAGAAAACAGAAAGAGCCTAGATGGGCGTTAGGTACAACCCTCTAGAGCAGCTCCTGAGGGTACTGACCATGTCTGTTAACCCCAAACTCCAGGCAAATGAGGACCCCAGTGACAGCACAGAATCTGAGGAGGTCCTGGGCCTTGATGATCAGCAATACATTCGTAGGCCAGCTGGCGGCCTTTCTCGGAAGGGAGGAATCGAAGGCGATAATAAAGATGATGATGAAGATGAGAGTGGAGATGACACCTTTGGTGATGATGATGGTGGCCCAGGACCCGAAGAGAGACGACCAGGAGGGGACTCCAGGCTTGGAAGTGAAGAAGACTCGGCTGACACCACACGATCCAGGGAAGACAGCGCCCCACAAGGGGATGGGGGTGCCCACGATACCACCAGCGAGAGCAGGGACCTTGACCATGAGGACGAGGTGAACAGCAGGCCCGAGGGCAGTGACTCTCCAGACAGCGAGAGTGAGGAGCACTGGGTGGGAGGCGGCAGTGATGGGGACAGCAGCCACGGGGATGGCTCTGAGTTCGACGATGAAGGGATGCAGAGCGATGACCCGGGAGCCTACAGGAGCGAGAGGGGCAACTTCCGAATAAGCGGTGCCGGCCTCAAGTCAAGAGAATCGAAAGGGGACGATGAGGAGCAGGCAAGCACCCAGGATTCCCGTGAGAGCCCAGCAGCGGGGTATCCCAGCAGGAAGTTCTTCAGGAAGTCTCGCCTTCCTGAAGAAGATGGCAGAGGAGAGCTTGAGGATAGCCGCACGACGGAAGTCATGAGTGACTCCACCGAAAACCCTGACTCCAAAGAAGCCGGCCTCGGCCAATCCAGGGAACACAGCAAGAGTGAATCTCGACAAGAGACTGAGGAGAGCCAGTCCCCGGAAGACAGTCAGGATGTCCAAGACCCCAGCAGCGAGTCTAGTCAAGAGGTCGACCGGCCTTCTCAAGAAAACAGTAGCGAATCTCAGGAAGAGGCGCTGCATGAGTCCAGGGGTGACAACCCAGACAACGCCACCAGTCACTCCAGAGAACATCAGGGAGACAGTGAGTCCAGTGAGGAGGACGTGTTGGATAAACCCTCCGCTTCAGAGAGCACATCCACAGAGGAACAGGCCGACAGCGAATCCCACGAGAGCCTCAGGTCCTCGGAGGAGAGCCCAGAGTCCACCGAAGAGCAGAACAGTTCTAGCCAGGAGGGCGCCCAGAGCCGGAGCCAGGAGAGCCCGTCTGAGGAAGACGATGGTAGCGATTCCCAGGACAGCAGCAGATCGAAAGAAGAGAGCAACTCGACCGAGAGCGTGTCAAGCAGCGAGGAAGAGGCCCAAGCCAAAAACACTGAGGTAGAAAGCAGAAAATTAACGGTCGACGCTTACCACAACAAACCCATCGGGGAGCAGGATGACAATGATTGCCAAGATGGCTATTAGCATGGGCGTGCCCGAGCGCCTCTCCCAGACAGGCGTCTTGGAGGCTGGAGACTAGGGAAAACCGTAACTGTAATTTATTGACGTTTGTATCAGAAGAATGGCCCGAGGCCATCTCTTTCTGAAAGGAAATGCTCGCTGTTATACTTGTTTGTGTCTAGGATGTCCTCAAACCAAAGAGGTTTCAATAATGGGAAATGTCACTAGAACACCCTCAGTGAGAGACCTGAAGCGAGGAAAGATGCGCCTTGTTGCTTCACAGCTGAAATCGTTCCTAACTCATTAACCTAAGGCACAGTTACACAGGTTGTGTGAAGCACCAGGCACTGCACTGGGTAGGGAGGAGGTCAAGAAGTTTAAACAGTCTCCTGCTCCTGAGGAGAAGGTTTTGTTGTTGTTCATTCTCTAAGTCGTGTCCATCTCTTTGTGACCAATGGACTGCAGGTATGCCAGGCTCCTCTGTCCTCTAACAACTCCTGGAGTTTGCTCAAATTCATGTCCACTGAGTCAGTGATGCTATCTAACCGTCTCATCTTCTGTTACCCCCTTCTCTTTGTGCCTTCAATCTTTCCCAACATCAAGGTCTTTTCCAATGAGTTGGCTCTCTGCATCAGGTGGCCAAAGTATTGGAGTTTCAGCTTCAGCATCAGTCCTTCCAATGAATATTCAGGGTTGATTTCTTTTAGAATTGACTGATTTGATCTCTGAGGAGCTTCTAGAGGAATAAAAAAAATCTGAAAAGGGATAAATATGACAAAAGCAAAAATTATTACAATCCAGTGTGGTGAGTGCTATTAATACAGACAAGAACCAAACCCATGGATTCACAGAAGAGGGCGCACTTTGCCTTGAGAATTAGAGAGGGCTTCACAGCAGGAAAGACATTGGAGTCATAACATTGCATGGGATTTCTCTATTTAAGGCTAGACAGTTCTATTTATTCTTGGTATCAGCAATAGAAAATCCTATATGAATAAGCATTTAGTTTGTGAAAATGTTTTCAAATTATGGCACAGTAATGTGTTTCAGATAAGCAAAGATTCTTTTTTCAATTAACTAATCCTTTTTGATTTGTGTGTGTGTGTGTGTGTGTGTGTGTGTGTGTGTGTGAAACTCCCATGAGCGTCACCTCCCTGAACACTGGTGATGATATGAAGGTCTGGGTAGGAGAGGGTGGAAAAATGAAATTCCTCTTAAAATACACAGCTATCAGCTTAATTTTTTTCTAAGATCAATCTATGTGCAAAGCTAGAAAAACTATTGTTGGAGTCTTCTATTTGTGTTGCACATAGCAAAATTGTGTGTATAGAATTCAACTGATTTTTGCCTAATAATACCCTTTGAAATGTTACCTCAAAATAAAATATTTGTTTTGTAATAAAGATAATAATATCCAGAAGTATGTGCTTATTTCTTATAGTGATGCCAATTTTAGGATATGAAACAACTTTTCCATTCAGACATTGCAAAATAGTTTATTAGGTTTCTCCCATTAAAACAAAAGATTTCTTTATTTCCTGAACATTTAATTTTATTGATAATTCAGGTAGCATTTGGCAAAATTAGTTTTCATGTTGCTTATGATATTTCACTAAATGTATCTGTTATGGATAAGGGGGAAAAGGGAAGCCACCTCTCAGCTTTTTGTATTAGGCCACACCAAAAGTTCATGGTGTTTGGGTTTAACTTTAGCTCTTGCTGGCCTCGCAGATTGTCCTAAGTGTAAATGTTGGGAATTACAGGGACACACATTCTTTACATTGTATTTCCCTGAAGGAAACGACCTCACCTCAGCACTTCCTTTTTTTTTTTTTTTGGTTTTTTTTTTTTTTTTTTAATATGGATCACTTTTAAAGTCTTTACTGCATTTTTTTTTAAACAATATTGCTTCTGTTTTACATTTTGGTTTTTTGGCCATGAAGCCTGTGCAATCTTAGCTCCCTGACGAAGGACTGAACCTACACCTCCTGCCTTGGAAGGCGAAGTCTTAACCACTGGACTGCCAGGGAAGTCCCAAGTATTTCCACTTTTTCAAATGTGTTTTTATCCACACAGCCACTAGAGTATATCATGTGCATGCCAAGTTGCTTCAGTTGTGTCTGACTCTTTGCGATCCTGTGGACTGTAGCCGGCCAGGCTCCTCTGTCCATGGGATTCTCCAGGCAGGAGTACTGGAGTGGATTGCCATGTCCTCCTCCAGGGGATCTTCCTGACCCAGGGATCGAACCCGGGTGTCTTATGTCTCCTGCACTGGCAGGAGGGTTCTTTACCATTAGCATTCCTTACAAATTCAATCAGCGAATCAAGACTTCCCAGTCTTCAGTCTGACCCTTTCCATCCTTCACACTGCTCTGTTCCCTCACAACATCAAGCCTATGGTAGACAAAATATACACGGTTTTCTAATCTTCTTCCTTGAGGTTTTAATCCAGTAGATCTGGAATGAAACCCCAAGTTAAATATTTCAAAAATTTTGAATAGTTGGTCCCAGGAGATTCTGAAGTAGCTGATGAGCATACCTACATTTCTGTTCTCTGACTCTACAGATTAGTTATCTGGCTTTATTAACCTACAGGTTTCTACCAACCCACAGTTTCTTCAGAGGATAACTGTCTATGCACAGATCTCCTGGTTGCCTGAGATGTAGCTGACCAGGTTCCAGACATCCAAGTGCCCCTCTTCACAGCAGGTTATTAGGTGGGATGAGCACCCCACCCAAGATGGATGGGCCAACAGCCTCAGAGCAGGCCTGTTATAAAGGCTCTGCCTGATGGTGGCTTGAGGTCTAATCTGAGTTCCCCTCTCTGTAGATCTGGCTGTTAGGGAAAGAGATGTCAGAAAGTGGTTCAAACAAAAACAGGTGGGAAAATACAGACAGGCAGAAATAAGGAGAAAATCTAAGTCCATTAATGATGGAGCACAAAATTGAAAATGATCAAGCTCCTGACATTGAGAGACAAAATCATAATCTTCTTACTCTCATGCTTGGGTCCTGACTCTCCTGTTGTTCATCAGGCTTTCTTGGATCTCCATGACCTTCCTGGCTCTTAAGGGCCACCTGTTTCCTGATAGTACACACACCTTTCTGAGGCTACCTAAGACAAGGGCTTTGTTTCTTGCAACCAAAAACTTCATGAGCTCAGACATATAAACGCAGGTGTTAGGCTACCAGTGTTCCAAGATGATGTGACCACAGAACACTGGCTGACTTAACAGCCGAGTGGAGGAAGTCCCGAACAAGTTAAGTGGACCTTGGAGAGTAAAAAAGAAAACAAGGAGAGACACATCCCATGGAGAGGAAACAGAAGTAAGTGAATGGAATTGTTTATGGCACATCAAGGTTTGAGTTTAAAGATTCATTGTCTCCAAAGCATTTGGGCAAGAGGAAGAGGGAAGAAGAAGTGAGAAGAGAAGAGACTGGAAAGGTGGACCAGAATCTGAGGTGAAGGTCTCTGAATGCCAGGTTAAGGAGAAAAGACTTCATTTTTAAGAAGTGCCTTTCTGGCATCAGGTTTTCCCATTTTTTTAATGCTCTTTTAAAAACATCTAAAAAGTATAGAAGATCAAATGAAGCACAGAAAAGCTAAGTTAATTATTCTAGCTTAAAATCCCCAAACTAAAATAATACAGCATTGTAAAGCAATCATACTCCAATTAAAAATATATTAAAAATAAATAAAATCCTAGAAATGACAGAGCCTGATTCCACTTCAGTTTGAGGATGAACCACTGAAAGTTTCAAGCCGTGGAACAATATTCATGAATATATGAATATGGTCTTATCTGCGTGAAATATAAGCAAAGGAAATGCTTATATTTCAGCTTGTTCTTGGCGTGTAAAGAAGCCTAGAGCCTCTCAATCATTTTCTGATGGTTTGTTTTCCTAGACCTGTAACTTTGAAAGAGCCCCTTTAAATGGAAAAGTTAACTGTTAGCAGGAGAAGCTAGCAATATTCAAAAAAAAAGGAAGCTTATATGAGATGTTTAGAAAACATGACTTAATGTGCAGAAGAACTCATTCAGCCCAGAAGCCACTGATTGTACCACAAAGCACTAGACACTGGCTCGTCCTCCTGACCCTGCGCATAGTGACTCTGGACGCTGCCAGTAACACCGGCACTACAGTGACACTGGTGCTGCTGATCCCAGCTGTCACTGTTGCCAGAGATCATTCTCCACCAGCTCTGCTCCACTGCATCACTAGCTCTCCATTCAATGTTTGTGGTGGATTCATTCCCCAGGTTTCTACGGAAGATATGGGGGGAAAATCAAGACACTCTGAAACTGAGCTTCATGGGGGAAGGTGTCTCTATTCGCTCTAAAATAATCTGCTAACTTGTTCGTATGTTAAAAGTAGAGGGGCTTCCTTGATGACTCAGGTGATAAAGAATCTGTGTGCAATTCAGGAGACCCAGGGTTTGATCCCTGGGTTGGGACGATCCCCTGGAGGAGGGCACGGCAACCCACTCCAGTATTCTTGCCTGGAGAATCCCGTGGCCAGAGGAGCCTGGTGGGCTACAGTTCATGAGGTGGCAAAGAGACAGACAGGAGGATCCACAATTTTCATCATATTCTCACAGGTGTCTACAACTAAGAAGGGGGAATCTATTCAGTTAAATAAAGAAAATAACACCAACAATCATTAGATCTGCCTGAATATTGTTGTGCAGAACTATTGCATTCTGGAAAAACTCGTCAGTGCTGAGGAGGAGAGCTGAGAATACAGCATGATTCATATTATATGCATTGCTTGCCATACATCACTTGCATATCATAGCTAAAGCTTGGATAAGGAAAGACAGTATAACCTAAAATATCTTTCTGATAAAATGAACACAAAATTTTAAACTTCTTCAATGTTAATATAGAAATATATTAATATTACATGGTAATATAATGAAAATGAATATTCTCAAAGTAATTTTTTAAACCATAGAGTTCTTTTGCATTCCAAGTATATTTAGATTCTGGGTAGCATGTAGATGTACAGATTGAGAATTGTATTAATTCTCCTCTTCTTTGTATTAGGGAGTAAAATCTTTGGATTTTAGTGGAGCACATGGCTGCCCAGAGAAGTGAAGTGAAGTCGCTCAGTCGTGTCCGACTGTTTGCAACCCCCTGGACTGTAGCCCACCCGGCTCCTCCGTCCATGGGATTCTCCAGGCAAGAATACTGGAGTGGGTTGTCATTTCCTCCTCCAAGGGATCTTCCTGACCCAGGGATCGAACCGAGGTCTCCCATGTTGCAGGCAGACGCTTTACCCTCTGAGCCACCAGGCTGCCCAGAGGGGGACTCCATTTCCCAGGCTTCCTTGCAGCAAGGTGTGCCCACGTGGCTAAGTTCTGGCCAATGGAATATGAGCAGAAGTGACGCACTGGGCCGCTTTCTTCTCATTTCTCTTCCCTATTGGCTAGAAACTGGCAACTTTTGAAGTAGTTTAAAGTGAAAGTAGCTCAGTGGTGGAGTCTTTGTGACCTCATGGACTATACAGTCCATGGAATTCTCCAGGCCAGAATACTGGAGTGAGTGGCTGTTTCCTTCTCCAAGGGACCTTCCCGACCCAGGAATTGAACCGGGGTCTCCTGCGTTGCAGGTGGATTCTTTACCAGCTGAGCTATCAGGGAAGCATGATAATTTCCTTCTACCCAAAGGTTCCCTTGGTTGTTTCATGAGAGAGATATAAACGTCAATTCTTCTTTAATCTAGTTTATTTTTTGAGTTTCCTTATAAGAAGCCTGGTCTTCCCTGGCGGCTCAGACTGTAAAGAATCCGGGGGCCTGCAAAGTGGGAGACCTGGCTTTGATCCCTGGGTTGGGAAGATCCTCTGCAGGAGGATATAGCAACCCACCCTAGTATTCTTGCCTGGAGAATCCCCATGGACAGAGAGCCTGGTGGGCTACAGTTCATGTGTTCACAAAGAGTCAGCCATGACTAAGCAACTAAGCATATTAAAAAGCTTAGTCTACATCCTCATGAATATATGTATTATATGTGTATATTCAGAAACTATCTAGAGTTCTCACCAGAAACACTGGATTATCTTTCCTTTATTTAATAATTGAAGAAAAACTGTTCTCCAACTGTGCTCTCAGAATATTATTATGCATACTCAGAAGGCTTTAATATTATTTAGACTAAGTTAACTTTTAGACTGAATTTACTGTTAAAGTGAATGGAGTATTTAGCCTTTGCAAATATGGGTAATGAAGACAATGCCCCAGTCAATATACTATTTTTTGAGGATAAATAGACATTATATCACTGGTTCATGAAACAACTAGTTACCATTTTCTGCATCAAAGACTAAAATTATGGGTCATAATTTTAAGTTGAAATATTGATTATTCAAGTGCAATTTGCAAATCTGGCTCTTATAAATGAATATAATGAAAATGAGGTGAGGCTGCAAACTTGCTTCTGTTCCGTTGTAAACTGACTAATAGAACTGGTTCTCAGCCTTGGCACACATCACCCAAGGAATTTTTTTTTAAGTCTTTGCCCACAGGGTCCATCCCAGAGAATCTGGTTTAACTGGTCTGGGATTAGACTTAAGCAGTGGTATTTTCAAAAAGTCCTAGATAATCCCAAAGGGCTTCCCTGGTGGCTCAGATGGTAAAAAGTCTGCGTGCAATGCAGGAGACCCAGGATCGATCCCAGGGTTAGGAAGATCCCCCAGAGAAGGAAATGGCAACTCACTCCAGTATTCTTGCCTAGAGAATCCCATGGACAGAGGAGCCCGGCAGGCTATATTCCATGGGGTCACAAAGTGTCAGACACGACTGAGTGACTAAATACAGCACACACAGGTAATTTCAAAGTGTAGCCAGCATTGAGAACTACTGCTATAATATAATAGTTAATTCTGAAAACTTTTGGCCACTCTTGGGTTTTAGGCACAGGTCTTATTTTAGAAGTAAAACACTAACCAGATTCCAACTCTAATGTGATGAGTTGAATTCTTATGTCAATCACAGACTTGTCTGCTTCCTGGGCTAACAAATAAATGGGCCCAATATTTGAATTACTGGAGCATTTAGCTCTCATCAACTCCCGGATGGTGACTAGTTAAGACATAATCAGTCATCAGAAAAATTGTAAAAAGTATTTTGGCTTTTTGGTAAACTGCCTACCCCAAGGTCAGTCAGAATATGATATCTCTTGAGTTTTGCTCTCGTTGGCTTTCTATCAGCATCTAAATTGTCATCAAAATAAACCTGACTTAAGCCCATGAATGGTTTTCTCTGTCCTGGCACCGCAATACAACAGATGGGAGAGATTACAGCAGGAGAAACCTCTACAGACTGTAGGTCTCGTGATCAGACACACAACACAGCCTGGCTTTCCCTTCTTGGCACAGATCATAACTATTATTTTAAGCAACTGAATATAAATATAGTGTTTGGTTTGAGACCTTATTGTGTAACTGACATGAAAGAGACCTTTACCATTCTTTTATGTCACACAAGTCATTCTTTCCGAGTTGCACGTCTAGCAGATTGTCTGGAAGTCCCCCATGGGGAAAAAGGGGAACTAGCAGAATGAAGGGTGCAGGAGGTCTGTCTGGGACGTTGTTGTTGGAACCACATCCACCCCCACCCCAAATAGAACTTTAAAGCTGTCTCATCTCCTTCCTGGGGTAGGTGTTTTGCCACCTCCATCCGGCCTTTCCCCTCACAGTCAATATCAAGCTATGGCAATAAATTGGGAGTTTACATACGTAGAGAAAGGACAGACTTCACTGTGCTTTAAAATGGTGACAATATTAGTAACAGAAAGTTTTTTTTTGTCCTTTAGAAGTTCCATTCTGAGGATTCACCTAAACGTACACTGTCCTTTATCCTACCTTATTCAGGACTTTAAGGATGTGAATTAGTCTGTCCACTTTTCTCTGTTTTAGCTTCATTAAGGGGGGAACTTGCTGGAGTCAAATGACCCCAAGGAACGAAAAAGGACTAAATAATGGAGGAAATAAAGGAGAGAGGAAAGTGGAAGACAGAGAAGGGAGACCAGAAAGAAGAGACCCCTTTATGTCCATGGGAATTAGATTCCATATGGGTTGATAAACATCTTGAAAGGCAAAGTAAAAAACTGTTTTCACTGTCCTTTAGAAATTGTATGTGTGCTTGAAGGGATAATGTTAATTTTTTTTTCTGGGAGTGGATCATACCTTCTTGACTTCTCAAATATTAAGGAGAGCAGTAAGGGGGCACCCAATAAGTCTGAGGGATTATGACAATTTGAAATCTGGTCAACATAAGGTCAGAAGCCAAAGGAAGGTCCTATACAAGAGAGTGAGACAGGATGTTCTGGACATTGGCCAAAACTAGGTGCATGCAGTTCAGAATCTGATACAGAGCAGGGCAATCATAGAGAAGATGTAAATATTTACCATGATCTAGAAGTTCACCCTAACATGATTTAAATATGAAGAGTTCCATCAGTGAATATATAGCTTAACCTCCTGGCCATCACTTGCATACATAGTTGCAATTACAGTGATTTTTAATTTTCTCACTTAGCATATTTTTTTTATGTTTTACAGTTTCAACTTATTATATCTTTCTCCTTCTTTCCTTTCACTATGTGAAATGAAGCAACGAACAACTTTATGCAAATATCATTTGCTACTTATCAAGTTAGATTGATTTTCCACTCTAAATTCGTCCATTACCCAGTATAACAATGAAGAAGTTTCCCCTGTGGGAAGAGGCCTTCTCATTTAACTACATGTATTCTTCCAACCAGTCTGAATGCAGAATCATATGTATCTTTTTAACCTCCCTCTATTGCAATAGACATTCAACTAGGCTATAATTGCTTGATTTAATGTTGGTCATTTAATGGACTTCCCAGGGGGCGCTAGTGGTAAAGAACCTGCGTACCAATTCAGGAGACCCAGGTTCGATCCCTGGATCGGGAAGATCCCCTGGAGAAGGAAACGGCTACCCCCACTCCAGTATTCTTGTCTGGAGAATCCCAAGGACAGAGGAGCCTGGTGGATTACAGTCCACTAGGTGGCAAAGAGGCGGACAGGACTGAAGCGACTTAGCAGGCACCGCAGAGTAAAGATGTAAATTACCCAAAGAGGAATTCCTAAACTGCAGGCTTTCCAGAGTTCAAGTCTAAGAGTTGTAATTTAATAGCTTTATGACCCGAAAGATAAGAATTATCTGGGGTTTCCTGACATTTCTTTAAGAATAAGAATTTTCAAGAACATTGCAAATTCTGAAGTTGAAGAGCCGAGTAGTCCAGCTCTGTAATTTCTCTAGGCCCCAGAAGGTGGCAGTGTTGCATGCTGTTATCGTCCCAGAGAAGCCAGAAGGCTCTGGAATTCAGAGCACAGGAGGAGGATGGGTTAACCTTGGACAGAAATGCTCCAGTGAAGGAATTAAGATTCCTATTTTTCAATAACCAAAAAGAACCCACATTTCTGTCCACCTGGGAAGCCCCAAATACAGAGAGAGAGTGCAGGACTAAATTGAATTCTTGATTTGAATCTGATTTGGCTCTATTGAACTTCTCACTTCTCTTAACCTCTGCATTTATTTTAATTTATTTAAGAAACATCACCTACATTACTGATAAGACAACTAATAAGAAATAGAAAAGGACCTCAACGGACTGTGTAGACATACTACATGCTCTGAACGGTCTCCAAAAGTTCAAGAAATAAATGACATTGTCTCTTGCGCTAAAAGATCTTGTGGGTTGGCAGAGCCAAGGCACTAAATCTTAAGGAACTGGATCCAATGCTCTGCTCCACTAAAAAAGCACAGAGTTACCTTGAGCCATCAACTTGCCTCTGCATCATAATTTCCTAGTCCCTAGTCTGTACAATTGAAGTTTATGCCTTGTGAAATTGTGGCTGATATCTGGCAAGGACTGCTCATTCAGCCCTTCCTTCAATAAACATTAAGCCCCTAACAAGTTGGGGAGAGTTTGTTCCTAATATGCCTACATTCCTTTGGTTCAAAACTCTCTCTTTTTCTTCTTCCCTCTTTGGCTTCTTTGGGTTATTTTATATCTTAGGTTGACTCCCTTGGAGGTGAGATTACTGACTTCTACTTCAATATGTGTGTGTGTGTGTGTGTGTGTGTGTGTGTGTGTGTGTGCGCCCGCGCGCGTACCCACTAAGTCACTTCGATTGTGTCTGACTCTTTGTGACCCCATCGACTATAGCCCACCGGGTTCCTCTGTCCATAGCATTTTTCAGGCAAGAATACTGGAGTGGGTTGCCATGCCCTCCTCCAGGGGATCTTCCCGACCCAGGGATCAAACCTGCATGTCTTCATGTCTCCTGTATTGCAGGCGGATTCTTTACCACTAGGGCAACCTGGAAAGACCTCCACCTCAATATAGTCCCCCATTTTTCCTTAAACTT
The DNA here is from genome assembly GCA_007570785.1 of Antilocapra americana. Taxonomy (NCBI): domain Eukaryota; kingdom Metazoa; phylum Chordata; class Mammalia; order Artiodactyla; family Antilocapridae; genus Antilocapra; species Antilocapra americana. Next base: position 4,760,476 of record ML660770.1, on the reverse strand, counting down.
CTCTTCGACTTTCTTCCCTGATCTTTCTCATTCTATACAGTGTATTTATTTTTTTGTTGCCACAGTAAATACTTAAGGACAGATGTAATTTTTAATTATTTGAAGGGATGGGTTTTAGAAGCAGAAATTTAAAATCTGAGTGTTTTAGTTATCTATTGCTGAGTGACATATCACCCCAAAATGTAATGATTTACAACAAAGTAGCTATTATCTAACAATTTCTATGGCATGTGGGATCTTCAGTCTTCTCTTTGGCGTTTTTAAGCAGAAGCATTATATTACTTTTATTTTACATATATCCACAGATGTTTGTGGACCAATGTCTGGTGGCTCAGATGGTAAAGAATCTGCTTGCAATGTGGGAGACCTGGGTTCGATCTCTGAATTGGGAAGATCCCCTGGAGGAGGGCGTGGCAACCCACTCCAGTGTTCTGGCCTGGAGAATTCCATGGACAGAGCCTGGCAGGCTACAGTCCATGGGGTTGCAAGAGTCAGACACAGCTGAGTGGCTTTCACTTTTTCAAAGATGTTTGTACAATATACAGTGACCACTTCTGAAGCTTATAGCACTTTTCCCCCCAGGGGCACAAAGAGAAAGGTTAGTGACACACATGTATCACCACGGCAACACATGAAACACATGTAACACTGTAGCTCTGGGTGGAGCCCTACAGAGGGAGGGCTGGGTTACCTGCATGGTGACGGCCCTGCTAAGTCGCTGCAGGAGGGTGATGGAGAGGCCAGGCTGGGAACTGTTGTGGGCAGAGGCCCCCAGTCACCACAATCAGATGACTTATTTGAAAAAACCTGATTACGGAGGACCCAGAGCTCTAAGCTTTACAGTGGAATAAAACTTTGCTCTTTACCAAATCTTAGGCCAGTGTTTTCTTGCATAATTCTTAAATACAAATTTTTGTTGCGGCTTGTGAGAACTAGCTCCACAATCAGGGATTGAGCCCAGGCCCCTTGCATGGGGAGCTCAGAGAGTCTTAGCCACTGGACCACCAGGGATGTCCCTACCCTTCACTTTTGCTGTAGGCTGTAGGTTGAAAGCAGGCCACTGGATCTGGTTCACAGCACAAGGCTGTGAGTATCTAAAGTTAAGGTTCACTGGGGCCATCTTAGAATTCATGCTACATAATGACTAAAAATAAAGGAGATTAGGATTCTGATGGGACGTTTGTGAAACTGTTTTAAGAGAGAAATTTGTATATTTCTGGGCTTCCCTGGTAGCTCAGCTGGTAAAGAATCTAACTGCAATGCAGGAGATCCTGGTTTGATTCCTGGGTCTGGAAGATCCCCTGGAGAAGGGATAAGGTACCCACTCTAGTACTCTTGGGCTTCCCTGGTGGCTCAGATAGTCAAAAATCCACCTGCAATGCAGGAGACCTGGATTCGATCCTTGGGTTGGGAAGATCCCCTGGAGGAGGGCATGGCAACCCAATATTCTTGCATGGAGAATCCCCATGGACAGAGAAGCCTGGCACACCACAGTCCATGGGGTATCTGAAGGTAAAGTTCGCTGGGGCCATCTTAGAATTCTTCCTGGTGCCTAGCACATGCTATATGATGACCAAGAATAAAGGAAATTAGGGGAGACCCTGCCAGCGGTGGCCGGGGAAAGGTGATTGGGGGGGAGCGGAAGGGTTGCAGGCAAGGCTGACCCAGCGGAGCAAGCAGAGTGGGCCTTCTCACCAGCGGTATCTCGCCAATGAGCTGAATTTGCGGTGGGTGCTATCTTGTGGCATGTGCGCTTCTGCATTAGTGGTGTTCATCTTTGGTGCTCTCGCAGAATGGTTGCATTTCTACAACAAGGGACTGTGCTGCAGCCTGGGGATCGTTGAACTGCCTGCTGCCGCCCACCGGATGGCTCCGCGTGGCTTTTGTTATGGATAACTGGTTTGGGAAAGCTAGAGAAGTTGTTTTTGGTCTCTGGAGTGCCAGTGCCTCAGTGGGCAATGTTTTGGGAGTGTGTCTAGTTTCTTCTATTCTGCGGTATGGTTATGAGAATGCCTTCCTGGTGACGCTGGCTGTGCAGTTTGCTGGTGGGACCATCATCTTCCTTGGACTCCTGGTATCACTGGAAGAAACTGGCCTCCCAGGTATCGAGACAGAATAAAATTTTGTAGGAGACTCACACAGGCCATGAATTAATGGTGCTGAAAATGAAGGTGAAGCTGAGCCTAATTATTCAATCCAAGAAGGCAATACTGTGACCCAAGTCAAGGCAATAAGCTTCTACCAGGCTTGTTGCCTTCCTGGAGTTATAGCGTATTCACTGGCCTATGGGTGCTTGAAAGTAAAAGTCGCTCAGTTGTGTCCAACTCTTTGGGATGCCATGGACTAATTCTGCAGGTCAGAATACTGGAGTTAGTAGCCATTCCCTTCTCTAGGGGATCTTCCCAACCCAGGGCTTGAACCCAGGCCTCCCACATTGCAGGTGGATTCTTTACCAGCTGAGCCACCAGGGAAGCCTTAGAATACTGGTGTGGGTAGCCTATCCCTTCTCCAGGGGATCTTCCTGACCTAGGTATTGAACAGTGGTTTCCTGCATTGCAGTCACATTCTTTACCAGCTTAGCTACCAGGGAAGCCCTTGAAGTTGGTGAAGTACTCCTTCTTCTTCTGATGGCCCTTTTATCTGAGTATCAACTTCGAATGGAAAGAGGCCAAAGCTGACTAGCTGTCCATTTGGTACAATATCAGAGGGATTATAGGTGGAATATACAAGGCTTCATCTCCAACATGTTATAGAAAAAAGCATTGGTGTTAGCTCTCAGTCTGCTTCTGTCCATCAGGTCCCTTGTTGGATACAGTCATTCTCCAAATGATAAGTCCATCAATGCCCTTCTGATGGCTGTCATGGGATTTTTTATTGGTGGAACTTCTAATATGGTAGCTCTGCTATTTCTGCAAATCTTGGTTGTCAGGAGCTGATCCAAGGGAGCAATGAGGCTTTGGCGACAGTCACTGGGATCGTTGATGGAACCAGGGGCATTGGAGCTGGCCTGGGCCAGTATTTAGTGTCTTTGATCCAGGACAACCTAGGATGGATGTGGGTTTTCCACTTTTTCATTATTATGAGAAGTTGCACAATTCTGTTTATTTCACCATTAATAGTGAAGGAAACATGCTCTCTTACGCAAAGACGACAAGCTCATGTTTTAAGTGAGTGACCAGTACCCACAAAAGAACAAGAATAATAAAGAGACACATCAGGACTATTATTTCTTTTAATTCACCCCATTTGGAGTTTGTCTTAAGAACTCCAACATAACCTCAGATTGTCGAGCCTCTTTCAGCAGGGTCAGCCCCTGGAGATGCTGACCAGGGTGAAGGCTGGGTTGTTCTTTCTACATTACAGGAATTATTGTTAATGATTTTTATTTATCACCATTGTTTAATGACTGTACTGAATGAAGGGCCTATGAATCTGCCGGCAACTCTGTTGGCCTGTGGAGGTTCATCCCTTTAACTGCAAATGCTTAATTGGACTTTGGCCCTTGTTCTCCAGCCTGGAGAGCTGGGTGACCACGAGGCAGTTGTGCCCGGTTTGTAGCAATGACATGCTCCATGAATAGAAAGGATCGTTGGATTTTGCTTCCGTCATGAGTTTACAGACAGTGGCTCATCTCTGAAGCATCAAATCCTGGTACAGCGCTCCAGCTGGGTCCAGTGTGAGCCTATCTTGGACAGAGAACCCCTTAGTCAAATTCTGGTGGGAAAAATCACACTATGTGCTGGTGGCTCAGTTACTCTGTGTCTGCTCTGAAGTCGTTCAGTTCTGGAAGCAGAAATATCTTCCAGTGATCATCAACTCTTCTCCATCTTCACTCAGAAATACCTTCACCTCCTGGAAGTCTTTTGTCTTCCCGTCAAGGACCATGAGGTACCTCAATTGTGAACATTCCAGTATGTCGTTTATAACGGAAGTACTCACCCCCAGGCTTGTTCTCTGGAAACTTTTTAGGATCCACTAGGAAGCCAGTCAACTTAGCCCTGTTTTCAGAGGCTCTATCTCTGTCATAACCGGGTTCCTTGCATTACCTCAGCAGAAGGCTAAAATCCGAGAAAAAGGAAAGACCTTTTGGCCTTCTATGCATTAAGTATGTGATGTTGAATCACAGTGGATTACTAGGGCCTGAGAGGTATTTAGGTATCTCTTCTTTAGAAGTCTGTAGAATATACGTCTTCAAGATTGTGAATTCTATACTATTATCAATATTTTAAGGTCATCCTGTATATATATTTTTTAAATATGGAAGTGAGCAGGTGAAAAATGTGCAGTTTTGATGGCTGCCTAATTTAAATGGAGTTGGGGAAAAATTTTCAACCTCTTGCTTTATACTCTCAAATGTGTGTCTATGAACTTGTCAATGTTATTTAATCAAGCAGATTTCCAATCAGTTAACTGCTTAATACTGACCGAAAGGGAAATGATGAAACACAGAAAGGGAAAATAAACTGACTTTTATAATTAAAAAAAAGGAAAGGCGATTAGGATTCTAATTGGACAGTTGAGAAATTATATTGAGAGAGAAATCCGTATATTTCTATTTTTGTGTCCATATGTGTATCAGTTGGTGCCTTTCTATAAGCTCTGTTCTGTGCTTGAAGCATCATATCTCACTTTTGCTTTTCCATGGGCTGTTTTCTGTATTTGAAGCACACTTCCTCCTTCTCTTCACTTAGCAAACTCTCATCTGTCTTTCAAAATTCATCTTAGTCATCTCTTCTGTGAAGTATTCCCTGAATTTCATTTTTAAGGAAAGCTAAGTGTTCTTTCCATTTACTCTGATAGTGTGTTGAACCCTATTGGAACTGCTCTTTACATATGTCTACCCTTCTGGGCTTTTAGTGCAATACTAATGACTTCTTCATCATTGTGTTCCCACTGTAAGTGCTTGAGCTGTAACAGGAGATCAATCAATGTCAGAGTAAGGAAAGAATAAAGGAAACGCTGAATACTTGGGAAACCTATTGTGTCAGTTCAGCCTCTAATCAAAAGACTTCTTAAAGAGTACAAATTGGAAATAAATTGAAAAGAACAGCAGAATATTTACTGTTTACTTGCTAAGTCATCTTCTGTTCTTTTTCGACACGATGGACTCTTCCCATGCGATTTCCCAGGCAAGAATACTGGAGCAGATTGCCATTTCCTTCTTCAAGGGATCTTCCTGACCCAGGGATTGAAATCACATCTCCTGCATTGGCAGGCAGATTCTTTACCAATGAGCCGTCAGGGAAGCCAATTATTCAATTACATGATTTCTTATGTTAAATCGTTGTTTTTCCTTGTAAATCTTCAGTCTACCTCTTATAAAGGTAGGATTGTCAGGTGATCAGCTATGGGACTTATTTGGGCTCTTAACTTTCTTCACTGGGGGTAAACCTATCTTCTACCATTTAATTGATGATCAACGCATACAAATCTGTCTTTTAGTAACACTGAATCTCTTCAAGTTGTTAGATTTGATCTTGAGAATATCAACTTGAATTCTCTGCTAAGTCTTAACAGTGGGTAAATAATTCCTTTTTTTCCCCCTAAGTGTTCTTTAGCCACTGAACCAACAAGGAAGTCCCTTATAAGAAATTATTAAAGGTATCCTCTTTATTATTTATTTACTTGGCTGTGCCAGGTCTTGGTTACAGCACGTTGGATATAGTTCCCTGACAGGGATTGAACCTGGACCCCTTGCATTGAGAGCCTAAGTGTTCTTTTACTCTCCTTCCAAATAAGACCATATATATCTTACAAACTTTAACTGGACCATTTGACCTTCATAGAATAACTTTTACTGAAAACATTTAAGTTACACGGAATAGTTATCTGAGATGATACTCACTATTATATTTATTGTATTAATAGATAATGTTGTGAAGGACATACTCTCCTGTGGTCTCCCTTATGTTGATCCATAAAGAAATTTCTCTATGTTGTTATTACTAGGAAATACAGTATCTCTTGGGCAGCTGATTTATTTTAAACTGATCCTCTCTGTGAATCCTATAACCAATAATGTTTTTCCTCCTTTAGAAAGTTTAGAGATATAACTGCGGTTCAACTTTCAAAACTGCATAATTTATGAGCTGGATTCTTTTATGTACTAACCTTTCAGTTAGCTTTGTTTTATTTTCCTACCCTTATTTCCCCTTCACTCAGATTTGAGTATCTATTTAGCTTTTTCCCACTTGTGTATTTTTGTAAGTTTTTGCAAATTCTTTTTATAGTGACAAGACAGGGCTAAACTAAACAAAGATACAGTTATCTCATTGGATATCACGGTCAATCCCAGAGCACGTGCACTTCAAAAGAATGTATATTCTGGGGAGTTTTAAATGTAATGTCTGGAAAATATTAGGTCTAACTGATGCAACCTAAAGGAGATCAGTCCTGAGTGTTCATTGGAGGGACTGATGTTGAAGCTGAAACTCCAATACTTTGGCCACCTGATGTGAAGAGCTGACTCCTTGGAAAAGACCCTGATGCTGGGAAAGATTGGGGGCAGGAGGAAAAGGGGAAGAGAGAGGATGAGATGGTTGGATGGCATCACCGACTCAATGGACATGGGTTTGGGTAAACTCCAAGAGTTGGTGATGGACAGCTCAGCTGGCGTGCTGCAGCCCATGGGGTCATAGAGTTGCACATGACTGAGTGACTGAACTGAACCGAACTGGTTTATTGTCTCATTTAGGATCTCTGTTGCCTTACTGATTTTCTGTCTAGAAGATCTGTTCCATTGATGTGAGTGGGGTATAAAAGTCTCCTACTATTATTGTATTACCAACTTCTCCCTTTGTGTCTGTTGGTATTTGTTTTATGTATTTGGGTGCTCCTCTATTGGGTGCATATGTGTTGTCAAGTATATCACTTCTTGACCTTTTGCCTAGGATCAAATGTAGTATGGAGGTGTAGCAGGTGGCACAGTGGTAAAGAACCCACCTGCAGTGCAGGAGACGCAGGATCAATCCCTGGTTTGAGAAGATCCCCTGGAGTAGGAAATGGCAACCCATTCCAGTATTCTTGCCTAGAAAATTCCATGGACAGAGGAGCCTGGTGGGCCAGAGTTCATGGGGTCACAACGAGTCGGACACCACTGAGCAACTGAGTACACACACTTCCTGTGCTTCCTGTATCTGGATATCTGTTTTCTTCTTTAGGTTTAGGAAGCTTTCAGCCATAATTTCTTCAAATATATTTTTGACCCACTTTTTCTTCTCTCTCTCTGGAATCCCTATTATGTGTAGATTGGCATGCTTTGTAATATCCCATAGGTCTCTTATGTTGCTTTCATTTTTTTCCCCACTTTCTGTCTACTGTTCTGATTGGGTGATTTCCATTGTTTTATCTTCTGAATCATTTATTTGTTCTTCGGCATTATTCAATCTGCTAATCATTGCCTTTAGCACAGCTTTCATCTTGGCAAATGAGTTTTCTAAGTTTTCTTGGCTCCTCTTTAAAGTTTCTAATTCCTTTTTATAGTAATCTTCGTTTCTGCTGATAGCCTGTCTTAACTCCTTCAGTATTTTCATTACCTCCTTTTTGAACTCCGTGTCTATCAAACTGAAGGGGTCTTATTGTTTATTCTTTTGGGGGTGGGGGGTTCTCTTGATCTTTTAACTGGAAATAGTCCCTCTGCTTCTTCATTTTACTTGTGTTTCTCTTACTCTGTGGATTTAAGAGAAAGAATTTTCTCCTGTGGTCTTGAAAAGATATTTTTATGTAGGCGTGCCCCTGTGTAGCCTGTGTGGGTTTAATGTTTTTGGTGCAAGGGCTGTTTCTAGTGTGCGTGCCTGCTGCCTCTTTCCTCAGTGTGTGCTAGCCATTATCCCCTTGATAGAAGGTGTGACTACTGTTGTGCTGATTGGAGTCTGCACTGGATGTTGAACGGGGCCTCCTCTTTGCTCTTTGGTTGTCACAGTCCTGTCAAGAGCAGGATCGTCTTCCTATCTGATGGAGTAGAAGTTCCCAGATCCATTTCTGGGTTGTGGCATGAGGTCGGTAGAATTGGAGTGCTCCTGGATGTGAGAGTTGGACCATAAAGAAGGACCATAAAGAGCACCAAAGAATTGATGCTTTCTAATTGTGGTGCTGGAGAAAACTCTTGAGAGTCCCTTGGACTGCAAGGAGACCAAACTAGTCAACCCTAAAGGAAATCAAACCTAAGCATTCACTGGAAGGACTGATGTGGAGGCTGAAGCTCCAAAACTTGGGCCACCTGTTTCGAAGAGCTAACTCACTGGAAAAGACCTTGGTGCTGGGAAAGATTGAAGGCAGGAAGAGAAGGGGACACCAGAGGATGAGATAGTTGGATGGCATCACTGACTCAGTGGACATAAGTTTGAGCAAGCTTGGGGAGATGGTGATGGACAGGGAAGCCTGGTGTGCTGCAGTCCATGGGGTCGCAAAGAGTCAGACATGACTGAGCAACTGAACTGAACTGAACTGAGTCAGTGGAAGGACTGATGCTGAAGCTGAGCTCCAATACTTTGGCCACCTGATGGCAAGAGCTGGCTCATTGGAAAAGACCCTGATGCTGGGAAAGATTGAGGGCAGGAAGAGAAGGGGACACCAGAGGATGAGATGGTTGGATGGCATCACTGACTCAATGGACATGAGTTTCAGCAAGCTCAGGGAGATGGTGATGGATAGGGAAGCCTGGTGTGCTGCGATCCATGGGGTTGTGGAGGCAGACACAACTTAGGAGAGGAGCCACTGGGAACACACTTTGTGGTATCACTTGTTGCCCAGTGTGCAGGATCACAAACTATTGTTGTTGGCGCCGCCCTTGGCCCTGTCTCAGCCGTGGGGATGTTGGCAGTCAGCCCTGGTGTCCCTCAGGCATCGTTTTCACAAAACCACCAGTGCAGATCCACAGAATTTGGGTCCCAGGTCCACAGCTGTGCACCTGGACCTGCCATGGGGGCTATGGAGGAAGCCCAGCCTTGCCTCCATGTACATGCACCCAACAGCTCACGGATGCCAAGGCTGGATCCATCCCAGCCACAGCAGCGCCCACGTCTGCTCAGATATCGCACAGACCCTGAGTTCACAAAGCCAGCGGTGGTGGTGTATATCCCTAGCCATAGGGAGAGATTGCAACCCAGTTTCCTAAGAACTGGGGCCTCTGGGGCTCAGCTATGGTTTCAACCCTGCTTCTGCATGGGGACAACCCACCAATGCCTGTTCCCAGAGCCTGCCTAGGGAGAGGCTGGTGTTCATACTCTGAGAGTCCACTGAGGTGGTGCCCTGTCGGTTGAGAGTATCTGTGAGCGTGGCGAGAGAGAGGCTGCTCTGTGGCCCCCTCCTCCTTTTATGCAACACTTCACACTGGTGTGTGTCTACAAGGGCAGGCCTAGGCTTTTTCCACATAGAATCTTACTTGTGATAATAACACACTCCAGCCCCCTGAGGCTGTTTCCACGCAGCCAGCCCCAGCCCTCTCCTTCTCTTCTAAATCCCTATGCTTCAGCAGCCAGACCCCACCTGTACAGCAGCTGTGTGTCTCAGGCTGGGGTGCACGGAGTGGTGACAGGACAGTGAGCAGGCACGCCCATCCTCTCCTCCCACAGCCCCTGGCAACCACAAATCTATCTCCAACCAGTGTGGATTTGTCTATTCTAGACATTTGATGTCAATGGGAAAGTACAGTATGTGGCATCTGCATCTGCCTCTGTTTGTTGGTGTTTAGTTGCGAAGTCATGTCCGACTCTTTGCGACACTGTCCATGGGATTCTCCAGGCAAAAATACTAGAGCGGATTGCCATTCCGTCTGCAGGGGATCTTCTTGACCCATGGATCGAACCTGCATCTCCTGCATTGGCAGGTAGATACTTCACCACGGACCACGGGGGAAGTGCTGCCTTCCCTGACTAAGTATAATCTTTGGGATGTTCTACACCCTTTTCTATGGCAGAGTAGTAGTCCATTCTGAGGATATGGCATGCTTTGTGTATCCAGGCAGTGTGGATGCACACTTGGGTTGTGTCCACCTTTGGTCACTGTGAATAATGCAGCTGTGAAATAGTTCCCCGTGGTGAAGGTTTCAATCCTTTGGGCACACCTGGGAGTAGAAGTTACCCTTTTCTTGTTGTTAACAATTCTTATATCGGGTGTCCCCTGTTTCACCTGTTGTGGGTTTTTCCTTTCATCACTCAGTGACTTGAGCTGGGAGGCCCTCCTGCTTGGCCGGTGTGCCCCTGGGGCCCAGGAGGAGTCTGGAGTTAGACTCACAGTTTGGCTTCAGACACCAGGTTCAGGGCTACAGACCCCTGCCCTGAGGGGAGTGCACAGTCTCCCTGCTGCAGGGCTGTCACCAGTCTGAGATGAGCCTGTGAAGGCGCCCAGCACACAGAAGGAGTGCTGTTGACCCTGGAGCCTGGTGAGATCCGGCAGGACTTGCAGGCAGATGCATTTCGTCTCAATGTGGGTATCCCCTCTGTCTTTGAGAGAATCTTCAGTCTTTGACTTTTGCAAGTGAAGGAGGAAGTGTGAGCTTGTGTGAAGCTACCATCTATGGGAGGAGAGGAGAGAGAGGGCTGGGTCTAGAGGGCAAGGCAAGAAACAGGTCCTTATGCAGTTTTTTATTTAAGAAATCAGAATACCCCAATTCCATCCATTTCCTGCCCTTAGCCCTCCAGATGGGCAGCTGTTCCCCACATCCCTCCAGGCTGCTTTTCTGTGTCCAGGGCCCACAGAATCTGCCAAGGGCTCACTGCTCTTGAAAGTGAATGAAGAACGTCCGGATCTCCTTTGGGTGGATAGTGATGTTGGGGCCTCTGTCAGGTGGCAAGGGACGGTGGGAGCCACCTGGGGGAGCAGAGGTGGTATATCACTCCCCTTTGGAGCCGCCTGCTTCCCCAGGTTACCACATCCCTGCAACCCCCTCAGAACACTCCTTCTGTCTGCATTCTTGTGGCTCCCTCTATGGTAATGGTCTTCAGTTGCCCCCGTCCTGACTGGATGCCACTGCCCATGGGCCTCTTTTCATTTATGGCATCCCCTGACAACTCAGCTACAGTGAAGGCATGTACAGGTGGTCCTGGCCCCACTTGGCCTCGTATCCCCATGGGATGTGGCCTCAATGCCTAAGAGCTTTTTCACTGAGGCCGTGAAGGGGCCCTGCCTTTTATCTCACTGGGCTCCCCTGAAGTCATGCACTGGGGTTACGGCTTCACTCTTGGGATGGAACCCATTCATCTATCCATTTTCCCATCCATTCATGAATCCACTCATCCATCCAAACATCCATCCATCCATTCTTGTCCACCCATCAAACCTCTGTCTATTCATCCATCCATCCATCATGCACCCATCTCCCTTCCTTCTATTCTATTCATCTATCCTCCTTCTACCCATCTTTCCATCCACCATCCACCTTTCTACCCATCCATCTAACCTCCATCTATTCAACAATTTATCTTCCATCCTCTTTTCGTCCTGCCTTCTGCCCATCCATCAATCATCCGTCTTCCTTTCTTCCTTGCATCTTTCCATCCACCCATCATCCAATCATCCACCTGTCCAGCATCCATCTACTTCCTTTCCTTCCTTACATCTCCTTTTTTTCTAACCAACTGGCCTTCCATCTATCAGTGTATCAAACGTCAACCAGATATCTACTCATGTACCCAGACTATCCTTTGTGTAGTAGACAAAAAGGAAATAAATGGGTCAGAACAGAATGAGGAGGACGGGAGAGCAGGAGAGACAACGACTAGCCTTGGACCTGGGGGAGCTTGATTAGGAGCAGTTTGGGATGAAGGGGACAAGGACATGTCAGATGGTGTGATCATCACAGGCAGAGACTGGGAGTCAGTGATTTCCAAGATTTAAGTGCGGAGTGTGCAGTGCAATGCACAGCATGGCAGACATCAGAGTCTCCTGGTGTGTGCTTGCAAGTTTGGAGCTCATCCAATCTACGGAGTGAGTGTATGGCCTTGGAAACACACACACACACACACACACACACACACACGCAGCCTCTGTTGAACCCTGGCAAGTAGACTGACCTGAAGCCTTCCTTAACTTCCTGCAGTAGATTCATGGAGGCTGAGACCTGGAGAAGGAGGGCAGCCTGTCCAAGGTCACATGGGCTTAGAGGGCAGAGGTGGGATCTGAGCCATGTCTGCTGAGCTCCTGACCCTGGCTGAGGATCAGGCTGGAAATCCTGGGCAAAGGCCTGAACCAGGAGCACACAAACCTCTGTGTTGGCGACCATCCCGTATCTTCCAACTCCAGCGGTGCAATGTGCTCACATCCCAGGTCCCTGTGAGCGAGCGCTCCTCCACGGACACCACGGAGCCCAGACCCCGCAGCACGGACTGCAGGACAGGAGCACAAGGAGGCGTGAGCACCCGGCCCCAGATCAGAGGACAAAACAGCAGCAGAGGCAGCAGCAAAACCACATCTCAGAGGACAGCATCCTCCTACATTTCATTGTCAGAGCAAATCCCCATGGACAGGATGAAAGTGAAAGTTGCTCAGTCCTGTCTGACTCTTTGTGACCCCATAGACTATACAGTCCCTGGAATTCTCCAGGCCAGAATACTGGAGTGGGCGACCTTCTCCTGGGGATCTTCCCAACCCAGGGTTGAATCCTCATCTCCCACATTGCGGGCGGATTCTTTACCAGCTGAGCCACCAGGGATGGACAGGATAGACAGGATGGGCAGCCCCATTTTACAGATGAGAGAACTGAGGCCAAGGAGGAGCTGGCTCCAGGTGCTGAGCTGGAGGAGCACACCAGGAGAGGGCAGATACTTGGAGCTGCTCCCAGCCGTGAGTCCCCTCCTCCCTGTACTACTCAGGTGGAGCCTTGCCTTGCTCCAAGATGGCGTCAGTCATGTTCTCCACCTCCTTTTCCCATAATGCTCAGACTGTTCAGAGAGGGGAGGCAGGGGATAGTTCCATCCCTGAGGAAGAAGGACAGTGCTGACTGGTAGGCTGGGGGCTCTTCTGCAGGAGCTTCCCTGAGAGGGTGGAAGGAGGAGGTGTGGAGGGCGAGGAACCGTGTGCTGCCACCATGCCCCCTTCCGCATTTATATCTGCTCCTGAGACTGGTGTCAGCTTGTGAGCAAGAGGTGACAAGGAGGAAGAAATGAAGCCAGTGCGCTGCTGAAGCCAGGTGGGAAGATCAAGATGACAGTGTCTCTGATGACAGTGGACTGGGAGTCAGTGAGGAAAGAGACCATTCCCCACCCCTGTATTCGTGGCTATGAAATGAGGGCACCGGGAAGACACCACAGGTTGGGTTGTTGGGATTCTCTCAGATTGCAAGTATCCCTGAAATCAAAGCAACAAGAGAGAGATTTAGAGAAATTCTCTGTGAGCAGGAGATGGGTAAAGAGCTCAGATCCCCCATGAAGAGGGCAGACTGGGGATAAAGGAGGGGTCTCCATACATAGTGGGGGGGTTGGGGGGAGGATGTGGTTGTGCTGGGGAGCAGCAGCCTCACTTGTAGTGCAGGTCAGAGGGTGACCCAGGGGTCAGGAGGGGAAGGAGGACATAGGCAGGGGTCTGGGAACACTGACATCCATCAAGATGTCAGGTGCCCGTGTGTGCCTTATCAGTTGAGAGCATCAGCATCCTTGTGGGGAAAGATCCTTACCTCTCCATTTACAGGTGAGGACACTGAGGTCCAGAGCCCGGGGTAGGGGGCGGGCAGGGAGCAGGATACCAGGCAGAGATGCCCAGACTCACACCCTGGACTGAGTGCCTCTGATCACCTACTCAATAATCCCGTGCAAGAATCTGTTTTGTTTTCTGATCCCACAAATAACATCTGTGTTGTGTAAAAAGATTTACCGAAAGAATAAAACGAGAAACACACAAAATACAGGCATGTGGTAAGAACTGAAAAGTCTAGAAGAACATGAGTAAGAGGGGGTGGGGTGCCCTGATGCACCCCAGATAGCAAATCTCGTGTTTTCTTTTCAAGACAACCATAGGGCATCTTTTGGCCAAGGTGGCATCTGAATAGGATGGTCACACTTGGGGTCTACCTCCCTCGGGAGCATCTGCTCGTATGTCCTGACTCTGTGATCTGGGAGTGGGACGTGGGGTGGGGCAGGTTACCTTCAGATTCACTGTCACAGGCTGAGACAGGACAGGGTGCTGTCCCTTCTCATACAGGTGGTGGAGCCGCAGCAGGACTCGGGTGAAGTCCACTTTGGCCTGTCTCTGATGGCCTTGGGGACGGAAGGCAGGTGCAGTGAGGAACTCGGGTCTGAGCCTGGTACTTTACACACACCTCCCTTTCGCATCTTCACCCTCCCCCGGAAGCAGCTAACACAACCTCTACTTCACAGACAAGAAAACCAAGGCTCAGATAGGGGTGGGTGCTTGGTCTGCAACAGAAGAAGGAGTGAGGATTCCAACCAGGTCCAGCCAATGTTAACACTTCCCACCATGCACACAGGGGCCAGTGCTGATGCCTAGAAAGTCTTGGCCTCATCCACTGCTGTGGTCCTGTCCTGGGCCTGTCCTCCAACCTGCCAGTTCTCTGGTATAGTGGCTCTGCCTCTGCCCCAGTGAAGAGTGGTGTGGCTTCTTGACTCTGAGGCCAACATTAAAGTGGTGTGTCATGTCCCACAGATGCTCTATCCTGTCCCTCTGATTGAGGAAGCCTGTGTTAGAAAGCAGTCTCCATCTGCTGGTCCCTGGTGAACCAAGGAGTAGGGCCTTCATGCTGGACCCCACTGGACACATGGCATAGGGGTGAAACAACCTTACACTGTGTTAAGACCCTGAGAGTCTGGGCTCTTTGTTATTGCAACAGAAGAGTTCATAGAATCTCTTTTCCCCCTTCCTAGTGCAGTGGTTAAGGACAGGAGCAACAGAAACAGGCGAAGACCTCTGGGTCCAGAACGTGACAATGATGATGTGATGGTGATGGTGGAGATGGTGATGATGGTGATGATGATAAGGAGGACCATGGCGATGATGCTGGTGATGATGACATGGGGGTTGTAAGAGTCTGGGAGAGCAAGAGGCTCTCTAGCCATTTGCGGCTCCTCTCACTCCGTCACTTACTTCTCTCTAGGAGGAGGGACTTGCTTACTTAACCCAGGCTCATCTCTCCTCATCTTTGGTACATGTTGTCTCCAGGAGGTGGGTTCTCAGTGAACTTGGCCTCCAACACAGGTAAGCATGACTGCTGCTGCAAGAGATGATCCCTACCTCCTCTCCTGTGACACGTGGAGCGAGGTGCGAGAGTCAGCGTGAAGGAGCCATGTGGCTGCAGGATTGAGCCGCAGCCTCCAACGCCCACTGTATTAGCCACAGAGGTGGTATTTGGCCTCTGTCTCTTCCTTTCCCTCTTGACCCTCATCATGCAGACCTTTCACTGCAGTATACCAGTCCTTGGAGGGTCTCTGGGAACAGGGGGGTGGCTGAGGCACGGTCAGCCCCATGTTTGAGATGCTCTGAGTGTAAAGGGACACATAAGGTGTACCAGGGGCTTTGGCAATATGATGAGCTGCTTCCTGGAAGTTGTTTCCTCCACCAGGAGGTCCTCCTGGATGCCCTGCTGGGGGCTCCCCTCTGTACACGGTCATTGCGGTCTAGATGGCACCTGGGCCCCACCTGTCCCTGGCCTGCTGAGTGACCTGCCTCTCAGTGGGCCTCTGTCTCCTCATTTGGCAGATAAGGAATCCGGGTGACCTCACAGAGCCTAGATGGCTCTAGGGAGAGCGCCTTTGTCTGGTGATGGGCTAGGGGACCTGGTTGACATGTGAAGACAGGAGTGAGTCTGGACCTCTGAACACCTGCCTCACCTTCCCGAAGATTCTGCAGGTGCTTCGTGTGGTTTGAGTTGTATGTCCAGCCTGGGATGCTGAGGGTCTGCAGGTGGATGCTTGGGGGCAGCATCACAGCCTCTTGCTGCTGGAAGTCTGGGTGAACCTGGGTAGTCTCTGCAAGGCAGATGGACAACAAGGAGAGAGTTTGGGCCAAGCTTCTCCTCCTGGCATCCAGAGCTCTCCACATTAAGTGGAGCTTTCCACACTCACTTCATCCAATCTCACACCCCTCCAATCGGTGGCCCCCGCCACAGGCAGCCTGAAGGATTTGCTGGTGCAAATGCCATCTCCCCACAATACCTGGGGCTACAGTGATTGACATTTGTGAACTGGGGTGCTGGAGAAGACTCCTGAGAGTCCCTTAGACAGCAAGGAGATCCAACCAGTCCATCCTAAAGGAAATCAGTCCTGGGTGTTCATTGGAAGGACTGATGCTGAAGCTGAAGCTCTGATACTTTGGCCACCTGATGCAAAGAACTGACTCATTTGAAAAGACCCTGATGCTGGGAAAGATTGAAGGTGGGAGGTGAAGGGGACGACAGAGGATGAGATGGTTGGATGTCATCACCGACTCAATGGACATGAGTCTGGGTAAACTCCGGGAGTTGGTGATGGACAGGGAGGCCTGGCATGCTGCAGTCCATGGGGTCGCAAAGAGTTGGACACAACTGAGCGACTGAACTGAACTAAACTGACAGTGATTGGTCAGGCTTGGGTCATGTGATTCAGTCAGACCAATCAGATTCTTTTCCTAGGGTCTTGGCTCTAGAGACCTGAATCTGAGTCTCAGTTCCTTTCGAGTGGGGGAGACACACACTCCTAGAGCTGTTCACAGCTACGTCTCAGATAGAAGGAGAAAGAAGGTCTGCAGACAGAGCAAAGCTCAGGTGATAGAAAGGAGATAAGTGGCCTCATGAAGCATCCAGCACCCAAGTCACAGCCACACCCCAGCCCTTCTCTGGGGTGCATTGGCCTCTGAATAAAGTCTCCTTGTGGCTCAGTCGGATCAGCTTCAGTTTCTCTCATATGTCACCAGAGGAGCCAAGGGTGGGACCGATGAATGGAGCTGACCACAGCCATGGAACTTGCTCACAGTGGCAACATCTGTTTTGCAGGAAAGGCTCCCAGGTGCTAGCAAGGAACCACTGGCTGACCTAGGAGCAGACCTGACCCTGCTGGCCCATCACATCCCCTCTCCTGGGAATCTGCCCCTGGACCTGGAGGTGGCCAGGAAGGCAGCTCTTGGCAGTCCTGGGAGAGATGGACATGAACACCCACTCCTGAGAGGCCCTGAGCTTCTGGGTCTCCCTCCTGCCCTGGACTCTTCTCCAGCTCCTCCTTCTGTTCCACAAGCATATCTGGGCCTAGCTGCCCCCTGGGATTCTTTTCTTCCAAACAAGAGAACATCAGCTGATAGCCCGCGAAGTGGATCGCTAATCTCCCCTGGTTCAGGATCCCACCTCCACCAGACCTACAGGGCACCAGGCCCTCTCTTCGGCATCAATCCCTCTCCTGCTGAATCGGTTTCTGCCTGAACTCGTCTCCCTGTACAGGTCGGCTCCCGCCGGGGCAGGGATGACAGCTGCACCGAAAGGAGGCCCTCTTACCGTTCAGCCCTCGTATCAGCACTACGGGTCTGTGCTGCAGCGCCACCCCACCCCTCCGGCCGAGGGCCCTGGTGAGGGTCGGGGGTCCCAGCAGGAGCCAGAGCACCGAGTGGACAACCGAGGTGTCGTTCAGCGTGAGGTTGTCTGACAAGTTCCCTTGTTTCTTGTTCCACAGCCGCCGATGGAGCATGACCTGCAGGGAAGAGTCATCTGAGGCCCCGCCTGGCCCCTGGCGTGCCCATGGTGCCCAGAGGGGCCTCCTCCTACCTCCATCTGCCCGCTCCCTTGGCTGGAGACGCCGTGTGCCTGCTCCGACAGCAGCACCAGCCTGCTCTGTCTGTCCTGGATGAAGGCCGACTGAGCCATGGGGTAGTAATTCTGTGGACAGAGATATTGCCAGACTGGTGGTCGTGGGGGTAGCTAGGTGGGCCACCTGATCAGGCATCTCCCTCCGGCCCCCACCAGCCTACCCACAGGCACAGCGGCATCTCTGGGCGGCCCTGGTAGCAGCAGAGAGGGGCTCTGACTTGTGAGATGGACGCCCTGGGATTCAAATCCAGCTCCACTGCTTCCTGACCTTATGAGCTGGGGGACTCAGCCTGCCCAAGCCTTAGTTTACCCACCTGTAAAAGGGGCTCCCAAACCATCCCTGAGAAACTGTGGCAGGGACTCAATGAAGACATGTATTTCAATCCAGTCTGAGATAGGCTAATGGTTGCCTGATAGTAAAGGGCTTAAGTCTGGGCTGGAAAGCAGTTACACAGTCCATACTCTTTGCTCTGTTGGAGCAAGATGTCCTGGGCTGAGGGCCTTGGACTCTCTGGAGCCCAGGACACAGGGGGTGAGAACCAGCCAACAGGGATGAGAGGGACCAGAAACCCAAGGAAGACCGAGCAGTGGCCACATCCCCACTGGCAGGAGAAAGAACTAACATGGATAGAGGCTCACGAGGTGCCCAGCCTGGCACTGTGCCTGGGTCATCTCGGCTGATGGCACAGCACTGGGGCGAGGTTACCCCCTTTCCCAGGAGAGCACCGAGGCCCAGGAAGCCAAGGGCCTTGCCCCAGGTCACGCTGCTGGGGGCCAAGCATCTCAGAGCTGAACTGATTTCAGAAATCAGCCTGTGCTCACCGTTTCCCAGGCAACCAGGCAGTGGCTCGACTAAGCAGCAAAGGAGGGTCACACCCGCTCAGGCCTGGACAGGCACCACCCGCTTCATCTTACAGCAATCCCAGGGGGTCAGTCATCTGACAGAGGAGGACACGCGGTGCCCACAGTGGACCTCAGGGACTTTCCTCACATGTGGGGGCACCAGAGCTCTGACCCCAGGTCTGAACAAGCCTGGGTCTCGGCCCCTAATGGCACATATGGGCGACAGGGGTTCTGGGAGATGCTCTGGAGGCCTCTGCCGCTGGGGCTAAAGGGGGTCCACTGTCTCTGTGGACCCTGTGACCACGGGGCACCGCAGAGCATACCCGGGCGATGCTGTTTTCATAGTGCTTGTAGGCTCTGCGCTGCATCTGGTAGCCGTTGTTGTCGGAGTAGAGGACCCGCCCGGTGTTGAGATTAGTGCTGGTCCTCAAGATGGCCTCGCGGTTCAGCTCCAAGGGGCCCGCCCTGCACTCCTGCTCTATGCGATGGCACAGCAGCTCCCCGTCAGCGCCCGGGGGCCCGCGGGCCAGCCGGGAGGAGATGGTGTACGTGGGGTCGCTGTCATTCACCGTCCTGGAGGAGGAGCAGGAGAGATACGTCAAGCTGGGGGAGACTTCCGGACGCCCGTCCCTCCTCCTTTTCTTCCTCTCTTCCTGTTTCCCTCCCTGCTTCTTCTCTGCCAGGGCAGGCAGAGGGCTTCTTGGGCAAAACAACAGGGGGAGCCCACTTCATCAGAGGCACTGAGCACCTGGCCAGTTCTGGGTGGCTTATTTCTCTGCATTAATGAAAACACAGGACTGCTTTCATGAGTCATCATTGCTGTCTTCGTCGCCGGGTTTCCCAGGTGGCTCAGTGGTAAAATCTCCCACCTGCCCGTGACCACCTACTGTGTGCTGTGCACAAGCAGAGGGCTGACCTCACCTGTAGAAGTATTGCCGGATCTCGGTCAAGAGCTGCCCCTCCAGGATCTCCATTTCCACAGCTGTCCATGCTGGCTTCGCTGTACCGTTAGGAGTAAACACGTAGTTATCGGCTTCCTGACCATCATCATTGTTATCGTAGTATTCCATGAACTCCTGGGTCACGTGGATGGTTCGGTTACTCTGTCTGCAAAGGTGGAAAAGAGAAAAGAGTATGATTGTTGTGGACAGTTTCTTCCAGGCATTCTCCTTGTGATGCGATCCAGCCTCAGAAGGCCTCTATTTAATATTAAGACACCAACATGGAACTGTGGGTGAACAAAAATAACTTCCTCAGCGCCTATGTGACTGTCATAAGGCCCCTCAATGAAGCTCATGCACTCAGCTTGGACAAAAGCTCCATGGACTCACCAAGAGCCCAGGAGGTACAGATTTTCTCCCTATCCAGGAAAGAACCCCACAGGAGGAGGGGAGAGAGGCTGTACAACATACTCCCGAGAGCATAAGCAGAGGGCATAACACGGCTTCAGAGGCTCTACTCTCACTGGCCCTTCCTGGTCACCCAAGTGGCCAGCATGGGTAAGTCTACTCCTTACAGGAGTCCCTAAAACCAGAGCATCGTGAACATTTGTCAAGCTAACTGGTGCTGTTCAGGTGTCACTTGCCAGGGCCTTTCCTCATTCAGTTGTCCAATTCTCCTACCCTCACAGGCTGGGATCATGAATGCACCTCATGGCTGAAGCACACGAGACTGGGGATCCCATGGAGACTGGAAGGTATGACCTCATTTGCCAAAGATTCCACACCTAGGAAGTGCCAAGCCAGGACTCAGATTCAAATCCACGTTCTGTGCTCACTCCAGGAGGTTAGGACTTTGAGAAATGGCAAATCACTCTATTCTTGCCTGGAAAATTCCTGACAGAAGAGCCTGGTAGACTACAGTCCAAAGGGCGGCAAAGAGTCAGACATGACTGAGCACACACACTTGGGTTTAGATCCTAGTGGTAAAGAACCTGCCTGCCAATGCAGGTGACATCATGAGATGCAGGTTTGATCCGTGGGTTGGGAGGATCCTCTGGAGGAGGACACGGCAACTCACTCCAGTATTCTTGCCTGGAGAATCCCATGGACAGAGGAGCCTGGCAGGCTGCAGTCCATAAAGTAGCAACGAGTTGGATGGGACTGAAGCGATTTAGCATGCATGCACACATTTGGGGACAAGGGAAGAACAAGCTCAAGAAGAGCCTTGGGGACATGGATTTTGATTGTACACCTGGGTGTGATCTAAGTAAAGACACGGTGATGCATTTGTATCCAATGTGGCCCTGTCTGGTAGCAGACAATGAAGAAGAGATGCCTCTACACCACTGTGGGGAATTTCTGTGGGGTCATTGTGGGGACATGGAAGAGGAGGCATCTTAGAGAGCCCCCTGAGCCCCCTGGAGAAGCAGACAAGAGAACACAATCCTTTTCATCAGTCTGGCATACAAGCCTTTCTCATCTCACCCCAGCCTGCCCCCAGCTTCATTTCATAAGAAGTCAACTTGGAACCATCTCGAAAGGTGAAAAGTCAAGCCACAGAATGGGAGAAATTCCCAAATCATACACCTGATAAGGAACTTTTATCCAGAAAATGGAAAGAGCTCTTATAAGTCCATAATCAGAGAAAAGCAACTTCAAATGTGCAAAGGATCTGAGCAGACATTTCACCAGAGAAGATATACAGTCAACAGGCCCATGAAAAGATTGCTCAACGTGAGCAGTCAACACGGGGGGCATACCCAATCCACAACGAAGACACGGCTTCATACTCACTAGGGCACTGTATCAGAAGAGGCAGAGAAATACAAGTCTTGGTGGGGATGTGGAGAAACTGGACCCACATACTCTGCAGATAAGAGTGGAAAATGGTGCAGCGGCCATGGGAATCGGTCAGGAAGGGTTAAATAGAGTTTCCTGTGACCTTGGCAATTCCACTCCTTGGAATCAACCCAAGAAAAAAGGAAAGATTCTGTCCACACAAAAACTTGGACGTGCATGTTCACAGCAGCCTTATTCGCAATAGCCCCCAATCGGAAACCACCCGAATACACACGCGTTGAGTAAGTAGTGGTTGCTCAATTGTGTCCGACTCTTTGTGACCCCATGAACTGTACAGCCCATCAGGCTCCTCTGTCCATGGAATTCTCTGGGCAAGAATACTGGCATGGGTTGCCACTTCCTTCTCCAGGGGGTCTTCCCAACCCAGAGATTGAACATGGGGCTCCTGATCTGCAGGCGAACTCTTTACCATCTGAGCCACCAGGGAAGCTCATGAGCTGAGGGCTGGATAAATGAACTGAGATGTATCTCTCAATGGAATGTGAGTCCAGAGGAAGAAGGAGGTTCTCATTCAGGATGTGACAAGGATGAAACTTAGAGACATGATGAGAGGTGAAAGAAGCCAGTCTCCAAAGGACCGCACATGGTATGATACCATTGTATGAAATATTCATAGAGATAAATCCAGAGAGACAGAAAGGCAATTCAAGTAGCCAGGGCCCACTGGTGGCAGCGGGGTGGGGGGTGGTGAAAATAGGGATATGAGTTTCTTTCTTTGGGGTGATGAAAATATCCAAAAACTAACTATAGAGATGCCTGCACAATTTTATGGGCACACAAAACAGCACAGACGTTTATGGTGTAATGTGGTGACTTGTATGGTATGTGAAATATATCAACACGCTTGTCATGTATGAAAGAACAAAGGCCCTCCCCCAGCAAACTGGCCCTGGGCTGGTCTGTGCACATGGTGGCTGCCCCCCGTCAGGCCTTTGCACAGGCAGGTCCTTCTAAGGAACCACCATCTGCTCGTCTGCCCGAAGGATTCCCTCCAGCCTTCAAGGCCTCAGGCCTGGCTCTGGGTGTCTCGTCCCTGCCAAGCCTCCTCTGAGCCGCCCTCTCTCTATTCCAACAGGCTTCCCTCTCTGACTCTGTGGCAGGCACTGGTTGTACCCATACTGGGAGGTGAGGGAGCCCAGTAAGAAGCACACCTTCCCTCACCTGAGCCCAAAGCACCTGAAAACACACAGGGGTCAGGCAGATGGACGGCAGCACACTCCTGGGAAGGCCTGGGAGGGGATGTGGCTTGGGTGTGGGTCACCCATAGGTGGGCAGAAAGGGATGGGGAGCTGGAGCCAGCCTCATGGATGTTCCAGAAGGGGCGTGGGGCCTGAGTGATGATGGAGCCCCAAGCTGGCCTGCAGGCTTCACCTTTCCCTGCCTGACCAGGGAGGCTCACATGTGCTGGGGTTGTACCCTATTTCTGCTGCTCCCCAACACCCTCTGCTGGCTGCAGTCAGCCCTTCCTACCTGCCTCATGCTCTCCCAAGATGTCTCTGTGGACTGACTGAAGGACAGAACTTCCCATGAGTCCCATTGGAGGGCAGCCCTGGTCTGAGCTTACAGAGCTGCTGACAACTGACGGGGCTGAGCTCCAGGTGATGCTTGCCTTTCTCATGTCAACACCCCGTCTCCCTCCCCTGCAGTCTGCCCCCTTTCCTCTCCTTCCTTCACCTCACTTTCTAACCAGTGTTCCTCCCAAGTTTCCTGTTCCCCTGAGTCTTCTGTTCCTGTGAGGAGGTCACAGGAGGAAACGGAAGTGGGTGTGTCGGAAGAGGCAGCTGAGGAGGAATGAAAACTGCCTGGGATGGGACCTGAGGATGGACAGGGTGGCTCCAGACTCTGGGAGCCAACTTTCCTGGGGCTCACTCAGCTGCCTTTGCCACTGTAAACAAATGACTCCTGACAAGGAACTACATGAGTGGATGGATAGATAGATGGAAGGATGGATGGGGATATGGAAGGGTGGGTGCAAGGATGAATGTGTGGTGAGTGGATGGATGGATGGGAGGGTTGGTGGATGGATGGATTTTCTGTGTCTCTCAATTTTAAAAAATTTTACAACGGCTACACTTTTTCCATGGTGAACTTTTTAAACCCTCTCCCTGTGGACCAACATCTTTGGAATGAACAAGTTCACAAAAGGTTTTCTTGACCTGGCCCAGACTCACACATTTCTCCAGCACCACAGCTTGAAAGCATCAATTCCTCAGCACTCAGCCTTCTTTAGGGTCCAACTCTTACATCCATACATGGCTACTAGAAAAACCATAGCTTTGACTCTATGGACCTTTGTCGGCCAAGTGATGTCTCTGCTTTTTAATACGCTGTCTAGGTTTGTCAGAGATCAAACCAGTCAACCCTAAAGGAAATCAACCCTGAATATTTATTGGAATGACTGATGCTGAAGTTGAAGGTCCAATACTTTGGCCACCTGATGAGAAGAGCTGAGTCATTGGAAAAGACCCTGATGCTGGGAAAGATGGAAGGCAGGAGGAGATGGGGACGACAGAGGAAGAGATGGTTGGATGGCCTCATTGACTCAATGGACATGAATTTGAGCAAACTCTGGGAGAGAGTGAAGGACAGGGAAGCCTGGTGTACTGTAGTCTATGGAGTCATAAAGAGTTGGACATGACTGAGCAACTGAACAACAACAAGACTCACACAACCTAGAGGGGCGAAACTAAGATGGCGGAGGAATAGGACGGGGAGAACACTCTCTCCCCAATAAATATACCAAAAGAACTTTTAAAGGCCGAGCAAACTCCAAAAAACAGGAACTGAATGCTGGCAGAGGACATCGGGCATCTGGAGAGGCGACCCAGTGCCGACGTGAGGAGGTAGGACAAAAGAAAGAAAAGAAAAAAAAGTAGAGGGAGAGACAAAGAGCTGGGGATGGGTTCCGTCCCGGAAGGGGAGTCTGGAATAAAGAGGGAAAAAAAAAAAAGAGGAGAAAGGTTTCTGAATACCAGGGAGCATTCTCTCTGGCAGATCTGCGGTGGATCTTGGAGAGCAATATAGCTGAGAGCAGAAGCAGATTAATAGCTAAGCCCTGCAAGGTTCGTCTCTGGCTACAAGGAACAGCCGAGCGCTGCAGCACAGCCGAAGCAGACTGCTCCTGCTCAGGGAGGGGCGGGCCGCGGGCTCAGGGAACGGAGCAGCCTGAGGGACCTAACCTTCCAGGAAAAGCTCCCTCTCCCCCCCAGGTCCGTGCACAAAACTAAGGGCGGTGAGGAGTCAATAGAGAGGCTGGGCAGCTGCGGGCTGCAGACCGGCCCAACCCCCGCCTGAGAGCAGTGGGCATAACCCAGCCCCGGGGAGGCTAACCAAGACTTCTGGGGATTCTGGACAGATCGGTGCTGTATACACCTTAGAAGGAGTGCTCAGCTGCACGCCGAGAAAACAGAGCGGCCGGGCCGGGGGAGAGGAGAAGCCCCACTCCCCAACTGTGCTGGGCTGACAACAGAGAGCCTGAGCAGAGGGGGCGGGGAAGCCCTCTCACCAGGAGCCGGGCAAACTCCAAAATTAAATCCCTGCCGGTAGATCAGACTGCATAGAAAAGAGACTGTAGGACTGTGAGAAGGACAAGCCTAACCAAGAAGGCCTGCTTAGCTGCACGCTGAGAAAACAGAGCGGCTGGGCCGGGGGAGAGGAGAAGCCCCACTCCCCAACTGCTGGGCGGACGACAGAGAGCCTGAGCAGAAGGGGCGGGGGAAGCCCTCTCACCAGGAGCAGGGCAAACTCCAAAATTAAATCCCTGCCGGTAGAACAGACTGCATAGAGAGCGGCTGGGCCGGGGGAGGGGAGAAGCCCCACTCCCCAACTGTGCTGGGCGGACGACAGAGAGCCTGAGCAGAGGGGGCGGGGGAAGCCCTCTCACCAGGAGCAGGGCAAACTCCAAAGCGCTGAATAGACACTTAAAAGACCAGCAGACAGAAGATGCTAGCAGAACAGCTTTGAAACAGACAGGAGAAGCAAATTAAAGCCCTGCAGGTGGCGATAACTGCATAGAAAGGAGTCTATAAGTCTGTGAAAAGGAGAAGCTGGACCAGGGAATCATCTGAAAATCTACAGACCCTTCCCTTCACCGAATGCACCAGCACCAGAGAAAGCCTTCATTATAACTGTACTAGGAACATCTTTTAAATTTTTAAAACTTTTATATATATATATATTGTTTTTTTTTTCTTGTTTTTTTCTTTTTCTTCTTCTTCTTTTTTTTTTTTTTTGTATTTTTAATTTCCCTATGACCTGCTATTTTTTTTTCTTCTTCTTATTTCTTTTTTCTCCCTTTATTTTTATTTCCCGGTTTTTTTTTTTTAAGTATTTTTGAGAACCCAGTCTTTACTCTAGATTTTTAATCTTTGCTCATTAGTACCTGGTATCAACTTTGTACCTTTCAAGATCCAAGCACCAGTACCCACTGCTACCTGGGAATGAGATCATTGGCTTGACTGCTTTCTCCCCATTCTTATCTCTTGCTAGTAACAGTGAGGAAACCTAGACTCACCCACCAGAAAACCACACAAGCCTTTCCGCCCAGGAAACTTCGACAAACCACGCATCCAACCCCTCCCATAGAGAGGAATCCCCACAATAAAGGGACAACACAGCAAGATAAACAAGATGAAAAGGCAGAGAAATACCCAGCAAGTAAAGGAACAGGATAAATACCCCCTAGACCAAACAAAAGACGAAGAGATAGGAAGTCTACCTGACAAAGAATTCCGAATAATGATAGTGAAAATGATCCAAAACCTGGAAAATAAGTTGGAGTTACAGCTCAATAACCTGCAGGCAAGGATTGAGAAGATGCAGGTAAGCTTTAACAAAGACTTAGAAGAAATGAAAAAGAGACAAAATACAATGAATAATGCAATAAATGAGATCAAAAACACTCTGGAGGGAACCAACAGTAGAATAACAGAGATAGAAGAGAGAATAAGTGAGGTAGAAGACAGAATGACAGAAATAAATGAAACAGAAAGGAAAAATGAAAAAAGAATTAAATGAAGACAACCTTAGAGACCTCTGGGACAATATTAAACGCACCAATATTCGAATCATAGGAGTCCCAGAAGAAGAAGACAAAAAGAAAGACCATCAGAAAATTCTTGAAGAGATAATTGTAGAAAACTTCCCTAAATTGGGGAAGCAAATAGCCACTCAGGTCCAAGAAACACAGAGAATCCCAAATAGAATGAACCCCAAGCGGGACACCCCAAGACACATATTAATCAAATTGGCAAATATCAAATACAAAGACCAAATATTAAAAGCAGCAAGGGAGAAGCAAAAGATAACTCACAAGGGGAATCCCATAAGGATAACAGCTGATCTCTCAACAGAAACGCTTCAGGCCAGAAGGGAATGGCAAAACATACTTAAAGTCATGGAAGAAAACAATCTACAACCCCGACTACTCTACCCAGCAAGGATCTCATTCAAATTTGAAGGAGAATTCAAAATTTTCTCAGACAAGCAGAAACTGAGAGAATTCAGCAACACCAAACCAGCCCTCCAACGAATGCTAAAGGATCTTTCCTAGATAGGAAACACCGATGGGATAGATAATCTGGAGCCCAAAACAATAAAATAAATGGCAGCGGGATCATACTTATCAATAATTACCTTAAATGTAAACGGGTTGAATGCCCCAACCAAAAGACAAAGATTGGCCGATTGGATACAGAAACAAGACCCCTATATATGTTGTCTACAAGAGACCCACCTCAAACCTAGGGACACATATAGACTGAAAGTTAAAGGCTGGAAAAAGATATTCCACGCAAATAAAGACCAAAAGAAAGCAGGAGTGGCAATACTCATATCTGATAAAGTAGACTTTAAAATAAAGGCAGTGAAAAGAGATAAAGATGGACATTACATAATGATCAAAGGATCAATCGAGGAAGAAGAAATAACAATTATAAATATTTATGCACCTAACATACGAGCTCCACAATATGTAAGGCAAATGCTAACAAATATGAAAGGGGAAATCAACAACAACACAATAATAGCAGGAGACTTTAATACACCACTCACACCAATGGATAGATCAACTAGACAGAAAAGTAACAAGGAAATTCAAACTTTAAATGAAACAATAGACCAACTAAACCTAATTGATATCTATAGGTCATTCCACCCCAAAACAAGGAATTTCACCTTTTTCTCAAGTGCACACGGGACCTTCTCCAGGATAGATCACATCCTGGGCCATAAATCTAACCTTGATAAATTCAAAAATATTGAAATCATCCCAAGCATCTTTTCTGACCACAATGCAGTGAGATTAGATATCAACTACAGGAGAAAACCTCTCAAAACTTCCAACATATGGAGGCTCAACAACACACTGCTGAATAACCAACAAATCGCAGAAGAAATTAAAAATGAAATTCAGTTATGCATGGAAACGAATGAAAATGAAAACACAACAGCTCAAAACCTATGGGACACTGTGAAAGCAATGCTAAGGGGAAAGTTCATAGCAATACAAGCTCACCTCAGGAAACAAGAGAAAAATCAAATAAATGACCTTACTATACACCTAAAGCAACTAGAAAGGGAAGAGATGCAGAAGCCCAGGTCTAGTAGAAGGAAAGAAATCTTAAAGATCAGGGCAGAAATTAATGCAAAGGAATCAAAAGTGACCATAGCAAAAATCAACCAAGCCAAAAGCTGGTTCTTTGAGAAGATAAATAAAATTGACAAACCGTTAGCCAGACTCATCAAGAAACAAAGGGAGAAGAACCAAATCAACAGAATTAGAAATGAAAACGGAGAGATCACAACAGAAAACACAGAAATACAAAGGATCATAAGAGACTATTATCAGCAACTATATGCAAATAAACTGGACAATTTGGATGAAATGGACAAATTCCTAGAAAAGTACAACTTTCCAAGACTAAACCAGGAAGAGATAGATAATATTAATAGACCCATCACAAGCATGGAAATTGAAACCGTAATCAGAAATCTTCCAAAAAACAAAAGCCCAGGACCAGATGGCTTCACAGCTGAATTCTACCAAAAATTTAGAGAAGAGCTAACACCTATTCTACTCAAACTCTTCCAGAAAATTCCAGAGGAAGGTAAACTTCCAAACTCATTCTATGAGGCCTCCATCACCCTAATTCCAAAACCCGGCAAAGATGCCACAAAAAAAGAAAACTACAGGCCAATATCACTGATGAACTTAGACGCAAAAATCCTCAACAAAATTCTAGCAAATAGAATCCAACAACACATCAAAAAGATCATACATCATGATCAAGTAGGCTTTATCCCAGGGATGCAAGGATTCTTCAATATTCGTAAATCGATCAATGTAATACACCACATTAACAAATTAAAAAATAAAAATCACATGATTATCTCAATAGATGCAGAGAAAGCCTTTGACAAAATTCAACATCCATTTATGATAAAAACCCTCCAAAAAGCAGGAATAGAAGGAACATACCTCAACATAATAAAAGCTATATATGACAAACCCACAGCAAACATTATCCTCAATGGTGAAAAACTGGAAGCATTCCCCCTGAAATCAGGGACAAGACAAGGGTGCCCACTCTCACCACTACTATTCAACATAGTTTTGGAAGTTTTGGCCACAGCAATCAGAGCAGATAAAGAAATCAAAGAAATACAGATTGGAAAAGAAGAAGTAAAACTCTCTCTGTTTGCAGATGACATGATCCTCTATATTGAAAACCCTAAAGACTCTACGAGAAAATTACTAGAGCTAATCAGTGAATATAGCAAAGTTTCAGGATACAAAATCAACACACAGAAATCCCTGGCATTCCTATACACTAACAGTGAGAAATCAGAAAGAGAAATTAAGGAAACAATCCCATTCACCATCGAAACAAAAAGAATAAAATACTTAGGAGTATTTCTACCTAAAGAATCAAAAGACTTGTATATAGAAAACTATAGAACACTGATGAAAGAAATCAAGGAGGACACAAACAGATGGAGAAATGTACCATGCTCATGGATTGGAAGAATCAATATAGTGAAAATGAGTATACTACCTAAAGCAATCTATAGATTCAATGCAATTCCTATCAAGCTACCAGAGGTCTTCTTCAAAAAATTAGAACAAATAATTTCTCAATTTGTATGGAAATACAAAAAACCTCGTATAGCCAAAGCAATCTTGAGAAAGAAGAATGGAACTGGCGGAATCAACCTACCTGACTTTAGGCTATACTACAAATCCACAGTCATTAAGACAGTATGGTACTGGCACAAAGACAGAAACATAGATCAATGGAACAGAATAGAAAGCCCAGAGATAAATCCACGCATCTATGGACACCTTATCTTTGACAAAGGAGGCAAGAATATACAATGGAGAAAAGACAACCTCTTTAACAAGTGGTGCTGGGAAAACTGGACAGCCACTTGTAAAAGAATGAAACTAGATCACTTTCTAACACCATACACAAAGATAAACTCAAAATGGATCAAAGATCTAAGCATAAGACCAGAAACTATAAAACTCCTAGAGGATAACATAGGCAAAACACTCTCTGCTATAATCCAAAGCGGGATACTCCGTGACCCACCTCCCAGAATATTGGAAATAAAAACACGAATAAACAAATGGGACCTAATTAAAATTAAAAGCTTTTGCACAACAAAGGAAACTATAAGCAAGGTGAAAAGACAGCCTTCAGAATGGGAGAAAATAGTGGCCAATGAAGCAACAGACAAACAATTAATCTCAAAAATTTACAAACAACTCCTGCAGCTCCATTCTAGAAAAATAAACAACCCAATTAAAAAGTGGGCCAAAGAACTTAACAGACATTTCTCCAAGGAAGATATAAAAATGGCTAACAAACACATGAAAAGATGCTCAACATCACTCATTATCAGAGAAATGCAAATCAAAACTACAATGAGGTACCACTTTACACCAGTCAGAATGGCTGCCATCCAAAAGTCTACAAGCAATAAATGCTGGAGAGGATGTGGAGAAAAGGGAACCCTCTTACACTGTTGGTGGGAATGCAAACTAGTACAGCCACTATGGAAAACAGTGTGGAGGTTCCTTAAAAAGCTGCAAATAGACCTGCCATATGACCCGGCAATCCCACTGCTGGGCATATACACCGAGGAAACCAGAATTGAAAGAGCCACGTGCACCCCAATGTTCATCGCTGCATTGTTTACAATAGCCAGGACATGGAAGCAACCTAGATGCCCATCAACTGACGAATGGATAAGAAAGCTGTGGTATATATACACAATGGAATATTACTCAGCATTAAAAAAAATTCATTTGAAGCAATTCTACTCAGATGGACGAAACTGGAGCCCATTATCCAGAGTGAAGTAAGCCAGAAGCAAAAACAACAATACAGTATATTAACACATATATATGGAATTTAGAAAGACAGTAATGAGAACCCAACATGGGAGACAACAAAAGGAACGCAGATGTATAGAATAGACTTGTGGACTTTGTGGATGAGGGTAAGGGTGGGATGATATGGGAGAAGGGCATTGAAGCATGTTAATTGTCATGTGTCTAATCAATCGCCAGCCCAGGATTGATGCTCGGGACTGGTGCAGCGAGATTTCCCGGGGGGGAGGGAGGAGGGAGGGGGGACCCGGAGGGGAAGCATATGTAAACCCATGGTGATATCATGACAATGTATGGCAAAAACAATAATTAAAAAAAAAAATAATAATGTTCTCCTAAAAAAAAAAAAAAAAGACTCACACAACCTAGAAATAAAGCTGGTTACACAGCCAGGGGCTTCACCACCATCACATCCTTGACATACAGCTGAGGCAATGGAGACCAAGATGAGGCATGACCTGCCCAGGTCCTAAGAGACTCCTGGCCTCAGAGGCAGCAATGGCTGCATCTTACCTCTCCCAGATGCTGTGCATCAGGTTGGTGTCCTTGTTCAGGAACACGGTGTAACAGCCATTCTCCACGTGCACCAGGCGCCTGCCCACTTGCCTACGTGCTGTCCTGGGCCTGCGGCCAAACTGGTTGGTGCTGTTCACAGAGGCCCTAGTCTCCTGAGTGTCCCCCTGGGCCCTTCTGCTGGGCTTGATGACATAATACCGGTAGCTGAGTCCTGGGATGGTGGTCAGCACAAGCAGGTCATAGGCAGATGGTGTCTCCTTTGAGTTCTGGACCTGCAAGGCCAGAGGAACAGGATCACATGATGGATGTCACATGGGTAAGACATCTCAGTCTCCCTAGAAACCCTGGGCTTACACACCTCCTGGATGGAGTGCTCGCTCCCCACGGAGGCAGCAGGGTCATCCATCATTGGGCTGAGCTGGGCTCCCTTCCTGCATCTTCTCTGCTCAACAGCGTCCTGGCCCAGCCCCTTCTCCCTCTTCCCTCCCTTCTCCTTTGGGGCTGAAAAACCAACATCCCTCCTTCCCAACTCTCCCTGCTATTCCCTACCTCTGAACTTTTGCTCACACTGTTCCCTCAACCTGGAGGGCCTCCTCTTTGGAGGGAGCTCTCTTGTTTCCTCATCCTCCAATTTCCCTGAGGAGGGAGTCTTCAGGATTTTCCCCATCTCCAATTTATCTGCTTTAGGGATGGGATGAGGACTCTGGATCCATGTAGGGAGCCCCGTCACTCTCCAGGGAGCAGGTGCCATCTCTGGACTGTTGAGGGTTTTGTGGAGGGGGGCAATTAACAAACTCATGTTGCTTCTCACCACCTCCAGCCTGGTTGTTCTCTGAACTAAAGCAGACACGATGTCCCCATGCATACCCCTCAAACTGTCCTGAAGGTTTACCTCCACTACAGTTATTATCTGTCGCATTCTCTACTTTCTAATGTCGTTTCCTACTTGGATCGCCCTGCTAGAATCCTAGCCCCCTGAGGGCAGGGACTTTTGTCTGCTTGCTTATTAAAGTTTCTCCAGCACCTAGCGTAACCCTGACATGCAGTGAATGTTCAATCATATTTAAGTGCATTTATTCTTAGCGGGTATTGCCTTTAAGTGGGGAGAGGGGATGTTGTATGTTGGGTCTTCTCAAACAACACCCTTCCTTCCTCCATCAATGTGAGAGGAATCTTCCTCCTGTGTCTCAGCTAAGGGCTGGTTCCTGGTCATCACCCCACATCTTGACTCTTCATTTCTTTGTCTGCTCCCTGAACCCCAAGTGACTCCAATGTCCCAGTACTCAGCTTGAGGCCATGTCCCAGATGGGTGTTTGGGAGTGTTTACTGACTGGCCAAGTGATGGCAGTACCCCTACCATCTTTGCAAGGATGGATCGGCTGGGGACAGGTAGGGCGCCCTCTGAAACCACTTTCGGGTCCTGGCTGTGGACAGAGATGAGGAGAGACCACACACTCACACTGGATGTGGGTGTTGCAGAAAGAGGCAGCTTAGGCTCAGCCCCTAACATGGCACATCCATAACGATCCACCTTTAAGATCCTTTATGGTCTTCCACACAAGGTGGAAATTTACAAGCGTGTGTGCTAATTCATTTCAGTCATTTCCATCTCTTTGCAACCCTATGGACTGTAGCCAGCCAGGCTCCACTGTCCATAGGATTCTCCAGGCAAGAATACTGGAATAGGTTATCATGCCCTCCTCCAGGGAATCTTCCCAACCCAGGGATTGAACCTGCATCTTCTGAGGCTCCTGCATTGCAGGCAGAGTCTTTACTGCTGAGCCACCAGGGAAGCCCAGAAATTTACATGAGAATATATATATGTATATGTGTATATATATATATATATATATATATATATATATATATATATATTCCCAAAGGAGAGGCAGGAGGCAAAGCTTCCTACGCAGCTTAGATCACCCTGGGATGTTCCAAGGAGGAGACAGAAGAAGGGACTTGTGGTCATGTCAGATACCCAAAGCCCAGGGTCAGTCCCCTGGGTGGATCTCACTGACCCTAATGGACAAGTGCCCCATTATGGTGATAGCAGAATTATTTCATGATCACGTCAAAGTTTCCCACTTCTAAGGGTCCCTGCCTGGATCAGAGACAGCAGCCACAAGTGCAGCTGAGGCCGGGTTCCCACCCATACCTGTGCGGGCACGAAGTTGCCTATCTCATCTGTGATGTTGACCTCGGGGAAGTCCACAGTCAGGGTGACGATGGTGGTGACTGTCCAGGCCAGGGGATTGTAGACCACGGCAAAATGCCCCCCAGGCTCTAGGCCTGCACACAGACAAGAGGTTTTACTGCTGCCACCTGACATGCTCCACACATCTGGATGCTCCTCGGGACAAGGGAAACTGAGGCAGGTGAGACCGGCCCTGCAGATCCGAGGAGAGTGGGACAGGCCAACACTTGGGCTCAGACATGCAGCCCCCTCCACACTGTTAATACTATGGTCCTGATTCCCAAGCGCAGGGGGTGGGGAGCAGCCCTCCAGAAGTTGAGGGTCCATGAGCTCCTCACCCATCTCTCCCTGTCAGCCCACTTTCCTGGTGAGGATGGTGAGGCCCTGAGAGGTGAATCACTTGTGCACGTTGTCGTATCTCTTAAAGCCTGGCTCCAGAGCATCGTGCACTTGGCAAAGGAGGGGTGGAGAATTCTCTGGAGCTCAGAGGGTCAAATTCAATCACCTAGCTCAGCACTGGAGGCCCCTGTGAAAAGGACCTGGATCTCCGGTCTGTTCCATACTCCAATCCCTCCACCACTTGTTGGGTTCTGCCCTTTCCAATGACTTCCTAATCCCTGAGCACCCACACTTTCCATCCCCTGGCCTCTGCCCAGGCAGCTCCTGTGGCAGGATGCCTTTCTGGAGTCCCCATCTACCCCTTGCCTGGGGAGCTGCCCTCCTGAGCTCATGGCAACAGAAGGTCCCACCAGCGCTGAATTGGACCCCAGTTTTAGCTGTCTTTCTGAGACTGTCTTCCCTTCTCAATCCCAGTCTCTGTGGGCAGGGGCCTGTCTGCTGCACCCCTGGTCCCCAGGGCCTCTCCCCGGTGTGAAGGTAGGATGGGATTGTACACAGGCACAGAGGGGAAGGCGGAGCAGGTCAGGTGAACAGCGAGGTCAGAGAGGGAAGGGCATGGCGACACACAGCAGGCCGAGTGTGGATCCCTGCAAAAGATGCGGCAGGCCTGATGCCTGCCCAGGGAGACCAGCTTGTCTTTGCCCAGGATTTGCAGGGATGCTGCTGCTGCTGCTGCTAAGTTGCTTCAGTCGTATCTGACTCTGTGTGGCCCCATAGACGGCAGCCCACCTGCATCCCTGGGATTCTCCAGGCAAGAACAATGGAGTGGCTTGCCATTTCCTTCTCCAATGCATTAAAGTGATGAAGCCCGTCAATTTCAGGCAAATGGCCTGATCAGTCACTTTTCCCATGTGAAACTGTCATAGTCACACAGGCTGGTCAAATGGTGGGCCTGACATGATGTGGCCCCAAGCTGAGCTCAGGAGGGATCATGTTAGCATTTATTGTCACATCACCCCTTCTTTGTTCACAACCTCCAGTTGTCGCATCACCCCTTCTTTGTTCACAGAGAAGAAACAGAGGCTCAGAGAAGTGACTGCCCCTTGCCAGCTTCCTGATGAAAGTAAGAACCACATCTGGGATTGGGACTTGAGGTTTGAAGCCCAGTGGAACAGGTGTCTCCACAGACCCTGTGGTTCTCTTCTTAGAAAGGGATGGGGACCCTGCCAGGCCTCAGGATCCACCACCGGGGGCATGCTTACCAGAGAGGACCGGGGACCTGTCCTGGATGATGGAAGCCATCAGCTTGCGTACCCCCTGCATCCCGGTGCTCAGGTGCTCCACAAACATGTCACTCACGTTGGGGGTGTGAGCCCCTGTGATGGCATAATGATGCTGGACCTGGGGCCCCCCAGAGCCAGAAGGAGTGGGGTCAGGACCTGCCCCTGCTCAGCACCTGCTCTCCTGGCACCCACTGGGCACTGGCTCTCCTTCCTTTTCAGCAGGTTCTAATGGAGAAGGTGGGGGGTTCCTCCCACTTTACAGAAGAGGAAACTGAGGTCAGAGAGGTGGATGGACTTGCCCAGCTTTTGTTTACCTTGCTCTGAATCCCTGACCTGGGACAAAAAACAGACTTCTGGAAGCGATCCCCTACCACCACCCCCAGCTTCACCTCCCGGGCCTAGTCATCCCATAACTGCTGCTAACCTGCTTCAGACACCCTCCATACATGACCTTGAACTTGTCTGCACTGAGTAGGGGTGGGATTACCTCTTCTTCACTGAAGAGAAACTGAGCCACCAGGGGATGAAGTGACATTTCTGGCCGCTCCAGTGGAGGCCTGAGTCAATCTGCTTCACCCCCCTACACACAGTGACTAGTCCTGCCAGCTGTTAATTCCCTTTGGGTGACAATGAAAGTCAAGGTCAGTGTGGCCCATTTCTGACTGGGCAAGGACACAAGTTACAGAACTTCTTAGATCTCAGTTTTCCCATCTGTACAGTGGGGGCAAGTGAGATGGAAATCAGTGAACAGCTTCCTTTGTAGCAGCCGCAGAGCCCACAGGGCTATGTGTTCCGTATATGATCCCATTCAGTTGATTGCCCCCTTCCTAGGTAGACATACGGTTCTCATTGTCCAGGGAGTGAATTGGACTCAGAGAAGGAAAGTCACTTGCCTGAGGCCTCACAGCTGAACTGAGATATGAACCCGGACAGGATGGCTGGGCTCCAGTGCTGTTCCCCTTTGCCCTGGACCCTCTGGGTGAATCTGGTTCTAAAGCTCACTGAGGCCACCAGGTGGAAGTCTGGGGACCTAGCCTTGATCATGCACCTTCATCACGCACGGGTCCTGGGCCCCGGGCCCCAAGATGACCTCAGTGTTCTCATCTGTCAAGTGGACCTGTAGAGACTGGGGACCGGGAGGATCTGGTGGCCTAGGGAGAGGGAAGCACACACCCAGGAGGGTCCAATCCTGTTCCTGCCACTGAGAGGTGTGGCGTTACCTCGGAGACCGCCCAGCGGAGCTGCTGGAGCTGCTGCAGGGCCCAGGCCGGGTCCAGGAACCGGTGGGGGGCCAACATGAAGCGTGTGAACATGGACTCCCCGGCGTAGAGCAGAGCGCTGGCTCGCCGTGCCAGCCCCTTGAGCCCACTTCGGGAGGCATAGAATCCGGTCCAGGAGTGAAACATATCTAGGCGAAAAAGGCCAGTAGTGGGTGTGGGGTCCTGCCCATGGAGGCCCCTGAGCCCCAGTTTGGGAAGGGCTGAGGAAGATTCGGCTAGTGATGGGTCTGCCTGGACAACCTGGGAGACAGCCTAGGATTGGTCTCAGGGCTCCTACCCCGACTAGGCCAGCAAAAGCCCAAGACCCCTGAAAGGCCTGGGTAGATGGGAAGGTCTGGCTGGTCCGGGCCAGGCCTGGAGAGGCCTGGATACTGAGATGACCAGAATGATGGAGACAAGAATCCCAGTGTGAGCAAACCCTATGTGACCCTATGGACTGCAGCCCGCCAGGCTCCTCTGTCCATAGGATTCTCCAGGCAAGGATACTGGAGTGGGTTGTCCTTCCCTTCTCAGTGTGAGCCTGGGATGCTGGGAAAGCCTGTGAGCAAAGGTCTTGGAGGAATTCAGGGGAGGAGCGAGTGGCATGAGGGCCAAGAAGACAGAACCCTCAGAAGGACTTGGAGTCCTGGCAGCCCCTGTGTGTGTCACTTCTAGGGTGAGTAGGAGCCTGGACAAGCCTGCATTTCAGCAGAGTCCCTCTGGCTGCCTGCAGGAGGGGTGGGAGGGATGGTGGCAGCTGAGAAATCCTAGTGGCCACTGACCCTGGACTGAGAGGACAAGGTGGGGGTGGGAGGGGAGAGGCTGAGCATCTTGGGGACAGGCTGTGTCTCAGCATGTGGTTCAGTGTTCCCTACTATTTCTGCTTCCTGCCTCCTCCCCAGGCTGGTGGTGGTTTAGTTGCTAAGTTGTGCCCGACTCTTTGCAACCCCATGGACTGTGGCCTACCAGGCTTCTCTGCCCATGGAATTCTCCAGGCAAGAATACTGGAGTGGGTTGCCATTTCCTTCTCTAGGAGATCTTCCTGACCCAGGAATAGAACCCAGGTCTCCTGCAATGCAGGCAGGTTCTTTACCATCTGAGCTACAAGGGAAGCCTCCCAGGCTGGGCTGTGCCCCCAATTCCCTGTTCTTTCCTCAAAGGCCCTGGGTCAGCCTGGGGAAGGTCACAGATGCAAGGGTCATCCACAGCTCCTCCCCCACGATGAGTGTGGACAGGTCAGACACAGCCTCTCCACAGCCTCAGCTCTAAGCTCGACACCAACCGTCCAAAGCTGTTAAGATACCACAGTCCTCAGATCAGGACCCAAACCTCCCCTGTGACGTCCAGTCTCTGATTAAATGGTGCCTCCTCCAGGAGGCGGAGAAGGAAATGGCAACCCACTCTGGGATTCTTGCCTGGAGAATTCCATGGACAGAGGAGCCTGGTGGGCTACGACTGAGCGACTAACACACCCCTAGGAGGAGGTTACGTAGCCATGCCCACCTACCTCCACACCCACTGGACTTCTCTGCATCCCCTCCACCTGGATGAAGCCACTTCCCCACAGACTTCCCCCTCCAGCCTCAACATAACCCCGCCTACATCCTTGTATCCCCTGCCACCTCAAGTGTAACCAGGCCCACATAGAGCATCCACTTCCACCTGGGGCGGAGCCCCGCCACTTCCATGTAACCCCTCTCACCTACACCAGCCCACCAGGCTCCTCTGTCCATGGAATTCTCCAGGCCAGAATGTAGCCGTTTCCTTCTCCAGGGGATCTTCCCAACCCATGTCTCCCGCACTGCAGGTTCATTCTTTACTGTCTGAGCCACCAGGGAAGCCCAGGAATACTGGGGTGGGTAGCCTATCCCTTCTTCAGGGTATCTGCCCAACCCAGGAATCGAACCAGGGTCTCCTACATTGCAGGTGCATGTGTGTGTTCAATTCACACATTGCTGTGTGAATTCTTTACCAGCTGAGCTACCAGGGAAGCCACACCAGAAGCCAGTTCTCCCCTAATCATAGGTCCCCAGGAGGTGTCCTGAGAGCTAAACAGCTTCCCCTTCTTACCACTCGGATGAGAGGCCAAGGCCCGAGAGGCACGACCAACCCAGATCTGGGGGAGTCAGGACAGCGGCCAGACCGGAACCAACCCCTTTCTATGGGGACCCGTCCTGGTGTTTCTTTGCAAGGGAAGGAAGTGAGAAGTATTTACGGGTGAACTGCCATGTGGGTGTCCCTCCAGTCATCCTGGACCCCACTTCACTGATAACCAAATGGGGGCTCAGAGAGGTGATGTCACTTACTAGAAGCAACTCAGCCCATGAGGCGAGGAGCTGTGATCCAAACCCAGGTGAGCATCCGAGTCCCCGTGTGGGCCAGCCCTCCTGAGGCACTGTGCCTGCCAAATGGTGAGGGTGGGCAGGGGACAGGCCCGGGACAGGCCTAGCTCCAGGGACCCTGGCCCCATGGTGAATGTTCAGCTAGGGGATGCCCCTGTGAGCCTGGCTTACCTGCCTGTCCCGTGTGGATAGCCTCACATCTCCTCTCTACCTTCCAAAGGACCTCTCCAGCTGAGTGATCCCAGCATGGACCTGGGGCTGGGCAAAGCTGGCTGGACGCAGGGCCTGATTCTGCATCCCTGGGATGTTCTGGCTCATGGGGACCTGGGCCCTTTCCACTCTCACTCCCCAGACCTCAGCTTCTCCTTCTGGGCAAATGGGGAGCAAGGCAACAAGGATCCTTTAAGGGCTCTCATATTTTATGCAGTGAAGGTATTAGACGGTTCAACAATTTAGACAGCCCCTTTCCCCATGATGCCCTGAGCAAGGGCCTGAACCAGGGTGTGGAGGGTATTTCTGCCTCCCCAGCTCAGTGTGACGCTGTGTGTGGGTAATTCCTGCCTGACTTGCAAACAGGGGAGCTGGGTCAGCAGGGAGCTCAGCAAGCGGTGTGAGTGTGACTCATCCTGGGAGGGGTGTTGATGCTGGGCTTCCTTCGGGGCCCCTAACGCCCTGAACTGGCTTTCTCAGCAGGCACTGCCTGGATCACGTCTAGGTTTTGACCCAACACAACAAAACAGAGTTGACGCTGGAAGCTACATCTGCTGAGCGCTTCTTCTGGACCACTTAATAGGATAAAACCTCTTGTTGTTCCACTTTGTTTTGATACGTGATGGACTAAGCAAGATTAATGTCCCTATCTTACTGACACAGGACAGTTCCATATCATGCATGGAACCCAGGCAGAAGGCTCACCCCACCACCTTGAAATAACTTAGACTGTGCATCGGCAGCTAGAACAGTCCTGGCCTCCAGGACACAGGCTGGAGGGAGACAAGGTTCCCCCAAAATGACTAGGTGGTAATAGAAGAAAACTGGGGCCCTGGAACAAGGAGGGGCCAAGTGATCTAGCCTTTAAGTCAGGAAAGGCTTCCTGGAGGTGGCGCTGCAAGACAATTAGGATTTGCAGGAAGGGAAGGTGCCAATACAGCACTCCTTCAGGAAGCTCTCTAGTTGAAGGCATAGAGGCAGGAACTCGCTGTGTGTGGACAATGGTGAGAGGCTCAGTGTGGTGGGAAGCAGGCTGTGTGTGTCTATGAGTCAGGTAGGTGGGGCAGGGACCACCTCTGCCCCAGTGCCTTGAGTAGGTTCCCAGCACAGGGCTGAACAGACACTGAGCTGGGGGAGTCTGGTACCTATCTGGCACCAAATCACCACCTCAGTCCCCAAAGGTACATACCTGAGGAATAGGGCAGGAAGTCGTGGTGGTTTCGGACACTCCATGACATATGTTTAGAGTGTATGGCTTGGAAGTAG
This sequence comes from Antilocapra americana, assembly GCA_007570785.1. NCBI lineage: Eukaryota > Metazoa > Chordata > Mammalia > Artiodactyla > Antilocapridae > Antilocapra > Antilocapra americana. The sequence goes on along the minus strand of ML660770.1, from coordinate 4,720,313 downwards.
TCGCTCAGCGTGGCGTACTCCAAGAAGACACCCATCTTGGGTGTGAGGCTGTTGACGTAGTTCATCAGAAGGTCCATGTTGGCAAACTGCACTGAGGCGTTGAGGAACTGCCTGTTGCATCCCTGTGGGCCAGAAGCAACATCCTGCACTTATGGGAGCAGAGCCCAGACTAAACAGGGTGAGTTCCTTTTCAACTCTCTCCCAATCTCCCAGTGGGCAACAAGTTCCCAAACCAGCCCCCAAGCCCTATGCTCTAGATGTTTCCCTCTGTCTCTCTCTCCCTTTCTCTCTTTCTCTCTCCTTTTTAATATTATATCCCCTGTGCTCATTTATCCTCTAGCTCCAGGATTATACCTTTTCACCACATTTCCCCATTTTTCCAACCTCCTCAATTCTCCCTCTGCAACCACAAACTCTTCATATCTTCTTTTCTGAGTTTGGTTTTTAAAGATTCCACATTTAAGTGAGATCATGTGATTGTTTTTCTGTGCCTGATTGATTCCACTTTCTTAAAGCCCAGCACTATTACCAATTATCAATCACATTAATTAAAATAAGATAATTATGATGAACAAAAATTAGAATAGTTTGCTCTAATACACTTACCTTAATATTATCCTAAAATGGTTGTCAAAAATTAATAAATTCCTGGAAATATGTTATCTGCCAAGACTAAATTATGAATAAATAAGAAGTATGAACTGGAGAAGAGTATGGCAATTCACTTCAGTATTCTTGCCTGGAGAATTCTCTGGGCATAGGATCCTGGCGGGCTATAGCTCCTAGGGTCACACAGAGTCAGACGCTACTGAGTGACTAATATACACACTCTGGAAGTATGAACAGATAGAATACTAGTAACAAAATTAAACTAGCTTTCAAATAACTCCCAAGAAACAAAAGATCAGATTTCAAGAAGATTTCTACCAAATATTGAAGAGGAATTAATACCAATCATTTTTAGTCTCTTCCAAAAATTAGAAGAGGATAGAATACTTTAAATAAGTATGATTTTTTTTTCATTTTGTGATCAAATTTATTTTTTTGTTTAAATTTCATTTACTTTGTTTTACTGTAATTTACACAAGAGACTGCCAAGTAAACTAGATATTTTACATTCACCACACATTCCCTCAAATCTCCACAGTTGTTAGAAAAACATTAAAATCCATGCGCTGGGCCCTCATTTCCACGTGCGCCCAAGCTCCCAAATGATGCTACAGACGCCAGTGAGGGTTGAATAAGTATGATTTTTTAAGACCAACATTTCCCTTACATCAAACCAGACAAGGAAGCCTCAAGAAAAGAAGATTATAGCCCAATATCCCTGATGAATATAGATACAAAATGTTCAACAATACATTCATGAAACAAATTTAACAATACATGAAAACAGCATTACACCATGATCAAGCAGGATTTATTCCAGGAATGCAAGGGTGTCTCAACAGCCACAAATACATCAATGTGCAACACCACATTTAAGAAAATGCAGATAAAAATCATATGATCATCTTAATCAATGCAGCAAAAGCATGTGACAGAATTCAGCATTCATTTATGACCAAAACTCTCGTCATAGTGGATATGGAGGGAATATACCTCAACCTGATGAAAATCATGTATGACAAACCCACCCCTGGCAACACATTCAATGATGAAAAACTGAAAGCTTTTCCTGTAAGATCAGAAAAGACACAGATAATCGCATGTACCACTTTTATCTAACATGGTGTTACAAATCATAGCTGCAGCAATTAGGAAAGAAAAGAAAAGGCATAGGAATTAGAATAAAAGCAACTAAAAACTGTCACTACTGGCAGCTATAATGATGTTATATATAAAAATCCAGAGATATAAACTATTAGAATTAATAAATTCACTATAGCTGTAAGATTAAAAAGTCAATATACACAATCATGTTGATAAGCATTTTTCTACACTAACAACAAACTGTCAGAAAGAGAAATGAAGAAGACAATCCAGTGATAGTTGCATCAGAAAGGTAAAATATCGGGGGAGGGAACTAAGATGGCGGAGGAATAGGACGGGGAGTCCACACTCTCCCCAACAAATACACCAAAAGAACATTTAAAAACCAAGCAAACTCCATAAAACAACATCTGAATGCTGGCAGAGGACATCAGGCATCTGGAAAGGCAGCCCATTGCCGACGAAAGAAGGTAGGACCAAAAATAAAAAGTAAAAAGAGAGGCAAAGAGTTAGGGACAGAGATCCATCTCGGAAGGGGAATCTCGAAAGAGAGCAAGGTTTCCGAACACCAGGAAACATTCTCCCTGGCGGATCTGAGGCGAATCTCAGAGAGCATAATAGCCGGGAGTAGAAGCCGATAAATAGTTAAGCCCCCCAGAGTACGTCTCTAACTGCAACTCCCAGCGGAGCGGCGGCCCGGGCGCCCCATCCCCCACGAGCCAGCGGACTGCTCAGGGAGGGGCGGGCCGAGCGCTTAGGGGGAGGACTGGGACTGAACGCCGGGGCAGACTGAGGGTCCTAACCAAGGGTGCTAACCCGAGATAGACCGCTGGGTAGCCTGCCCGAGGAAGACCCCCGCCAGGCTCGCGCACAGAACAAAGGGCAGCAGGGACTCGGTCCGCTGCCCGAGACAGCCGGGAGGAACAGGGAGGCTGCGGGCTGCGGACCGGCCCAGCCCCCGCCGGAGAGCGCCCCAGCGAGGCTTCTGCCCCCAAACCGCGGGCAGAATTGGGTGCTAGCCAAGACTTCTGGGGATTCTGGACAGTCGCTGCCAGAATTCAGTGCTTCTCACACCTGAGAAGATGCGCCCAGCTGCACGCCAAGAAAACCAAGCGGCTGCGCCGGGGGAGGGGAGAGGGGAGAGGCCGCAGCCCCCAACCGCGCCGGGCGGGCGACCGAGAGCCTGGGCAGAGGGGGCGGGGCAAACCCCAGAGCGCTGAATAGACACTGAAGAGACCAGCAAACGGAAGACGCCAAAACAAGCAGAGGGAACCGCTTAAGAGCCCAACCAGGAAACTTTGACAAAACACACATCCAACCCCTCCCATAGTGAGGAACCCCCACAATAAAGGGACAACACAGCAAGATAAACAAGATGAAAAGGCAGAGAAATACCCAGCAGGTAAAGGAACAGGATAAACGTCCTCCAGACCAAACAAGAGATGAAGAGATAGGATGTCTACCTGATAAAGAATTCCGAATAATGATAGTGAAAATGATCCAAAACCTGGAAAATAAGTTGGAGTTGCAGTTCAATAACCTGCAGGCAAGGATTGAGAAGATGCAGGTAAGCTTTAACAAGGACTTAGAATAAATGAAAAAGTCAAAATACAGTAAATAATGCAATAAATGAGATCAAAAACACCCTGGCGGGAACTAACAGTAGAATAACAGAGATAGAAGACAGGATAAGTGAGGTAGAAGACAGAATGGCAGAAATAAATGAAACAGAAAGGAAAAATGAAAAAAGAATTAAAAGAAATGAGGACAATCTCAGAGACCTCTGGGACACTGTTAAACACACCAATATTCGAATCATAGGAGTCCCAGAAGAAGACGACAAAAAGACCATCAGAAAATTCTTGAAGAGATAATTGTTGAAAATTTCCCTAAATTGGGAAAGCAAATAACCACTCGGGTCCAAGAAACCCAGAGTATCCCAAATAGGATGAACCCCAAGCGGAACACCCCAAGACACATATTAATCAAATTAACAAATATCAAATACAAAGAACAAATATTAAAAGCAGCAAGGGAGAAACAAAAAATAACTCACAAGGGGAATCCCATAAGGATAACAGCTGATCTCTCAATAGAAACGCTTCAGGCCAGAAGGGAATGGCAGAACATACTTAAAATCATGGAAGAAAACAATCTACAACCCCGATTACTGTACCAAGCAAGGATCTCATTCAAATTTGAAGGACAATTCAAAAGCTTTTCAGACAAGCAGAAACTGAGAGAATTCAGCAACACCAAACCAGCCCTCCAACGAATGCTAAAGGATCTTTCCTAGATAGGAAACACGGATGGGGTATATAATCTCGAACCCAAAGCAATAAAATAAATGGCAACGGGATCATACTTATCAATAATTACCTTAAATGTAAACGGGTTGAATGCCCCAACCAAAAGACAAAGATTGGCCGATTGGATACAGAAACAAGACCCCTATATATGTTGTCTACAAGAATCCCACCTCAAACCTAGGGACACATATAGACTGAAAGTTAAAGGCTGGAAAAAGATATTCCATGCGAATAAAGACCAAAAGAAAGCAGGAGTGGCAATATTCATATCAGATAAAGTAGACTTTAAAATAAAGGCGGTGAAAAGAGATAAAGATGGACATTACATAATGATCAAAGGATCAATCCAAGAACAAGAAATAACAATTATAAATATTTATGCACCCAACATAGGAGCACCACAATATGTAAAGCAAATGCTAACAAGTATGAAAGGGGAAATTAACAACACAATAATAGTGGGAGACTTTAATACACCACTCACACCAATGGATAGATCAACTAGACAGAAAAGTAACAAGGAAATTCAAACTTTAAACGTACAGTAGACCAACTAGACCTAATTGATATCTATAGGTCATTCCACCCCAAAACAAGGAATTTCACCTTTTTCTCAGGTGCACACGGGACCTTCTCCAGGATAGATCACATCCTGGGCCATAAATCTAGCCTTGGTAAATTCAAAAATATTGAAATCATTCCAAGCATCTTTTCTGACCACAATGCAGTGAGATTAGATATCAATTACAGGAGAAAACCATTCAAAACTTCCAACATTTGGAGGCTCAACAACACACTGCTGAATAACCAACAAATCACAGAAGAAATAAAAAAAAGAAATTCAGTTATGCATAGAAATGAATGAAAATGAAAACACAACAGCCCAAAACCTATGGGACACCGTAAAAGCAGTGCTAAGGGGAAAGTTCATAGCATTACAAGCTCACCTCAGGAAACAAGAAAAAAGTCAAATAAATAACCTTACTTTACACCTAAAGCAACTAGAAAGGGAAGAGATGCAGAAGCCCAGGTCTAGTAGAAGGAAAGAAATCTTAAAGATCAGGGCAGAAATAAATGCAAAGGAAACAAAAGAGACCATAGCAAAAATCAACCAAGCCAAAAGCTGGTTCTTTGAGAAGATAAATAAAATTGACAAACCATTAGCCAGACTCATCAAGAAACAAAGGGAGAAGAACCAAATCAACAGAATTAGAAATGAAAACGGAGAGATCATAATAGAAAACACAGAAATACAAAGGATCATAAGAGACTATTATCAGCAACTATATGCAAATAAACTGGACAATTTGGATGAAATGGACAAATTCCTAGAAAAGAACAACTTTCCAAGACTAAACCAGGAAGAGATAGATAATATTAATAGACCCATCACAAGCATGGAAATTGAAACCATAATCAGAAATCTTCCAAAAAACAAAAGCCCAGGACCAGATGGCTTCACAGCTGAATTCTACCAAAAATTTAGAGAAGAGCTAACACCTATTCTACTCAAACTCTTCCAGAAAATTCCAGAGGAAGGTAAACTTCCAAACTCATTCTACGAGGCCACCATCACCCTAATTCCAAAACCCGACAAAGATGCCACAAAAAAAAGAAAACTACAGGCCAATATCACTGATGAACTTAGATGCAAAAATCCTTAACAAAATTCTAGCAAATAGAATCCAACAACACATTAAAAAAATCATACATCATGATCAAGTAGGCTTTATCCCAGGGATGCAAGGATTCTTCAATATTCGCAAATCAATCAATGTAATACACCACATTAACAAATTGAAAAATAAAAATCACATGATTATCTCAATAGATGCAGAGAAAGCCTTTGACAAAATTCAACATCCATTTATGATAAAAACCCTCCAAAAAGCAGGAATAGAAGGAACATACCTCAACATAATAAAAGCTATATATGACAAATCCACAGGAAACATTATCCTCAATGGTGAAAAACTGGAAGCATTCCCCCTGAAATCAGGAACAAGACAAGGGTGCCCACTCTCACCACTACTTTTCAACATAGTCTTGGAAGTCTTGGCCACAGCAATCAGAGCAGATAAAGAAATCAAAGGAATCCAGATTGGAAAAGAAGAAGTAAAACTCTCTCTGTTTGCAGATGACATGATCCTCTATATTGAAAACCCTAAAGACTCTACTAGAAAATTACTAGAGCTAATCAGTGAATATAGCAAAGTTTCAGGATACAAAATAAACACACAGAAATCCCTGGCATTCCTATACACTAACAATGAGAAATCAGAAAGAGAAATTAAGGAAACAATTCCATTCACCATCGAAACAAAAAGAATAAAATACTTAGGAGTATTTCTACCTAAAGAAACAAAAAGCTTGTATATAGAAAACTATAAAACACTGATGAAAGAAATCAAAGAGGACACAAATAGATGGAGAAATGTGCCGTGTTCGTGGATTGGAAGAATCAATATAGTGAAAATGAGTATACTACCCAAAGCAATCTATAGATTCAATGCAATTCCTATCAAGCTACCAGAGGTCTTTTTCAGAGAATTAGAACAAATAATTTCACAGTTTGTATGGAAATACAAAAAACCTCGTATAGCCAAAGCAATCTTGAGAAAGAAGGATGGAACTGGCGGAATCAACCTACCTGACTTTAGGCTATACTACAAATCGACAGTCATTAAGACAGTGTGGTACTGGCACAAAGACAGAAATATAGATCAATGTAACAAAATAGAAAGCCCAGAGATAAATCCACGCATCTATGGACACCTTATCTTTGACAAGGGAGGCAAGAATATACAATGGAGAAAAGACAACCTCTTTAACAAGTGGTGCTGGGAAAACTGGACAGCCACTTGTAAAAGAATGAAGCTAGAACACTTTCTAACACCATACACAAAGATAAACTCAAAATGGATCAAAGATCTAAGCATAAGACCAGAAACTATAAAACTCCTAGAGGATAGCATAGGCAAAACACTCTCTGACATAAACCAAAGCGGGATCCTCCATGACCCACCTCCCAGAATATTGGAAATAAAAGCACGAATAAACAAATGGGACCTAATTAAAATTAAAAGCTTCTGCACAACAAAGGAAACTATAAGCAAGGTGAAAAGACAGCCTTCAGAATGGGAGAAAATAATAGCCAATGAAACAACGGACAAACAATTAATCTCAAAGATATACAAGCAACTCCTGCAGCTCCATTCTAGAAAAATAAACGACCCAATCAAAAAGTGGGCCAAAGAACTTAACAGACACTTCTTCAAAGAAGACATAAAAATGGCTAACAAACACATGAAAAGATGCTCAACATCACTCATTATCAGAGAAATGCAAATCAAAACCACAATGAGGTATCACTTTACACCAGTCAGAATGGCTGTAATCCAAAAATCTACAAGCGATAAATGCTGGAGAGGATGTGGAGAAAAGGGAACTCTCTTACACTGTTGGTGGGAATGCAAACTAGTATAGCCACTATGGAAAACAGTATGGAGGTTCCTTTAAAAACTGCAAATAGACCTGCCATATGACCCAGCAATCCCACTGCTGGGCACATACACCGAGGAAACCAGAATCGAGAGAGCCACGTGTACCCCAATGTTCATCGCTGCATTGTTTACAATAGCCAGGACATGGAAGCAACCTAGATGCCCATCAACTGATGAATGGATAAGAAAGCTGTGGTACATATACACAATGGAATATTACTCAGCATTAAAAAAAATTCATTTGAATCAGTTCTACTCAGGTGGACGGAACTGGAGCCCATTATCCAGAGTGATGTAAGCCAGAAGGAAAAACAACAATACAGTATACTAAAGCATATATATGGAATTTAGAAAGACGGTAACGAGAACCCAGCATGCAAGACAGCAAAAGGAACGCAGATGTATAGAACAGACTCGTGGACTCTGTGAATGAGGGCAAGGGTGGGATGATGTGGGAGAATGGCAATAATTATCATATGTGTAATCAATCGCCAGCCCAGGATTGATGCTCGGGGCTGGTGCATCGAGATTTCCCGGGGGGAGGGAGGAGGGAGGGAGGAGGGAGGGGGGTTCTGGAGGGGGAGCATATGTAAACCCATGGCGATATCATGTCATTGTATGGCAAAACTAATAAAAAAAAAAAGAAAAAAAAGCTGAAAAATAAAATAAAATAAAAGGTTTATGTCAGCAATAAAAAAAAAAGATAAAATACCTAGGAATACTTTTAACTGAATAGGGGACAGACCTGCACACTGAAACCTATAAGCCAGTGATTATAGAAATTTAAGAAGATACAAATCAATGGGAAAATATTCTGTGCTCATGATCGAAAAAATTGATGAAATGTCCACATTTCCCAAATCTGTCTACAGATTCAATGCAAAGCCTATTACAATTCCAATGACATTTTCCCTAGAAATAGAACAACCAATTCTAAAATTTTTTGGAACCACAGAAGACCCTGAGTAGTCAAATCACCCTTGAGGAAGAACTGTACAGGAAGCATCATGACCCTGATTTCATCATATGGTACAAAGCTATACTAATCAAAATAGATCAGTATTGGCATAAAAAGAGACACATACATCAATGGGAGAGGATAGAAAGTTCAGAAATAAAGCAACACATACAAGGCAATTATTTTACAGCAAAGGAGCCAATACTATAAAATGGAGAAAGAACATTTTCTACAATAAGTAGTGTTGGAAAACTGGATATCCTCATTCAAGTAATGAATTTCGACTACCATCTGACACTGTACTCACATATTAACTCAAATTAGTTGAAGACTTAATGATAAGACCTGAAACTATAAAATAAAAGAAAACATAAACAATAAACTCCTTATCATCTATCTTAATTATTTTTTGGAATTTGATATCAAATGCAAAGGCAACCCAAGGAATAAGAAATCATCTGGACTACATTAAACATAAGCTTCTGCACAGCAATGTATCTTCAACAAAATAAGACAACCTACCAAATGGGAAAAAATATTTGCCAATCATAAATATGAAAAATATTGATATTGAAAATATATAAATAATACATACAACTGAATAGTAAAATACAAACAATTTAGGTTAAAAAATGGGCAAAGGACCTGAACAGACATTTGTCCAAAGAAGATACAGAGATGCCAGCAGACACAGGAAAAGATACTGAGTATATCAAAATCACAGAGAGTACCACCTCAGAGCTATTAGAATGGCTATTGTCCAAGAGACAAGAAATCACGAGTGTTGCTCAAGAGGAAGAGAAAAGAAAACTTTCATGCACAGTTAGTTTGAATGGAAATTGTTATAACAACTATACAAAACAGTATGGAGATTCCTCAAGAAATTAAAAGTAGAGCCACCATATGATCCAGCAATCCCACTTCTGTATATTTATCCAAAGAAAACAAAAACATTGACTTGAAAAGATGTCTGCACCCCCAGGTTCATTGTTGCATTATTTAAAACAATATATGGAGTCAGTCTATGTGTCCATCAGTGAATGAACAGATAAATAAAATGTTGTATAAATATTTATAAATGTGTGTGTGTGTGTATATATATATATATATAATTATTCACCAATAACATCATCAATAAAAAAGAGGAAATCCTGCCATTTGCAGCAACATGGATGGGACTTGAAGTCATTATGCTAAGTGAAATAAGTCAGATAGGGAAACACGAGTGACATATGATCTCACATGTGAATTTTTTTAATGGAGGTAATATAAAAAATAAGCCTATGCCTGGAGAGAACAGATTGGTGGTTGCTTAAGAAGAGTGACCGGTGGAGAGCAAAATGACTGATGGAGGTCAAAAGGTACAAATTTCCTTCGACAAAATATATAAGTCTTGGGGATGCAGAGTACAACATGGTAACTACGGTTAATGATACTCTATCATTTATTTGAAAGTTGCTAAAAGAGTAGATCTTAAAACCTCACATCATAAGAAAAATTTTGTAACTCTCTGTGGTAACAGATATTAACTAGATCTATTGTGGTGATCATTTTTCAATATATTCATATATGGGGTCATTATGTTGTATTCATATGACTAATATAATGTCATATGTTAGTTTTATCATGGTAAAAAAGGAGAGAGTTACTGTTCCAAAAAAAGTATCCCCCCCCCCATAGTCACAATATTCTATGTTATCCTTGTTGAAATTTGGCTTTGGGAAAAGTACATAAAATAGAATTATAGTGAGAATATATATAAGAGGCAGGGCTCACAGGAGTGAATGTCTTCCTTTGACTGAGATGAAATCATGTAATGGATAATGTTGTTCAGAGGCATTTCACGTGTATCTCAAATCCTGGACTCAATTGAATGTTCAGCCACCGCTGAATGCATCTTTATTAAAATCTGCAATACCAGGCTTACAGAAATCTCGCAGAGGAAATCTCTATCTAATCTCTGTCTCTCTCGTGGGTGCGTGTGTGCTCAGTTGCTTGGTCATGTCCGGCTCTTTTGCCACCCCATGGACTGCCGCCCGCCAGGCTCTTCTGCTCATGGGAATTTTCAGGCAAGAATACAGGAGTGTATTGCCATTTCCTCCTTCAAGGGATCTTCCTGACCCAGGGATCGAACCCACATCTCCTAAGTCTCATGGTGTTGGGAGGCAGATTCTTTACCACTGAGCCACCTGGGCAGACTCTTGTGGGTACAACAAGGTAAGAACAAAGAAAGTTCTTTTTAGGTTTTGACAGGTGAGTCCAGGTAAAATTAGTCCTGTGAGTGGCCAGCGTGATGAAACCTTCAGAATTTATTGTTCTCAGGCTGGCTATAGAGATATATTCATAAAATCTATTCTTATCTTCTCTCTCTCATGAATTCTGTGATGAGCTCACCACAAAAACCCATGAGAGTGTATTGCACAATAAACAGCTTAACTTCCCCAACACAGGTGGACAGACCCCTGGACAGGGCTAAAGTGGCTCCAGGGTAGAAGGTCTTTGATCAGAGTGCACAAAAGGTCATGACTGGATCTCACAGGGGCGTCCGAGTGTGTTCAGAACCATCTCCAGAAAGAAATGACAGAATAATAATATGTTGATGAAGCAAGCCTAGATTTATAAATCCTCCAGCACCCCACTTTGACAGTCATCATAACGACTAAGAAGTAGGAGGTTACAGGTAGATTTTATAAACTTTTGTGACCCAGACCCAAGGTACTTTAGGCAAGTGTTTCTATTTTCCTTTGGCAAATATCACATTCTGAACTCCCAAGGCAGTAATACTGCCTGGATGAAGACCAGCCTGGTTAGAGCTGGAAACAGGTTGAGGGTAGGAGCAGGTACAGAGGCCAGGCCCATCATGGCAATCTCTGGGTGTAGTTGAGGATCAGGGCCTGGGGCATCCCCACTTACCCATGGCCAGAGAACATGTTCTGTCTGGAACCAGGTGGACCGTTCCCACGCATTGTTCAACAGTTTCTCGGTATACGTTTTAACGTTGTCCTTACTGACAGGCGTGTAACTGGGGGTGAACATCTCATCCACGCGTTGATCTTGGAAGAAAAACCCTTCACTGAGAGACAGGGAGGAGTGTTAGGGGGCTGTACCCTGGCAAGGAGGGCAGCCTGGGGTCCAGGTGGGCCGGAAGAGCTCCGTGAGGCCAGAGTGCATCTGGGCCAGCAGACCCCTCTGATGGCCTCTGTCGCCCATCAGTCAGGCAGGCAGGTCAGTGGTGGACAGCTGAGAGCTTTGTGGCCAGAGGTGCCACATTTCAGCCCTGTGGGGGACCTCAAGCACCTCTCCTTACAGGTCCGGTATTCCTTCTGCCGCCAAGTGGAGCCCACAACCTCTGGGCCCCACTTCCACCATACGGATTGAGTGAGGATCGTCTTGATTCCTCCTTCCTTATGTCAGCTCCACGCTCATCAGATCCACTCCCAAGGATGCAAAGAGGGCAGGGGCCAAGGGTAAGCAAGGAACTGTGGGCCCCAGACTTCGGGGGTATAAAAATCTTGATACCTAAATTATGGCATTTTAACAATATTTTTAAAATAAAAACTAATCCAATAAACTTCCTGATGAGCAGAATCTCAAAATTCTGTATAAAGACAGACCAGCATGCTGGAATCCACCGGCACAAATATGGCTTGGAAGGCACCATAAGTGAACTTCTGGGGTCTGGATAGCCCACAGCAAGGGTCTTTGCCACTCATGCCAGGCAGCATAGAGGTGACATCTCAACCAGGCTCCAGGAATGACCACTCTGAACCTCTATGAATCTCAGTTTGCTGATCACTGAGGTATACTAAAGATTGTTACGATAATTAAATGACAATAGCTGACGGGAAGCACCAAGAAACAACACCAGGCACAGAACGGGGTATGACGTCACTAACCTGGTGGTGAACCCCTACCCACCCTCTACTCCCAGGAAGCCCCTTCATCCTGCTGACAATCTCCCCTGTTCAAAGAGGGGCTCACGCCCTGGCTGAGGCCTCACAGGCTCAAAGGGACAGAAGGGGACTGAACCCAGGTCTTCCAACCAGACAGCCCGCAGGAGGGCTGCTCCCATGACTTGGATCCTTGGAGCAGCCTCCTGAGCCCAATGTTGCTGCCCCCACGGCTGCTACTGCGGGACCTTGGCTGGGTGTCTAGACCTCAGTTGTTCTTTCTGTAAGATGGGTGCTTGGTGAGTCCCCTAAGCGGTGGCCATGAGGGTGGGGGCTGACGTGCTTCAGGGAGAGGGCTGGGAACAGGGCCTGGCCCAAGGCAAGAGCTCACAAGCAGTGGTTGTACTCATCTAGGACATGTGTGAAGATTTGCTGCTGCGCTGACAGGGACCTGGATCCTCTCCACATGAACTGCAGCTCCTGCAAACCCACAGGGAACAGAGTGAGGGCTCAGGGGCAACAGAGTTGCTGGGCTCCCCTCCCCAGACCCCACCTGAGTCCCATGGCTACCAGAACCCTGCTCCTCTCTCAGTGGCTCATGGTCAACGTCTGCCTCTGCTGCATTCTCAAGATTCCTCCCAACCTCCCAAAACCACAGGGAATGGAGGAATTTGCCCTTCAGAAGATGCCTGCCTGCATGTTCATCCCACCCCCTCCTCAGGGCAGGACTTGCTGCCAACCATATTCCCACTAACTCTGCTTGAATGCCCCCAGACACGGGGGCGAGGGTGCAGTCCATTTTTCAAGGTCAGATGCCTAGAAAGAGCTCAGAGCTACAAAGCAAGGATAAAATCCTTCTTCTGTGATTACTCCCTCTGATTCATGCACAGTTCACTGAATCCTCTTGGATTTGGTTGGCCTCTGAACAAGAATCTCTGGGAATCACACCCAGCTCACAGACTTACCTGCAGGAGAATCGAGCTGCTATAGGAAGTGTGTGCAGTGCCAACTGTGGCGCTCAGTGGGGTAATTATAAAGCTTATTTCTCTTGCCCACCGAGATCCCAAATCCTCTTTGCTAACTCCTGCCGGCCATGCTACCACTGCTTTCCAAAATTTTTTTACCTGAGTAACCCTGCACAGAATCCTTATATTTTGGCCTAATTTTCCCCTTTATGAAATGGAATAAATTATACGACTCCTACCTGTAACTGTGTGAATTATGTCTTAGAAAGTACATGCTGAATGAAATCTTAACCCCAGGGCCTCAAATGTGACCTTATTTGTAAATGGTTCTCCGTACCGGTAACTGAGTAACAAGGTTAGGTCCTGATCCTATTTGACTAGAGTCCTCATAAAAGGAGGAGTTGGACCCAAACATGAGCAAAGGAGGATGATGGGTAAACATAGGGAGGAGTCAGCAGTCTGTAGGCTAAGGATGCCTGGGACCACCAGAAGCAGAGAGAGGCCCAGATTCGACCCACCCGAACACTCTCAGAAGACCCAATGCTCTGTCCAGGGTTGACCTCAGCCTTCTGACCTCCAGGCCTGTTAACCACACATTTCTGTTGTTGGAAGGTCCAGGTTTTGGGTACTTTCTTCAGACAGCCCCAGGAAATACAAAAACTACATCATAGGGCTGTTCCAGGGATTAAAGGAAAAGGAGACCCAGAGGGTGGTGGCTCCCACCAGGCCTGGCCCTTCCTAGGTGGCAAAGGCAGTGTCTGTGTGGTTGTTGAGTGTCACATTCATTCATGCTCCCTGCCCACCCATCAGAAGAGCTATTATGTCCCAGGTACCCTGAGCCCCACCACCTCCTCTCTGCATCAAGCACGGTTTACTGAGTGCAGGTCTGTGCCAGTCCCTTTGGAGACTCAAAGAAGAAGGCAGCGCCAGCCCAGCTGAAGGGGGAAGGGGACTCAGAGCCGCAGGCATCTGAGCTGGGCCCGCAGCTCAGCTAGGAGCTAGACCTGCAGGAGGAGAGAACCCCTCATCCCAGAGGGCACAGCAGGGCAAAGATGGGCCTGGGACATCCCATGGCCTGTGTAGCCGCCTGCATCCCAAATGCTCAGGAGGCTAGCAGGGGCTCTGAGATGCAGGAGGGAATAAGGGGGAGGAAGCAGAGGCGAGCTGGCGGCCGTGGATGTGGTTCACTGCTCACCTGTTTCTGCTGCAGGGTCACCTTCAGGTCATGGTCTATCCGGGAGATGATGTGGGCATTGAAGCCCGCCAGGGCAAACAGGGTGGGGGTCGTGGCAGAGGCACCAAGTGAGTCCACCTGCCAGGAGAACTGCGGCCGGATCCCAAACGTTTCATAGAGAAACCCGTGTCCTTCTGCAAAGAGATAAGCCTCCTCAGTGACTGAAGGGTGGCCCCTCACCCTCTAACTCCCTCAAGGCCCCCTGCCCTTCTCAAAGTGCCATCTACCAGGCCAAGCAGGGTCTTGCTGCTATAGACACTAATACATAGGGCTCCATCTCAGAATCATCCAACCACTCATTTACTGATTTCTGATTTAAAAGCTGCTATATCGGGCCATATCAGCATTACCGATTTGATGGACATGGGTTTGAGTAAGCTCCAGGAGTTGGTGATGGACAGGGAGGCCTGGCGTGCTGCAGTCCATGGGGTCTCAAAGAGTCAGACACGACTAAGCGACTGAACTGAACTGAACTGATATTGAGCCAGGCTGTTCTAAGGTCATCAGAGAGAAGAGATGGAAAAGCACTGGGTCCAGCCTCCAGAGAGAGGGGCTGAGCTAACAAGCCACTCACTGACTGGGCCGGGCTCAGGTCAGATCCATGACTCTTACCTGATGGCAGCATAACTCAGGTAAGTTTTAGTAGCATTTGAGCCTCAACCTTTACCCCTACGAGTGAAGTTTTGCAAGACTTTCCATCTCCAGGACTGCCTCAAGGACTGAAGGGACTAAGTGTATGTCTTGTACTTAGAACATGAAGTTATTGTGAAAGGAAATCAATGTCTATCCTCCGGGGAGCTTGGCTGGTCTTGGAAATGGGGCCCTATGGGGTCACCTGGGGAGGAACCACTGTCCAGGGGTCCATGTCCTTTCCTACCCCAGGGTGATGGGAACACAAGTGTGCTGGGATTCTGGTTGCCATGGTCTGGGTCAGGCCTGAAGGGTCATCTCTGGGGCATTCAGAAAGTGGGCATGGTGGACTGAGACCAGAAGTGAGGGCTCTCCCCACTGTGGTCACCCCCGAGGAGGAGAGGGGGTCAGCACCTACCCCCTCCTTCCAAGCTCAGCACTTGTCTGACCAGATTCTGGGCTGAGCTCTGGGGACCCAGAGAAGAATCAGACACCAGTCACTGCCAGAGAGAACCTGTAGTTTCAGGGTGGAGAGGGGAGATGATAAGGTCCTGTGGATTTAATGGAGGCTCCTAGACCATGAGACCCCTCAGCTGAGTCTGAGATGAGATGTTCGGGTGGAAACATCAGGAAAGCTGGTGATTGAAAGCGCAGGAGGCCCTGTCGTGGGAGCAGGTTAAGAGCAGAAGGATGAGGTGGAGGCCAGGAGGTGAGGTCTGAGACTGCACTTCGCGGACTGGGAGTTTATTTAACAAAACTTAAAGATTCCCATCACATTCCTACTTATACTTAGAAATAAGTCAGTAGAAACTCAGAAGGAAGGAACTGCAGATCAAAGGGGTGAAAGGAGAGACAGTGTAAAGAAAATTCTCAGAAAATGCCCAATGCCATCTTGATGTTCGACATTTGGTGTAACTGGGATCATTCTTATTGGGGTGACAATGGGCTAGAGCTGTAGTCAATTCTGGCTCACCCACTGACTCTTTGACCTTCCTTTGGCCTCAGTCGTCATGTCTGTTCCACAAAATGAGACTTAGAACAAAGATGCTTCCTCAGCACCCTGCCTTTAGGGATGGGTGAAGCTATTGCTTGTGAAAAAAAAGTTTGTTACATAGCTAGGAATGGGTGTTGGGTGCAAGCTGTACAAGGTGATGGAGAACACAGTGGTGATAGAGGTGATGGCAGCGATTATGGTGGTGGAGGTGATGGTGGGTGAAGCAGTGGTTACGGTACTAGTGGCCACGGGAGAGACAGTGATGGTGGTGCTGGTGCTGGTGATGAGGATGGTAGAGGTGGTGATGCAGTCTTTAAACTGTCCACGATGGTGTTAGCATTACTGGTGGTGGTGGTGGGGGGGGTGGTAGAGTTGACATTGGAGATGCTGTTTTTGTTGCCTGTGGTGATGGTCATGGTGTCAGAGGTTGTTGGAGTGGGGAGGTGACGTGTGGTGGTGGAGGTGGCCCTTCTGTCTGAAGTGGAAGTTGTGATAATGGTAGTGGAGTTGGTGATGGTGGTGGTAGAGGTTTTGTTGGTGGTGAAGATGATGCAGAGACTAGTGGTAGCAGAGGTGATCATGAGGTGGTGTGGTTTAGGTAGTTGTACAGGTGGTGTCTGATGAAATAGTCCTGGTGGTGGTGGCGTCCGTAATTATGGTGGTGGTGGTGGTGGTGAAGATGAAATGATCGAAGTGGTGGTGGTGTTAGTAATTATGGTGGTGGTGGTGATGGTATAGATGTAATAATGATCGAGGTAGTGGTGTAAGTAATTGTGGTGGTGGTGGTGGTGTAGATGTGATGATCGAGGTGGTGGTGGTATTAGTAATCATGGTGATGATGGTGATGGTATAGATGTAATAACGATCGAGATGGTGGTGTTAGTAATTATGGTGGTGGTGGTGGAGGTGATGGTGTAGATGAAATGATCGAAGTGGTGGTGGCGTCAGTAATTATGGTGGTGGTGGGGATATAGATGTAATGACTGAGGTGGTGGTGTATTATTAATTATGGTGATGGAGGTGATGGTGTAGATGTGATGATCAAGATAGTGGTGGTGTTAGTAATCATGGTGGTGGTGGTGGTGGTAGAGTATGTGCTCGTATTGGAGTAGTGGGAGTGCTGGAGGTGATGAAGATGGTGACAGTGGTGGTAATGGTAATGGTGTGAATAGTGGTGGAGTGTGTGGTGGGTGGGGTGGTAACAGAGATGGGACATAACCTTTACTGACCATTTACTGGAGATCCACACACTATACTCAATGTGCTCTGTTTGAATTATCCCAATTTAATCTCAATAACAATGCTTTGAGGTACCTCATTATCAAACTTTTTCATAGAGGAGGAAACTGAGGCTTAATGGGGTTACATCACTTGCCCCCTGTTCAGAGGGTTGAGAATTAGCAGAGCCAGGATATAGCCAGCCCATCTGGTCTAGAATCCAGACTCAAGCCCTGCACTCAAAGGCACAGGCAAGGATGTGGCGTCAGCCAGTCAGTTTTCGTTGATCACAGACTCCTTTTGAGAGGTGAACATGGAGGCCAGACCAGGGCTCAGATACCCAGTGCCAGCCTAACAGGAGACCCAAGGGACGCTGGGTCTGGGGAGGGGTAATCAAACCTGTGAGCTGGAGGATCTGGTCATCGACGTGGGTCACGGCCTCATCGTGCATGACCTGGCCTCCGAGGACAAACTCCAGGCGTCTTTGGGCCACAAGCTCATGGACCTTGGCATTGCAGGCACAGAGAACAGCCAGGTTACAGCCCCTGAGCTGAGCCTGGTTGTGTTTGTTGCGGACATGCCTACAGAGTCTCATGGTCCTCCCTTCAAACTCCTCACCCTCATTTATTCTGCAAAAGCAGGACCCCGTCTGTCCTGGTCAGCAGTGTGTCCAGAACCCAGAACAGTGCCTAGAGCGTGACTGCAGCTTCATCAAACACATTTTAATATATATTTCGAAATTTTGCTTTTGGAATAATTTCAAACTTAAAGAACACTTGCCAGAATTGTATCAAGAGCTCCCATAAGTACTTCCCCCAGATTATCTCTTTATTTTTTTGCCTGCTTTCTTGAACACTCTCCCATATCGTTACACACACACTTTGTTTCTTCAAAACCATTTGAAAGCACAAGTTAGCCTTTAGAATACTTCAGTATAGGTTTGGCAAGAACAAGATTATTGTAACTTTTGTATACTTATCAAAATCAAGAAATTCAATGTGAAAAACACTACTATGGAATTAAGGAACTCTAGACAAACTTTGTCACTCGTCCCACTAGTGTCCTTCCTCTGGTGCAAGATTCAATCTAGAATCATGAATTGGTTTTAATGTCATTTCTCTTTATTATCCTTTAATTCACAACATTTAATGAGCCTTTCTTTTTCTTCTATATGATTAATAATTTCAAAGATTACAGGCTAGTTATTTCGTAGACTGTCCTTCAAATTGGGTTTGTCACATGACTGGATGACAAATTTTAATATACGTGAAGGAAAGGGAGGACGGAAGATGGGAGATGAAGCCGAGAGGAGCTGACCCCTGGGGATGTCTCTGGACATACAAGTGAGAAGGCTATGGCAGTAAGGCCGCCGTGCACTTGACAGACTGTAGTTTTGATATGATTTCTGAAGGTACAGTATTTGAAGCTCATTCACTGAAAATATACTGAATGACACCTACATGTACTGTTTCAAAAAACACCTGCTACATTCTGGGCATCGTCCCAGTACTGAGGATTCAGCCAAAACAAAGCAGAGAAAAACTTTGTCTTTATGGACTGTGCCGTTGAGTTACCTTAGCCAGGCCACACTTCTCTCTCTGAGGGAGGAGACAGACAGTTGTGTTTGGGGGCGTCCATGTAAAGAAATGGGGACTTTCTACTGGAGACCTTGGAGTTATGCTTCGAGTCAGGATATCTGACCCAGAATCCCACCTGGCTAGTATAAGCTGTGTGACCATGAGCCGGTTGCCTGCCCTCTCTGAACCTGGACCAGCTCTGTACAGTGAGGCTCTTGGGAGGAGTCAGTGAAGTAATGTATCGAAAGCCCTAGGCCAGTACCTGGAATGAGGCAGAGCCTGTCAAACAGGAGGCTGGTCCTCTCAGCTCTAAGGCTGCAGATTCACCTCCCCTCTGGGGGGACCTCGTGGACACCCTGCTTCATCATCTGAGCTTTGCTACCTTGAGCAGGTCTCTGGGCCTCTGAGTCTCGCCACCAGGGACTATTCTGAGGGAAAGGGAAGCCTGGAGGGACCAAGCTCCAGAGAGGCATCCCAGGCGCTTCCATGATGCGGTTACTCCAAGTACAGCCTCTCTGAGGAGGGAGGTCACTCCCACTGTAGATGGGACTGACAGAGGCCACTGGCCACCCATGGCCACCCAGGGAGGGCGGGGAGCAGGACCTGGTCCCAGGCTGCCCTCCGTGGAGCGGGGCTGCCCACTCCCTGTGATGAGTGAAGCCAACCCGCCGCCAGCCTTGAACCCACAGGGACTGTGGCACCCCCTGGCTGGGTCACCAGCTCCCGTGCCCTCGGGGGCCACACAGATGTGTAAATGAAGGAAGAGAGTGTGGACACAGGGCCCCTGGAGTGTCCAGTGTCAGAGGTGACCCCATTCGCACCAGCTGAGTGCCAGCGGGGTTGCCACAGCTGCAATGAAAAGCCAGGAAGGCAGGATTAAATGCAAACCTATCTCCTGGGCATGGGGCTGACCACAACTCTGATCTAAACCCTGAGGACAGCCCCAGAGAGTTTAGAGCCTCCTGGTTCACACCGCACAGCCCTGGCCACAGAGAGCACTGTCCCAGGAGCTTCCTGAAGGGTCATCCCTGGGACCCCCAGGCCGCTCCTCTCTTGGCTCCCCAGTGAGGACCACCCTGGAGGGCAGCGATACCTGGACTTTCTGCCTGGCCGACGCGACGCCATCCCACCACAGCCGGAAGAACTCCTGGTCCACGATGATGAACCTGTGCTGCTTATTACGGGTCAGGTCCTCCACCACCGAGGTGTAGACATTGGTGACATAAGCACGCATGCTCTCCTAGACCGGGGGAGGGGGACACCATCACACCAGCTCCGTGGGAGCTCCCCGTCAGCTTGGTGCCAGGGCCTAAGGAGTAAAATCCAAGGACCCACAGTGTCTGGGGCCCCTGGCACACACCATCTGCCCAGGGCCCTGCCCTCTGCTCCTCCAACAAGGGAGCCTCTGTACCCACTCTGTGCTGGATGCACGATAAATGCGGCACTGGGAGAAGGACATGGGCGGACCCCCTTTGATGGGAATACGTGCCCCCCGATGAGACATGAGGAGGCAGACTGTGACACTCCATAATACAGAGGGCCATGCCAGCCAGCCCAGGGTCAGGGACAGCCTCCCAGATGGACATGCTGGGTGGCCCTGAGGCTGCCATGGGGTCAGACCAGTCAAACCCAGGGGCCCCAGGGGTGAGGTCCAGGGACCTGGAAGGGCTTCCTTGGGCTGAAATGATGGGGGTGTGGGTGTTGGGAGATGAAGCTGAGAGGAGCTGGCAGCTCAGGTTGTTCTTGTGGATCTACCTGCCCCCCAGGCAGGGACCCCCCCAGGCAGGGACCCTCCAGGATGGAGCCATGCCTGCTGCCCATCTGGGTCAACCTGGCTCACTGTGGTGCTCGGAGATGCTGGTAAAAAAAAAAATGCAAAGAGCACCGGGCGGGGAGTCAGCAGGCATGGCAGCTATTTCTGGTGACCTTGAGCCACACCAACCGTCTCTGGGCCTCAGTTTCCCCTTCTATAAAATGGGGGTGACAGATCAGCAGCTCCACACACAGGTGGGTGGCCCCCCACAGAGGCTACCCTGTGGGCCCAGGACCAGGCTTAACACTCAGCCTCGAGGCTCTTGCTGCCCCTGTCTCTTTAAAATGAGCTACTCACTTGTTAACATCTCATGTAATGAATTATATCTGTCATCACAGAAGGGGGTTGTGTGTTTATTTATTTCCTTCCTTCTTCCAGAAAAGAGTTCAGAGAGGCATGTCTAACAATTTAAAGTCACCTGCCAGGAAACCTAAAGAAATCACTTTCCCCCCTCTCCTTCCTGGCACATCCATTCATTCACTCAACAAATACTCATGAAGCCTCTATTCCATCCATCAGGCAGGTTGAGAATATGTTCGTAGACACAGTGGATGAAGCCCCTACCCAGGCAGCTGATATTCTAGTTTGGAAACCAGAGAGTCACAAGCTGGTAAGTAAAATATAAGGAAGGAAGTAGGGGGAATGTATACAAGGGCGTACGGGCTTCCCCGGTGGCTCAGCGGTAAAGAATCTGTCTGCAATGCAGGAGATGCAGGGTCCCTGGGTTGAGGAGATCCCCTGGAGAAGGAAATGGCAACACACCCCAGTATTCTTGCCTGGAGAATCCCATGGACAGAGGAGCCCAGCAGGCTACAGTCCATAGGATCACAAAGAGTCAGACCCGACGGAAGTGATTGAGCACAGCACGTATAGGAGAGTAGGCAGGGGTGCCAGGAAGGCCTTACATGAAAGCCCTTTTCAGGAACAACCAGGAGACAGAGTGGGACTGAACCCCACAGGCATCTGGGAGGAAAGACTTCAAGGCAGAGGGAACAGCCAGTGCAAAGGCCCTGAGGCCCCTGCTCCCTACAGATTAGATATCAGGGTGCAGAGTGGATCCCCAGACCAGGCCTATGACCATGTTCTTCCTCAGGCCCATGTACACTTCATCTGATCTCTGCTGCCTGTAATTTTCCCCAGTACAAGTGGGGAAACTAAACCACAGACAGGAGGTGACCAGCTCAAACTCTGCCACACAGACCATCCATAACTAAGGCAGAACCAGAGCCCAGGCTGACCCTCTCTGTGGTGCAGACCCAGGACACAAACCCACACTGGATTCCAGTGGGGAAAAAAAAACAAACTGCAGCTCCAAGAGGTGAGCAGGGATCACTGAGGACACCCACCTGGACGGTGTGGAGCCAGCCCACGTCCACGTGGTGGTGGGGCACCACAAAGACCCTGATTTGAAATGGGACCAGGGCCTCCTGGGGCCTCAGCAGCACCAGTTGCATGAACACCGGCAGCCAGCTGAGCGACTCCATCCCACTGGCCTGCAGGCAGGGGCTGGAGGACTTCACTCTGTTACAGGGCCCGGCTTCTCTGGAGCTGATTGGGCTACCACCCCTCAGAAGAGGAGGGACAAAGAAAAACAGGAGAGACGCCCACATAGATGCCGTCACCTAAGCAGTGCAGTCTGGAGACACTCGCTCACTGCCTTTCAGACATCCACTCCCATCTGCAGTTTCCTGGCAATCTCTGTCCACTTTCAGGCCAAATACTGAATGCCACCTCCCCAGGGAAGCCTGCCAGACTTCTCTCCTGCCAGGATTGCTACTCCTCACTCCAACGCCCATGCCCCCGCTGTGTGCCTCTCCAAGCTTTTCTTGCTGGGCTTCCCTGCCCATCTCTATCTGCAGCCCTCTGACTGGCTGATTGACTCAGAAGCTGCCCTAGAAAACTCAACACTCTGTCCAGGGAGTGCCACCACCTGGAAGCCTGCCCTGATAAACTCTCTCTCACATGGAACCAATAGGGGCCTTGCAATAAGGATTGTAGTGTATAGTATAGTGTTAGTCACTCAGTCGTGTCCGACTCTTTGTGACCCCATGGACTGTAGCCCGCCAGGCTCCTCTGTCCATGGGATTCTCCAGGCAAGAGTACTGGAGTAGGTTGCCATTCCCTTCTCCATAAGGACTGTAATCTCCATTCTAAGGAGGAAAATGGGCTTTCACAAATAGTACCTGACTTACCTGAGATCACGTAGCTAGTAGAGAAGCAAGACGACCTGAAACTTTCTAAATTAGACCTGAGTAATAGATAGTGACCTTGAGGAGATGCCTAATCTCTCTGGGCCTCCGCACCCCATCTGTAAAATGGGATGGCCATAGACGAGCCGGGGATTAGTGAGAGAATGCACAGGAGGTGACAACCCCAGGGTCTCCTTCCTGGAGGATGGCTGGTCACGTGGTACAGCTTGAGTGTTGCCTGGCATTATCTCTGTGCCCCCTGACCGAGGAGCAGGGGATCCATGGAGTGGGCTCTTCTGCCTGAGATCCTAATGTCTTATTGGCATTTTCTATCATGACCAGAGCTGGGACTCATTCTTCCTTCTGGCCACCTAGTCCACCCATTCAGCAAATACCACTGGCAAACATGATCTCTGAGCAACTCTTCATCCTCTCTGTCCCATTTCCCTTCCTTGGCCCACATCTGACACGATTTGACCTTGACTTTCCTCTTATTGAGAACAGGGTGTAGTTTCTTCTCCCTTTGTAGCTGGTGGGCGTGTGACTCACTAGTAACCAACAGAATGCGGATAAGATGCCATGTGTGACTTGGCAGCTGTCAGAAGTGGCAAGGCGGACTTTGCCTTGGTCCCTGGGACACTCACGTGTGGAGCCGGGGCCGCCGTCCTGTGAGGAAGCCCCAACCAGGCCACCTGGGAAGGAGACATGGCGAAGCCCTGAGAGCCCTTCGAGAGGAGAGGCAGGCCAGCCCTGTTGCTCCAGCCCCACGTGACCGCACCCACGTGGAGACCTCACGCCATGTAACACGTGTCCATTCTTGTCCTTGCCTCCAGGCCTGTGCATTAGCTGTTCTTGCTGCAGCTTGCTCAGGGTTGGATCTGATACTCACACCCCCACCTACCACCCACCCATGCCTTTCACCTCCAGTGAGCACCTGGGCTGGAAATGATGGCTGACCTGGTGGGGGATACCCAGAGCCTCGTTCCAGAGGCCTGACCTCTGGTCAGCATGCCTTCCCAAGTCACAGCACTCACCTGTCTGTTCACGGTCGCCATTAGGAGAAGTCCAGAGATGCATACATCTGTAACCATCTGAGCCTTCTCTGCCTCCCTGTGTTCAGCCCACCTGACCTACCTCCTCCTGTGGTCTCCATCAATGAACCCCGCTAAACTGCTGGCCCTTCCCCTTGTCTGCTGGTCTCTTGGCACAAGCAGTCCAAAGGGACCAGGGCCAGCAGTTGGCTGTCACCCAGTGGACACACCCCTCCTTTGAATGCCAAACCTCTGAACCTGCAGAGCCCAAAGCCGTGCGTGTGAGACTCCACTTCCCAAGTAGGTCACTGAAAGTGATGATACGCGAGGCCCCTGCTATTTCCATCTCACACATTCTACCCACTGGGGACCCCGTGCCCTGGCCATGGACTTTGGGTGCACATGCCTCCTAGAGGTCGGCACCCCAGGGTTCAGGTGCTGTCTCCAGGCTCTGGCTCACCTGAATCTTCAAGTGCCTGCTGCATTCCTCAGTCAGGTCTGAAGCTTCTGGAAACTGGGCTCACAGTGGGAGCAGAAGACCCCATGGTCATGTGCCCCGTCACATCTCCTTACTAAAATGCCTGCTGTTTCCTAGTGTCATTTATGTCCTCTCTTTGAGACTCACTCTGGAGGAACCAGCGACCACATCATGGGATGTTTAAGCAGCCTGTGAAGGAGCCACGCAGAGATCCGCTGAGGCGTCCTCCCCACAGCCAGCATTAACATGCCTGCCATAGGCAGGGGGCCCCTTCTGTAATGGCACAGCTCCTACCCTCCCCAGCCTACAGGGGCAGCCGCCACTCTGAGCTTGGTGACGCCTGTGCTTGGTAAACCGGGTGTCCCCCGGGCCTCCTGGTGGCACTGGAAACAACATGATGCGGAGAGGAGAAGCATCTGCATCTTTAATTCCTTCCCCCTCCGTCTGCCATGCAGAGCTGGCATCTCTTCCTCACGCATACACTGACCAGTTTCAGAGCATCTTTGCAGCTTGTCAGGCTGCCGCCTGCTTTTAAGTCCTTTCTGACTGGCATTCATCCTGCTTTGGCTGTCACAACAGGCAACACAGAGGGGGCTTAAACAGCAGACATGTATTTTCTCACAGTTCTGGAGGCTGCAAGACCCCTGGGAGGGTGGCGGCGGAGGAAGTTTCTGTGACAGCCTCAAGGACTCACTGTCCTTCCCTAGGGGGTTGGCGCGTCTCTACAGGGACAGGCTACGGCACAGGAGCAGTTTTTCTAGGACAGGTTCTCCCATGTCCAGCCTGAAGAGGCTCTTTGAGGTCTTGGGTTCTGTGACAAACAGCAAATTGTTGTCAAGTAAAAGCCCCAGTGCCACATGTTTTGGCCACTCCCGTGAGATGCACCATAAACTCCACAGTGGATCCAGGCGCCGGGAGAAGAAGGCAGGGTACTGCCAGCTTCCCCGCAACAATGCCAACTTGTTCCCATCATCACATGTGGGCGTGTGGCCTGTGACCTCTCCTTGATCCAGGTCATAGCTGCACACCAGAGTGCGAAGCGTGACTTGTTCTGGGTGATCTGGAGAAAGGACAGCCCAACCCTGTGTTATGATGCATGCGTAGGGTGGACACACCGCCACCATTTCAGTTTGTTCTTTGTAAGATCAGTGCTCTCTGCCCTCTAGGGCGAGCGGCCTGGCCTCTGGGCTCAGGCTTGCCTTGATGGGCAGATTGCCTGGGGCTGCATGTGTACCAGGAAGGTCCCCAGAGCAGCGTGGACCCGGCATATTCTTGCTTGCAATCCTCCATCGCTCCCAGTGTCTGCCCTCCAGGCGGTTGGCCCTCAGCCTGCCTCTCAGACCCTCCACTTGTCAGACTTGTCCCACCTGCCTCTCTGGCCTCACCTCCCACACCCTTTTCTGTTCCATTCCAGAAGCTGCTGGAAGGCCCACTGCCCACCATCCCCCGTGACCCCTTTCCTCTGCTCTTTTCTGGCCTCTGTGTTTCCTCCATCTGCAAGGACTCACTTCCTCCTGGCACCACCTCTGCATGACCAAATCCTCCCCACAAGGTCGAGCACTTTGCGACCTCGGGCTCTTTGCAGGTGCTGTTCCCGCCACTGGGAAGCCTCTTCCTCCACTTTCTGATAGGAAGGTTTTTATTTCTCCTGTATGTCTTTTCTCCCTCTGAGATCTTCCATGGACCTCCCACCCACTCCTCCATAGCATTTACTGATGAGTATAATTCTACATTAACCTGTGTGTTTCAGTAACACCTTCCTCACCCACTAGACAGGCTTCATGAGGCTTCACTCTGTTCTCTATTGGATCAGCACATGGGACAAAGCAGGAGCTCTTTATCTTTCATGTGGAAAGGACACATGGGTGTAATCATTATGAACATTCCTATTCGCTTCTACCCTGGTCAACATGGGTGATTCCCAGGGTGCAGTGTATAGAGCTCAACTCACCCACTCACTCCAATTCCACTTCGTCCTGATTCGTGGGTAAGTTGCTTAAGCCTGGAGCAGGGTGACACACAACTCCTGGCAGCCTAACTCAGAGCCTCAGGCTTCTGACCTGTACAATGGGGATATATAGGTCTGCCCTTAGGGTGTTTTGGACATTAATAAACTCTCGGGGATGCAAAGTGATTGCCCAATGCCTGGCCACAGAGAACATCTGCTTATACACAGAAGGTCCACCTCACTCCAGGCTGCAAGGCTGCCCTGGGTCCTCTTCTCACACTTTTCATTAATAAACAATCACTGGACCCCACTCTGCCCCAGGCTCTGTGCTGGGAGGTGAAGCAACAAGAAATGTGCTGCTTTCAGGATGTCCTTGCTGGGGAGAAGGGCCTTGGCCGTGGTGGGCTCTGCCCACAGGAGAAGCTGCTGTGGTGGTTTGGGAGCTCCTGGAAAACCCAGGAGGCCTTCCTGGAGGAGGGGTGGGGTGGCGACAGGGTACTGGGGAGTTGGCTGTCGGCCACTAGCGTGGGGCTATGTTGTGGATGGAGAGCCATGGGGAGGCTGGGACCCTGCAGGCTCTTTCTGTCTCTGTGCTCCTCCTTCCCTTCCTTTCAAAGCTCAGGTTGGCTCCTCTCCTTGTCCATCTTTCCTCTGCTCCATCCTGGGGCTAAGGAGTGTGACAGGCAGGGAATTCAAGTCCATCCACCCCTGCACTGTAGGAATATGAGTGTCTCAAGTGAGAGATTTCTATTGTTGGATTGTGTAAGGTAACTGGGACTAGGAGGGGTTCAGTTGACCCCCAGTCCTTCAGGATCATGTCTTGGGGTACCTCTATTTTCCCTCCTTGCAGTTTATGTCTCCCAAGTCCTTGCCCAGTTTATGAGAAGTGGCAACTTTGGGGCATGGGAGAGCTGTAATCTCTGCCCCGAGTTGGGTTCAGGTTGGGAAGGGTCTTGGACTGGGTCAAAATAGTCAAACTTTGAGTCCTGCCTTGGCCAGCTACTCTGCCTTTCTCTCTCCCAGCCTCAGTTTGTCCTCCAGGAAATGGACATCATGAATAGGCAGGTGATATAGCAGTTGAGTGTTGACAAGGTGAGCATGGTGACTACTTGGCACAGCAGGTGGCTCCTGGGATCCAAGGCTCTATCCTTAGCATCTCATCCTCCTGTCCATCACCTGTGATCAAGCCCTGGAAGGTCCTCCGAGGCATGCCCCTTGGTCCCTGTTCCCTCTCTGGAATAGTTACAGAGAGGAGGTGGAAAAGGAGGCAATGGGGGTAGGCATGGTATGAGGTTGGGGGAGGAGATGGAGGGGTGTGTTGGCAAGAAAGAGCTTTCTCAGTCCTTCAAAGTTTCTGTGGGTAGGTCTAACATCAAAGACATGAAACAGATTAACAGGAGAAAAATAATTTTAGACACACAGGACCCCCACATACTTAAGAAGTTCAATGGCAATAGATAAAGTCAGGCATATATGCCATCCTGAGCTAGGGGATTGGAAAGAGGCCTGGGACTTCAAGGGGGAGGAGGGAACTATTCAGGACAGTTGGAAGAAGAGCGAGTGTTTGGTAGTTAGGTGAGTCCTGTGCCGTACAGATGGGCCGCTCAGATAGAAGTTCACTCTGCGAGTGATTCTCACTCCGAGAAAGACTCCCAAATTTCAATTCTTCTAGGTAGTTAAGGCAGGGGCAGAAATATCTCTTGAGTCTGCAAGGTGTTTTTTTTTCTTTTAAAAAATTTATTTATTTTTAATTGAAGGATAATCGCATTAAATATTGTGTTGGTTTTTGCCATAGGTCAACATGAATCAGCCATAGGTATACATACATCCCCTTGCTCTTGAACCTCCCTCCCACCTTCCACCCCATCCCACCCCTCTAGTTTGAGCCTCGGTTGAGTTCCCTGAGTCACACAGTAAATTCCCACTGGCTATCTATTTTACATACGGTAGTGTATAGGGATCATGCTACTCTCTCCATTCACCAGCCCTCTCCATCCTGCACACCACATCCATTAATCTAGTGTGCAGAGGCTCTGTGGCTAGTCTGCAGAGTCTTGATTGCCTTTGTCTCAAAACAGTCCACACGCCGAAGTGGCACACCTTGAGGAGGCTTGTTCTGAACACCTTCAGTTCTGTCTTTGAAATTTCTCCAAGAAGTCCACAGTCCAGAAGTTGAGGTAGAGTTCGCTATCTCAGTGAACGAGTCTCTAAGTCTTGAGAATAGTTCAGTTTAGTCAAACAGTTATGCCTCATTTCAAGAGGTGGTGATGCAGGTGGGCTCCCCAAATTAGGACTATGGTGCAAGCAAGCAATTAGGTATTTAACAAGAGGTGTTTCTGTGGAAAACAAAAGGAAAACAATAATGATTGGAGCTACTTGTAGTCTCAGTTTCTGAGTTCTGAAGGCAGCCAACAGAGAAGATTTCTAGAGGCCAGTTCAAAGCATCTTCAGATGGGATGAGGCAAGCAGTGACATATTAATAGTGAGAGGGTAATAGGTAGGAAGTCTAGGGGTCCCCAGGTGGCAGGAGGAAATAAACTGCAAGTGGCAGACTTTTTTTTTTCCCTATACAAAATTAGAGGAGGCTTCTTTTAAATTCTGTGTTGTCATGACAACCCCTGGTTCCACCTGAACTTAACATTTCTCAAACCTCGAACTAACCAAGGAGTTTTTCTTATGGAAATGTTTTTCTTAAGCTATGTTAATGAAACTATGTATTACTTGGAAATCTGCCTTTTTCACGATTCATGTCACTTGTTTTATGGCCGGGAATAACTCACCTGGTGTCAGAGCTGTCTCAAAATGCATGTTTTGTTAGAGGGGCCTGGAACTCTCTCAGTTTTGAGGTGATGCTTTATCTGATTAGCAAACAGACATATAACTCCTTGCTAAAAACTAGCAAGGGGGTATCATTCTGCCCCCTTCTGATGTCCATGTCAGAAGCTTTCAGTATCTCTTTTATTCTTTAATAAAACTTTGCTACACAAAAGCTCCAAGTGATCAAGCCTCTTGTCTGGCCCCAGATCGAAATCCTCTCCTCCGGAGGTCACAGATCCCGGCACAGCTCACCACTCATGGCAGCAACCTCCCAATAGGGTTTCCTTGTTTGTAGTTTGAATGTCTCTGATGATCTTTCTGATTGGCCATGTGGCAACAGGTACAAAGACTGTTCACACATAAACTGCTGTGGTGATTTCTATGAAGTTTACATCAGTTTGTCCAACTTCAGCTTGCATAGCTCTTGCAAACAAGATTTACTTCCCAATAACTCCAAGTCAGAAAGGTGGGAGAAAAATTCAAAATGTTAGTTTGAAGAGTTGTAATCAAATATGGAGGTTAACTAGAATTCAGGATTCCGTTGAACATAGGGTAGGAAAACAAAACCTCAAAGGACTATGGACAACACTAGAACATAATATCCACGAAGACTGATTACTGAAAGATAATTTTTCTCTCTAAAATCATTCCCTTTTAACCAAAGATAGCCAAATTAAGACCGATTTGTTGGCAAAAAAAGTCTAGATTCAATAAACTTGTCCTCATTATTTATGTAAGTGCAGTAAGAATAGTGAAAGACCACGTAGGCTCTTGTAAATCTGCTTTGCTGAAACTCTTCTATAGGAAGTCTCAGACTGAACTTTTTTTTTTCTTTTTTTTTTTTTTTATTAGTTTGGCCATACAATGACATGATATCGCCATGGGTTTACATATGCTCCCCCTCCAGAACCCCCCTCCCTCCTCCCTCCCTCCTCCCTCCCCCCGGGGAAATCTCGATGCACCAGCTCCAAGCATCAATCCTGGGCTGGCGATTGATTACACATATGATAATCAACATGTTTCAATGCCATTCTCCCACATCATCCCACCCTTGCCCTCATCCAGAGTCCACGAGTCTGTTCTATACATCTGCGTTCCTTTTGCTATCTCGCATGCTGGGTTCTCGTTACTGTCTTTCTAAATTCCATATATATGCGTTAGTATACTGTATTGTTGTTTTTGCTTCTGGCTTACTTCACTCTGGATAATGGGCTCCAGTTCCGTCCACCTGAGTAGAACTGATTCAAATGAATTTTTTTTAATACTGAGTAATATTCCATTGTGTATATGTACCACAGCTTTCTTATCCATTCATCAGTTGATGGGCATCTAGGTTGCTTCCATGTCCTGGCTATTGTAAACAATGCGGCGATGAACATTGGGGTACACGTGGCTCTTTCAATTCTGGTTTCCTCGTTGTATGTGCCCAGCAGTGGGATTGCTGGGTCATATG
Source organism: Antilocapra americana (assembly GCA_007570785.1). Taxonomy (NCBI): domain Eukaryota; kingdom Metazoa; phylum Chordata; class Mammalia; order Artiodactyla; family Antilocapridae; genus Antilocapra; species Antilocapra americana. Next base: position 4,689,593 of record ML660770.1, on the reverse strand, counting down.
GCAGGTCTATTTGCAAAGGAACCTCCACACTGTTTTCCATAGTGGCTATACTAGTTTGCATTCCCACCAACAGTGTAAGAGAGTTCCCTTTTCTCCACATCCTCTCCAGCATTTATTGCTTGTAGATTTTTGGATTGCAGACTGAACTTTTAAAAGCCTCTTGAGGCCCAGTGGCCAAGTTAGAGTTTACCATCAGACTCACCTACAATAACTATAGATTTGTGTGAATTCCTCTCTTCTTCAGCTCACCTAAATGTCCTGAGGTTCCTGAATACACTAGGAAATGAACTTCAATAAAGCCACTGAAGAAACTTTAAGCAAAGTACCAGTCTGTTTTTTTTTTAAGGGGATTTGTAGCACCAAAATGTCAATCTTACTTCCTAAAAGCTATCTGGTCATATCTGAGTCTATAAACATTCTACAATTTGGTATTCCAGCCAAAGTCTTGGAACAGCAACCAATGTTTCAAACTGTGTTCTGTTATAAAGAGAACAGAATCTCACTGAACTTCTGCAAATACCTATACTGCAATGAAAATAAGATTGCAATGAAAAATTTATTAAGAATTTCCAAATTCTGGAGGAATGAAGTAGGGAAAATAAGATGCATCTTTCAGTTCTGCCTACAAACCTGTAAGTTATCAAATTGCTTTAAGTCACAGTTAGCTTAATAGGAAAAGTTGACTTCCATCAGAAAAGAAAGCATTAGAGAACCAGCATAAAAAGTCATGAAAGTGGTAGGTATTGCTAGTTCATTTGGTGTCCTGTAATTGATTCTTGTCGATCTTTTCAAAAGATTTTATTGGAGTGTAGTTTATTTACAATGCTGTGTTAGTTTCTGCTGTACAGCAAAGTAAAACAGTTGTACAAATCCATCCATCAACAACGCAGCCCATCAACAGTGTAGGAGAATACCTTTCTTCTACACTCTCTCTAGCATTTACTGTGTGTAGGTATTTTGAGGATGATTTTGACCACTGTAAAGTGATTGCTCATTGTAGTTTTGATTTGCATTTCAGGTGACGCTGAACATCTTCTCATGAGCCCTCTTTGCCATTTGTATGTCTTCTTTGGAGAAATGTCTATTTAGATCTTCTGCCCACTTTTTGATTTGGTTTTTGTTTTTTGATATTGAGTTGCATGAGCTGTTTGTACATTTTGGAGGTAATTCCTTGTTGGCCACATGATTTGTAAATATTTTCTCTTATTCTGTGGGCTATCTTTTGATTTTGCTTATGGATTATTTTGTAGGGCAAAAGTTTTGGAGATTAATTAGGTCTTATTAATCTGATGTCCCTCCCTCATCTGAGTTTCTACTGTCCTGATTTAATTTCCTGTTACTACTGTCCTGATTTCTAGACCTGATTTAGTTCTGAGATTTGCCACTTCCATTCAGAAGGTGGTGCTGCTGACAGAATCCATTTTTATTAGACCCTCACATCTCTTTCTTTTTTAAAAATTTACTTGTATGGATAATTGCTTTACCATATTGCGTTGATTTCTGCCATGCATCAACATGGATCAGCCAGAGGCATACATACGTCCCCTCCCTCTTGACCCTCCCTTTCGTATAGCAAATTCCCACTAGCTATCTATTTTATATATGATAGTGTATATTTGCATGCTACTCTCTTTACATTTGATCACGATGCCTGCCACACAGTCCTCCTGTGTCCCAGGAGCTGCTGCTGTGCCCTCGTGCATGCTCACACCCTAGGAGGAGGGTTGTCACCCCCTGTGCCTGTGAAGGTGATGGGTGATGATGCTGAGACTGAACCTCCCCCACCCGGCAAGTCTGCAGGGCCATTATTGATCCTGGTTCCCTCACTCCAAAATCTGAAACTTTTTCATTTCTCCCAATAAAATTTGAGCAAGGCCTTTCAGTTTGAAGCCATAGCAAGAAAGTGGGAATGTGGTGGCCATCTTGTAGTTACCTTCACAGCCTTCCGAGTCTCCTTAATGCAACCTCAGGCCTCACATCCTGGCCTCACCCTCTTCTCTCTACTTCCTGCTGCCCTTGACCTGTTCCCACCATAGGGCTTCCTGTGCTTTCAGTCACAAGGTTTCCTATTGTTTCCATTGGAATAGCTCATCTCAGACTCAACTGAAGGGTTTCATGGTCCAGGAACCTCCGCTGGGACCACAGCACCTTATCACATCCCCTCTTCTTCCTGAGACTACAAGTGGCTTCTGGCAGGGACTTGTTGGGTAGCTAGAATAGGAAAAAGGAGTCCAGAATGGCAGTGGCTAAAATGTAAGGAAGGGAAAAGCCTGTGAAAATAGAACACAGTAAGGTCTGAGGACCAGAGTGAGGACCTTAGGTAGAACAAATAGCCCTCCTGGCTAGCCCAGTTTATATAGGGCAGGCCCAGGGGGAGGAGAAAAAACATATAAAAAGAGGAGGCATAATTGGACTGGGAGGGGCCTCTCTTCTTTTCGCATCTTTTGGGTCATCATTCCCTCATACCTCGAGAATATATTTTCCTCTACTTTCTAAATAAAACTGAGCTGTAACACAGAGCTGCGACACCAGCCCATCCAAGAGCTGTAACGCTGGTCCGTCCATCACTTCAAATTTTTGTTGCAATGAGACAGAACTGAGGAAGTTACACACGTCCCCCAACAATCTGATTCTCCTCTGGGTCCCCAGGGCTCAGCCCAGGGTCTGGTCTGAGAAGCACTGGTGGGCCCAGAGGGAGGGGTGGGTGCTGGCCCATCTCCTTGCGGGGGACCACGCAGGGACAGCCCTCACTTCTGGTCGTACCACGCCCACCATGATGAATGCCCCAGAGCTGACCCTGCAGGGCTGCCCTAGAGCACAGCACCCAGAATCTTGGCAAAGGTGGGTTCTCATTGCTGTGGCAGGAAGGGCTGTGGAACCCTACAGTGTGGTTCCTCTGCAGGGGACTCTATGAGGCTCCATTTTCAAGACCAGCCAAGCTTCCAGGACCTCCAGAGTATGGACACTGATTTCCTCTTATAATAACCTCCCGGTTCCAAGAACAAGAGGTATACTTATTTCCTTCAGATCTGGGGACAGTCCATGAGTCTTACAAAATCTCACTCACAGAGCTTGAATTTGAGACTCAAGTGCTGCTGAAACTTACCCAAGCCACACTGCCAGCAGGTGAGGGTCACAGATCTGACCTGAGCCCAGTCAGTGAGGGGCTTGTTAGCTCAGCCCCTCTCCCTGGTGTCTGAACCAAGCACTTTCCCATCTATTCTCTCCCGGTGGCCTCAGGACAGCCTGGGGGAAGGTGGTATTGTTCACAGCCCCATTTTCCAGATGAGAAAACTGAGGCACAGAGAGCTCAAAGGTTTGCCTGCAGCCTGTAGGCAAGTTGGACTCCAACCAGGTTCATCTGGGCCCTGCTCTGCCTCTAACTAGCAGCCCAGGTGCAGGAGGGTGTGTAAGGGGAGGGTGGGTGTGCATCAGACTCTCAGGGGCTCCTTTTCAGACCACTCGTCCCTGAAGTCCTGGGGACTTTGAGTTGTGCTCACTGTGGCGGTGTTTCTCAGATGTGTCAGGTAGGACATGCTGGACCAACCCTCCCTGCTCCTGGATCCCTGTCCTCCTCCTCACTTTTGTAGACCCCTGCTTAGAGTGAGGCCCTGGACAGGAAGGAAGAAGCTGGAAGGTCCCTGTGGGCTCAGGACTCAGGTCAAGATGTTTTCCCAGGTTGACCTCGGGATGGGTGAGTTCTTACGGGCCAAGCATGTCAAGGCCTCTGACCTTCTGCTGCTATAGCTGGGCTTCTGAGTTATCTTGTTAACCAAGACCACTCCGGCTGCCTGCCAGGGAGCTTGCGTTCTCACCTCTCCATCCTCCATGTCCTTCTCTTTGCATCAGGCCAACACCCACCCGCCTTAATAGTAGAGGAGACACTTCTAAGGGGGAACATGGTCTTTCTCTTTTTGATTAATTAATTTTTGCTGTGCTAGGTCTTTGCTGCCACACTGGCTGTTCTCTAGTTGCGGCGAGTGGGGCTTGCCCTCTAGTTATGGTGTGAGAGCTTCTCATTGCTGTGGCCTCTCTTGCTGTGGAGCACGGGCTCTAGCACATGCAAGCTTCGGTAGCTGTAGTATGTGATCTCAGTAGTCATGGCTCCCGGACTCTAACGCACGGGCTCAATTGTTGTGGCGCACAAGCTTAGTAGCTCATTGGCACATGGAATATTCCAGGATCAGGGATCGAATCTACGTCTTCTGCATTGGTAGGCAGATTCTTCACTACTGAGCCACTAGGGAAGCCCTGGAACATGGTTTTTCCCAGCAACTCAGTGAACAGATAAAGCTGAGTGTGGACAGCAATCCCCGGGGGTGCGAGTTCATCCCCTCCTGGAGGTGACAGCTCCCCAAGCTGGAATTCTCAGTGGAGGACTGGGAAAGTGGCCAGACACACAGAGAGAGGGCTCCTCTCCCACCCCATCGGGCCTCAGAGGTGCTGGGGCTCCTCTGGCTGCAGCGACAGAAGTGGAAGGTCCTGGAGAAGGAAAGACACTCTTGGAACAGCCCTGGGACAGTTCTGCGAGGGTCCTGCTGTCCTGGGTTCCCCAGCCCTAGCTCTGAGCCTGCCCCCAACCACCCTCCCCCTCCCAATACCGGTAATCCCCTGTCTCCTGGATTCCCTCCTCTGTTCCACCTCCCTCCTTCTCTCTGACTCCTCCACAGCAGGACTAAAGCATGCTAAAGAGTCTCCTGAAAAGGAAGGAAGGAGCCCTCTCCAGCTGAAGCAACAACCACATTTCCCATGTCCCCTTGTCCTCTCTGTCACCTTGGCCCCTGCACTCTGGGTCCGCCCACCATGCACGGGCCAGGCGGGTCTTGACCTGGTCACTGTGCTCCTTAGGACTCACGCGCAGCTGTGTGAACATGACTGAGTGATAGTGGCTCGAGCAAGGGGAAGGTTACGCCTTTGGCGGGGAGAAGTCTACAAGGGCAGGCTGTTCTGGGCTACGGGGGGCGCTCTGCCACGGGCTTCCCTGGTGGCTCAGCTGGTAAAGGATCCTCCTGCAAAGCAGGAGACCCCGGTTTATTCCTGGGTTGGGAAGATCCCCTGGCAGAGGGTGTGGCAACCCACTCCCGTATTCTTGTCTGGAGAATCTTCATGGACAGAGGAGCCTGCTGGGCTATAGTCCATGGAATCACAAAGAGTCGGACACGATTGAGTGACGAAGCACAGCACAGCGTCACAGATAATCCAGGCATAAATTGTTGGGTCTTTTACTCTGCTTCTCCTAGGGTATCTCTGCCTTCCTTGCATGGGTGCAAGTGGCTCTCCCCAGTGAAATGCCATCTTGGCAGGGAAGAGGGAAAGAAAATGGTGGGGAGAGGGCAAGGGCATCTTTGTTAAGGGAAGTCAGAACTTTTGTCATTTCTGCTCACACCCATTGTTCAGAACCTAGTCACATGGGCTATCTTCCATGGGAGGCTGGGGGATGCATTATTTATATATATTCATGTCCCATTTGCTATGACTTAGTGACATGGTCTATTTTCTACAGGAGGCTGGGAAATACAATCTCTAGCCAAGAGTCTATTATCCTGCCCTAAGAGAGATTGTGTGGTTTTGTTACTAAAAGGAAGGGGAAGAATGTATCATTTATCATTAGCCACCTGTTCATTTAGGTCTCAGGAATTCTTTCTCCTTGAGTCCAGAGAAATTGAATAACAGTGACTTGAATCTTTAGGATATCTACTACTTACCTATAAAGAAGGGGGTATGTTTAGGGCCTGATTCCGCAGCCCACAAAGCTTTCTCACATCCTCACATCCTCCCCCACATGATCACAGAATGACTGCTCTAGCTCGTCATCTTGTCGCCATACAGCCACCTTCAAGGAGGGAAAGGTGTGCAAGGGGTGTTATATTCTTAGCTCTCGTTTTTTAAGAAAAAGTGAGAAAGCTTGCTCTGAAACCCAAACAGGCTTAACCCACATATCTTTGAAACTATAACCATAGTACAAGACCACCTCTAGCTTCCACACAGGCTGGGAAAACCAATATCTGGCAGAGCAGAATGATCTTGCCACGAATGATGAGACCAGTGAAAAGTCACCACTTGGGGCTGAGTTGGTGTCCAGTGAGCAGAGAGAATTCTGTGAGTGATGAACTCTGGGCCACGGAGTCAGCAGTCATCAGGCCTGCCCTCCTCAGGCTGCCCCTCTGGGGAGAGGGTGTGCCCTCCACAGCCTACTGCCCCCCACCAGGGTGATGATATTGACCCACCCTCCCTCAACCTGGACCCACCATCCCCCAGTCTCCCCTTCCTCTCCAGCATCTCCTTGGTCTCCTGTTCCCTGCTCCCCCTCTGCTGCTCCCAGTGGTCCCTGAGGGCTCAGAGCCCCACCCCAAGTCCAACAGCCTGGCTGACTCTCATCACCTCTTCTGTGTACCAGACCCCAAATCTTCCTCTGGTCCACCCTAGCCTCCCAGCGGTCACCTTCCTCCTGGATAGGCCTTGTATGGGGGTCTGATCACAGCTCTGCGCCATAATCCTGGAATCCTCTGGGCCACAGGCAGTGTCCCAGCCTGGGCAACTCATCAGTGAAGGGCAGTTTGACTAAACACCAATGATTAGAGTTCTCTGAGTCTTAGTTCTCTCATCTTAAAATGCAAACATTAGCCCCAAGCTCTCTTGATGTTCAGAAGACTATATTTGATGGAAGCCCTTAGGGTGTTTAAGTCAATTGTTCATCAAATATGGAACTTTCTTCCGTCATCTTGACCTCAGGTCAGTGTGGCAGCTTGTAAATCATGAATAAAGACAAGAAAATTTCTATGCTTCTGGGATGGAGCCTCTGTATTACTGTCTACAGCAGCTAGACCCTGCTTGGCCTGGTAGATGCACTCCAGTCCCGGAGAAGGGCAGGGGGCCTTGAGGGAGTTAGGGGGCGAGCGGCCACCCTTCAGTCACTGAGGAGGCTTATCTCTTTGCAGAAGGACACGGGTTTCTCTATGAAATGTTTGGGATTCAGCCACAGTTCTCCTGGCAGGAAGACCCATTTGGGGCATCCACCACGACTCCTGCCCTATTTGCCCTGGTGGGCTTCAATGCCCACATCCTCTCACGGATCAAGTATGACCTGAAAGAGGCCATGCAGAAGGACCAGGTGAGCCATGAGCTGCATCCACTTCTGTCAGTTCGCCTCTGCTTCCTCCCCCTTATTCCTTCCTGCATCACAGAGCCCCTGCTATCCTCCTGAGCATTTGGGATGCAGGCGGCTACACAGGCCATGGGATATCCCAGGCCCATCTTTGCCCTGCTGTGCCCTCCAGCATGAGGGGTTCTCTCCTCCTGCAGGTCTAGCTCCTAGCTGAGCTGCGGGCCCAGCTCGGATGCCTGTGGCTCTGAGTCCCCTTCCCCCTTCAGCTGGGCTGGCACTGCCTTCTTCTTTGAGTCTCCAAAGGGACTGGCACAGACCTGCACTCAGTAAACCGTGCTTGATGCAGAGAGGAGGTGGTGGGGGTCAGGGTACCTGGGACATAATAGCTCTTCTGACGGTGGACAGCGGGCGTGAATGAATGTGACACTCAACAACCACACAGACACCACCTTTGCCACCTACAAAGTGACAGGCCTGGTGGGAGCCACTGTCCTCTTGGTTTCCTTTAAAGCAATAGCCTTATGATGTAGTTTCTGTATTTCCTGGGGCTGTCTGAAGAAAGTACCAAAAACCGGGAACTTCCAACAACAGAAATGTGTGGTTAACAGGCCTGGAGGTCAGCAGGCCGACGTCAATTCTGGACACGGCCATGTGCCTTCTGAGAGTGTTCAGGTGGGTCAGTTCCAGGCCTCTCTCTGCTTCTAGTGGCCTCAGGCATCCTTGGTCTAGAGACGATTGACTTTCCGCTGTGTCTTCATGTCATCTCCCTCTGAGCACGTCTGGATCCAATTGCCCCCCTTTTAAGGACCCTAGTCATACTGGGATCAGGACCCACCCTCAAGATCTCCTTTTTCTTCAATCATTTCTGTAAAGGCTTTATTTCCAAATAAGGCCACATTAGCTAATGATGTTAGGAATTCAGCATATATTTTCTGAGGGAAGCCATTCAACCTATAACAGGTAGTACTAAAATTATCCACTTTTACAGATGGGTAAATAAAGCCACAAATGTAAGGATTCTGTGCAGGATGACTCTGATAATAAAGTCCTGGAGAGTGGTGGTAACATGGTCAGAGGGATTTATAAGAAAGATTTTGGGCTCTTGGTGGGCAAGAGACGTAAGCTTTATAATGACCCACTAAGTACCACACTGAACACTGCACACATTTCCTATGGCAGCTCGATTCTCCTGCAGGTAAGTCTGGGAGCTGGGTGTGACTCCCAGAGCTTCATGTGCAGAGACCAAATCACCGGGGAGTCAGGAACACTGTCTGGAGCCAGAGCTAGGATTTTATTTCTGCTTTGTAGCCCTGAGCACTTTCTAACTATCAAAACTTCAAAGTGGACTGTACCCTTAGTGAGAGGTGATGAGCTCCCCATGTCTGGGGGCATTCAAGCAGAGTTAGAATATGGCTGGAAGGCCCTGGTAGCAACTCTTGTCCTGAGGAAGGGTGGGGTAAACATGCAGGCAGGTGCCTTCTGAAGGGCAAATTCCTCTACCCCCTGTGGGAGAGGGGGAGATCAGGAGGCAGCAGAGGGAGATGTTGACCATGAAACGCTGAGAGAGAAGAGGGTGCAGGCAGCCATGGGATTCGGAGAGGAGAGCCCAGCAGCCCTGTTGCCCCTGGGCCCCCACTCTGTTCCCTCTGGGTTTGTAGGGGCTGCAGTTCATGTGGAGAGGATGCAGGTCCCTGTCGGCGCAGCAGCAAATTTTCATACATGTCCTGGATGAGAACAGCTACTGCTCGTGAGCTCTTGCCTTGGGCCAGACCCTTTTCCCAGCCCTCTCCCTGCACCCTCATCCCCCACCCTCACGGCCACACCTGAGGGGACTCACCGAGCACCCATCTTACAGAAAGAACAACTGAGGTCTAGACACCCAGCCAAGGTCCTGCGGTAGCAGCCGTGGGGGCAGCAACATTGGGCTCAGGAGGCTGCTCCAAGGGTCCAAGTTATGGGAACAGCCCTCCTGCGGGCTGTCTGGTTGGAAGACCTGGGTTCAGTCCCCTTCTGTCCCTTTGAGCCTGTGAGGCTGCAGGCAGGGGGTGAGCCTCTCTTTGAACAGGGGAGATTGTCAGCAGGATGAAGGGGCAGCTGGGAGAAGAGACTACCATGCTCTGGGCGCCCTGCGGGGTGATGTGCCCAAGATCCCTCAGGGCTGAGATGTGGCGCCTTCTGGCCACAAGGCTCTCATTGCTCACCACTAACTTGTCCTTCCAACTGATGGGAGACAGAGGCTCCGAGCAAGGTCTGCAGGCTCAGATGCTCTGTGGTCTCGCTGAGCCCCACCCGCACACTCCTGGACCACAGGCTGCCTCCCTTCCCAGGGTGGGGCCTCCAGCATTCCTCTGTCTCAGCCTCGGGTTTTACTGGGATGGAGAGCCCGTCTTCCCAGATACACCCAGTGATGCTGTGTGTCCCAACATGGACGCACTTGTTACCCAGACAAACATCAAATTCTGTGCCAACAGTGTGTTAAAGAATTACGATAGCCAGGACATGGAAGCAACCTAGATGCCCATCAACTGACGAATGGATAAGAAAGCTGTGGTACATACACACAATGGAATATTACTCAGCATTAAAAAAAAATTCATTTGAAGCAATTCTACTCAGATGGACGAAACTGGAGCCCATTATCCAGAGTGAAGTAAGCCAGAAGCAAGAACAACAATACAGTATATTAACGCATATATATGGAATTTAGAAAGACGGTAACGAGAACCCAACATACGAGACAGCTAAAGGAACGCAGATGTATAGAATAGACTCGTGGACTTTGTGGATGAGGGTAAGGGTGGGATGATATGGGAGAAGGGCACTGAAGCATGTTAATTTTCATATGTGTAATCAATCGCCAGCCCAGGATTGATTCTCGGGGCTGGTGCATTGAGATTTCCCGGGGGGGGGGGGGGGGGGGGGGGGGGGGGGGG
>ML660770.1:4592430-4679455 GCA_007570785.1 Antilocapra americana | reverse complement strand
GGGAGGGATTTCTGGAGGGGGCGCATATGTAAACCCATGGTGATATCATGTCATTGTATGGCAAAAACAATAAAAGGGAGAAAAAAAAAAAGAATGTGAAAGAGTGTGCCACCTGGTTCCCGACACCACACGTCCTCTGGCCCTGGATAAGTCAGGGTCCCAGGCCCTGATTCCCCAACTCTTCCCAAAGAATGTTGTGATAGGACCACCCTGGGCTCATGTCCACCTCTAACCAAACCAGTCTCCATCCGGGCAGTGGGCCAGGCAGCCATCCCAGCCTCCAGCAGGCCCACTTCAGTTTGACAGCATCAATCCTGGAGTGGGTCTTACGCCACTCAACAGCTAGCCCTGGGCCTAAAATTTGGGGTCCTTCCTGCCTGCCTCCCCTCTCCTGTTATCTCCATCTTTTTTTTTTCCCTTCCTCTCCCTTTCTAATATCAACTAAAAAAGTTAATGCAGGTGGTTGTAAATAAGAAAAGCATTTATTTTTGATCTTCAGAAAGCAATTCAGGAGACCCTCAAAGATACAGGTAACCCTCAAAGAATGTTTCAGGAAAGAGAGAGTCAGGGGCTTTCAAGACAAGCACTGCAAGACTTTTGAAGTTACCTGGCAAGAACTGTGATTGACTCTGAAGCTAGTGAGAAAATATTTGCTGTGCATCCCGGCCTGTGCCCCAGCCTGCAGCTCAGACCCTGCAGATGCAGTGCCTCAGTTTCCTGATCTGTGAAATGAAGATAATTCCTGCCTGCCTGGATTGCTGCAAGGATTCCATGGAGCCAGGGAATGACCAGCACGGCCCAGAGTCAGCAATTGGGAAAGTTCCTTTTATCATCCTGCCCCAGGGCACTATCTATGCCTCTAGAGTTACCTATTCTCTTCTGCCTCCTATTAGTTAACCCTCTTTCTTTGGGAAATCCTCCACCTTATGTGGCCAAGCTCTCTAACCTCCATACTAGTGAAGCAGAAGGATGCTGGACATCCTTTTTCCCAGTGCTGCTATGGTGCAGGCACATGACCTGGCTCTGCCTGTCCCATGTCCCATGCCTTAGACACTGACCCAGAATCCAGGGAAGTAAGGGACCAGGGATGGCGGGGTGGGAGGTGGGGTCGCAGTAGTGGAGGGAGCCACGGTAATCACTGTGGATTTACACGGTCCCTTCCTCCTCCAGCCTCAAAGATGCATAGGTCAAAGACCAAAGCACAGGAAGCTGAATTCCTATGCTTAGGTTTGGGTTTTTTTTTTTTTTTCATGTCATTTAGCCACTAAGTCATATCTGATTCTTTGCCACCCCACCGACTGTAGCCCACCAGGCTCCTCTGTCCGTGAGATTTCCCAGGCAAGAATACTGGAGTGGGTTGCCATTTCCTTCTCCCAGGGATCTTCTGGACCCAAGGATTCAACCCACATCTCCTGCATTGCAGGCATATTCTTAACCACTGAGCCACGAAGGAAGCCCAAACTGCTTTGTTGACTGGACCTAAATACACATCTTTCAAAGGAACAGCTGACACGGCTTCTGCCCCCAAGACAGACACTTGAGCAGTTCCACCTGGTATAAATTTCAGGGCCGAGTCCAGCAGCTGCCTTAGGCCACTGCGCCCTCTGGTGGCCATCATGAAAACCAGCAGGCCATGAGACGGGCTCTCAAGTTGGTCAGACATTTCAGAGAGGAGTGGGTTGGCATAGGAAGGGGGAAACCAAGAGATGGCAGGAGGGAATGACAATGGCCAACGTCATAGGAAAGTGGTCACTCCAAATGTTCCCCAAGTCTCACTTCACCTGAGAACCTGGACGGGGGACCCAGACCTTGCATTATGAAAACACTGGCTCATACTCAACCACGGCATCACTCACATTTAAAAACTATCAAGATTTTGCTTCACTGGTTTCATCTCTCGCTTCTTTCTGTTGCTCATATTCCTTGCCTGGGCGGTTTTCAGTGGAATCACCCCTTCACTACATCATGTGTGTTTCTTACACACACAATTCCGTTATCACACCTGACAAAGCAGCAATTCCTTGGAATCAGCAGGTAGAGTTTGAGGTCTAATTTCCTCTGCTGGGATGTGTATCCACCCATCCCTGCCTGGAGTTTCTGATGATATTAGTATCTGGATCAGCGACATTGATGCAGTAGATGCTCTCCCAGTGTGGGAAGGCTTCACGCAATCTGTTGAGGGCCCAATAGAACAAACGTGAGGGAGGGTGAATTCTCTGTCCCCTGGAGCTCTCCAACCTCTCCTGCTTTCAGACACCTCTGTTCCTGCTGTTTGGGCTTTTGGACTCAGATCAGGACTTACACTATCACCCACAAATTCCTAGGCCTTTGGTCTTGGACTGAGTTACACCACCAGCTCTCCTACTTCTTCAGATTCCAACTCAGAATTCTGGTACCAAATTAGGCAGGTGCATTGCACTCAGAAGAGAGAAAGCAAATACCTTCCAGAAGTGGTTATGAGGATGGGCATTATGGGTTGAACTGTGTCCCCCCAATTCCCTAAGTTGGCGTGACAACCCCTCATCCTCAGAATGTAACCTTGTCAGGAAAAAGGGTCCTTAGCAAGATACTAAAGTCTGAATGAGGTCATTGGGGTGGACCCTGCTCTGATAAGAACAGTGTCCCTGTAAGACAGGTAATTTGGAGAAGGGAATGGCAACCCCCTCCTGGAGAATTCCATACACAGAGGAGCCTGGCAGGCTACTGTCCATAGGGTTGCAAAGAGTCAGACATGGCTGAGTGATGAACACTTTTTGGATGCACAGACCCAGGTAGAAAGCCATGTGGAGATGAAGGGCAAAGCTGGGAAGATGTATCTACCAGTTATAGAAGGACAAAATTTGCAGCAACCCCCAGAGGCTGGGGAAGAATCACTGACCCTCACATGCCGACCCATCAGTGAGTCTGTCCATGGAAACAGAAATGACCAGCAGTGGGAAGATGGCCCTAGTTCAGCCAAGCACAGTCCTTTCCCAGGATTTGAAAGAAGTCCTTTTCTCTCCCCTAGAATTCAAGACCTCTGAGTTCTCACCTGCTGACTTAGACTCCACATGGGAGAATGTCCCAGAAAAGGAGAGAACCCCTGTACTGGGTCACCCCCAAACCAGAGTACCGCCTCACTTCCAAATAGTTGCTGGAGCTGGGCTGGAAGAAATTAGGAGAGGACGTGTTCCTGTCCTAGGCTTGTACATGCATTAGGACTATTGCCATCCTGGGGTTTAGTGTTTTTCCAATATGTCTGCATGGGATTCACACTCACACTCACACTCACACCCACACTCTGGGGTTCAGATCCCATGTCTGACTCCCAGGCCGAGGGCCTTCTGTGACCTCCTGCGGGCCCTGTGGAGGCTTCAGAGAGTGATGGGGCAAGTTGGGCAGCTAGCCTGTCCACCCCTTTTATGGAAAGCAGAGAAAGACCATGTGTCGCTCATTGATTTGCTCACTCGCACCTGGTCGTCAATACTCAGCCAGCAATTCTGTGCTGAGAAGGCTTGGTCACTCCTGGAAGCATTGTCCTGGTCCTGCAGACATGATGGGTGCAGTCCTGGTCCTGAAGGGGAGAGTCAGGAGGGTTTCTAGCAGTGAGGAGGACTCCTAGGATGGAGAAGCAGAGGAAGGGGTCCCAGATGGGAGGAAACCCTCAGGCCGGGGCAGGGAGATGAGACGCAGACAGATGCATTCAGGGAGCAGGAGGGACCACAGGAGAGAGGACAGGGCAGGAGCCTGCGGAGACCATGAGGCTGGAGGGAGCCACGGGGAGACAGAGGCGGCTGGGCTGATCGGGCTCTGAGAACCCACCTGAAGCCCCCAGGGAGCTCGCCCCCCGACTACCCTCTCACCTCCACCTCTGCCTCTGTAGAACTGTCCACCTGGGATGGAGCAAACCCAGGGGAACTGGAGGCTGCCTGAGAAGGATGCAGACCTCTGGAGCTCTGCCGCTGACAGCTGTGTGGCCTCAGACACTTACTGAATTTCTCTAAGCCTCAGTTTCCTTCCGTGCAAATAGAGAAGTGCTGGTGATTACTGCCCGTTGGTGATGAGGACTCAAGGAGAGGGAACCCACAGGGCCAGGTGGGTTTGTTTCAGTGACAGAGGCCACCCCCCAGCCTGGCTGGGCCGTGTCCAAGCGGTCCCTGTACTCTGGGTCATTCACCTCGCTAGACTGCTGGAAGACAGGAAGGAAAGGGAAGAAGAAACAAAGGCCTGGGAACCCAACATGAGCCTGGCAGGCGCCTCCATCCATCTCTGCCGCATCCACCAGCCAGGTAACGTCACACCATTGTACAGAGAAAGCGTGAGGCCCCCAGGGACTTGCCTATGGCCAAGGGGCCAGTTCAAGTGAAGGCAGGACTTGAGGCAGGAGGCAGGTCTGGCCGCTCTTATTCCAGCTGGAAAGATACCCAGCAGTGGCTCTGGCCACACAGAGGCCTGTGGCCATGGGGATCCTGAGCAGAAAGGCCAGCAGCTATGATTATGGCCCTACTGGCCTCTGAGGGCACCTCTCTGGGACACTCACCCAGGCCCCTCTGGCCCTGGCATTGTCATGGGGCTATCATCGCCAGTGAAAGCTTCCCCCACCAGAATCAGCAGTGGGGTGGACTCTGCCCACACCATGCTGGCTTCTGCGTGAGCCCCAGAGACAAGCTGAGTGGGGAACCCTCCTGTGCTCACTTAGCTCATTAGGCAGCACGTTAGGTCATTCTGAGAACTGGGCTCCCCTGCCTGCTCTCAGGAATTGACACTGGGGCTCAGAGGGGGGGAGGCCATGCCCATGCTCTGCAGCTGGTGGGGTCCAATCCTGACATGGAGGGCAGGGGCTCTGAAGTGGCCTGGAATTATTTCTAAACTCAATTGGGGTAGCCTTGCCCTTTATCCTTTCTATCAATAACCTCAGATATGCAGATGACACCACCCTTATGGCAGAAACTAAAGAAGAACTAAAGAGCCTCTTGGTGAAAGTGAAAGAGGAGAGTGAAAAAGTTGGCTTAAAACTCAACATTCAGAAAATGAAGATCATGACATCTGGTACCATCACTTCATGGCACATAGATGGGGAAACAATGGAAGCAGTGAGAGACTTTATTTTCTTGGGCTCCAAACTCACTGCAGATGGTGAAATGGCAGCCATGAAATTAAAAGACCCTTGCTCCTTGGAAGAAAAGCTATGAACAATCTAGACAGCATATTAAAAAGCAGAGACAGTAGTTTGCTAACAAAGGTCTGTCTAGTCAAAGCCATAGTTTTTCCAGTCGTCATGTATGGATGTGAGAGTTGGACAATAAAGAAAGCTGAGCATTGAACAATTGATGCTTTTGAGCTGTGGTGTTGGAGAAGACTCTTAGAGTCCCTTGGACTGCAAGGAGATCCAACCAGTCCATCCTAAAGGAGATCAGTCCTGAATATTCATTGGAAGGACTGATGTTGAAGCTGAAATTCCAATACTTTGGCCACCTGATGTGAAGAGATGACTCATTAGAAAAGACCCTGATGCTGGGAAAGATTGAGGGCAGGAGGAGAAGGGGATGACAGAGGATGAGATGGTTGTAAGACAACATCAACTCAATGGACATGAGCCTGAGCAAGCTCCGGGAATCGATGATGGACAGGGAGGCCTGGCGTGCTGAAGTCCATGGGGTCACAAAGGGTCAGACATGACTGAGTGACTGAACTGAACTGAACTTGCCTTTCGTCCATAACTGACCCAGTGCTGGGCTCCTGATAGGGGAGTGGACCAGACAACCAGGGAGGCTGGATAGGTGCAGGGCCCAAGGACAGTGGGGAGCCACCAGAGGACCACCAGGAGCAGCAGACTCTGGGTACCCTCAAGCCCCAAGAGAAATTTGGAAAACTGAGGTCAGAGGTCCCGACAGAGTGCATAGAGGTTTCAAGAGGCTTCTTTGCTTCCTGGACAACAGGGGGCAGGCATGGCTGGGACCCAGGAGCTGGGAAAAACTTCAAGGATCCAGGCCTAACTGTAGGGCCTTTGGCCAGGATGAAGTCTACCAGGTGCTGGACCTGCGGCTCCTGGGGCTGTGACCCTTTCTGGTGTTCCCGGAGGCTGGGGGATCAGGCCTGGCACTAGCTCCTCCCTCCTGCTTCTCCATCCTCCTCTCTCTCCCCAGTTTGGGTGAGGCATGCAGGTTCAGAGTGGGGGACTACACTGTCAGGGTGCAAGGTGTGGACACCAGGCAGCTGCCTCCTCTGTTCTGTGAAGCCCATCTTACAGAGGAGAAACTGAGGCTGGGAGAGGGGGCAGGAAATCTCAAAGTCTGGACTGTTCCACTTTGTCCTGAGACCCTTTTCTGTCTCCCCATTCTCTAATCCCCACTCTGCTGTGGGCGGGGAGGGCTGCTGTCTCCTGCTCCCCAAGAATGCCCTATAGGTTGAGGGGGCACTCTGAAGCCAGTTCCAAGGAGAACAGTGGTGCCCCAGACCAGATCCTGAAGGACTGGTGGTGATATGGTCCCAGCTACCTCCCCCAACATGAGCAAAAAACATACCCCTCAGGATGCTAATGTTCCCAAGGTGCAGGGGTCAATGGACTTGAATACTGTGACTTCCCTGAACCACTCCCAGCCCCAGGAAAGAAAGGAGGCTAGAGGGCCAGGGAGAGGGGACAGTCTGAGCTTTGCAAGGAGAAGAAGGAACACAGAGACAGAAAGAGCCTGCAAGCTCCCAACCTCCGCAGGACTCTCCATCCACAACATGGCCTGGGGCTAGTGGCTGACAGCCAGCTCCTCAGCACTTTGTCCTCTATGAGACCCATCTTCCAGGATTCTCCAGGAGCTCCCAAATCATCAGAGCAGCTTCTCGTGTGGGCAGAGCCCATCAGGTCCAAGGCCTCACTCCCTAGCAAGGACATCCTGGAAGCAACACATCTGTTCTCTCACCTCCAGCACAGAGTCAAGGTTCAGGGTTGTTTACTGGTGAAAAGTTGAGAAGATAACCCAGGGCAGCCTTGCAGCCCAGGGTGGTGGTGGTGGTGGGGAATCTGCAGTGTGTGAGTGGAGTGCTCTCTGTGGTCAGGCATTGGGCAGCCACTTTATAGCCCCAACAATTTAATATCTAAACTACTCTATGGGCAGACCTACATATCCCCACTGCACAGATCAGAAGCCCAGGGCTCTGAGTCAGACTGCCAAGAGCTGTGTTCAGTAACCTGTCCCCACAGCAGGGAGAAGTGGAGTTGGGGTGAGCTGCTGAGCTGAGCCTTATAGGATGCACCCTGAGTACACACATGTCATCCAGGGTAAAAGGGGACAGCCATGTCCATGACATTCATGCGTTCTTTCCACACAAAAGATAAAGGGCTCCTGCTCTGTCCCAGGTGCTGATACAGAAGAGAACAAAACAGAGCTTGTTGAAGCCTGTAGTCTAGTGGGTGAGGAGGCTGTTAACTAAACAAAAAATTAATAAACAATTGTGTTCATCAGTAAATGCTATGGAGGAGGGGGTGGAAGGTCCATGGAAAGTGTCTCAGAGTGGGGAGAAGTAAGAGAAGAGTAGCAACCTGCCCAACAGAAAGTGGAGGGAGTCGCTTCCCAGTATAGAGAACAGTGCATGCGAAGGGCCTGAGGCTGCAAAGGGCTTGACCTTGTAAACAGGATTTGGTCATGCAACCGTACTGTCAGGTAGAAGTCGCCTTCCAGGTGAAGGTAGAAGTCACCTTCCAGGTGTCACCTTCCAGGTGGAGTAGACACAGCAGACAGAAAACAGTGGGAAAGGTTCATAATGATACTGGGGAGTGGGCCTTCCAGCAGCTTCTGGATGAAAAGGAGCAGAAGAGGGTGTGGGAAGTGAGACCAAAAAGGCAGGTAGGATAAGTCCTGGAGGGTCTGAGATGCATGCTGAGGGCCAGGCACCTGCAGGGCAGAGTCTGGGAGTGAAGGAGGGTTGGAAGCAAGAGGACGCTGGGTCCACCCTGCTGTGGGGACATTCTTGGCAGGGGAAGTCTGCCCATCAAGGGAACTGTGAGTCCCCAGGCTGGTCACTTGCCCCAGAGAACACTGATGTCTCAAGGATCAAATGGCAATGGTGCCAGCGTGTTCATCTTAGAAACTCCCACGCAGCACAAAGACAAGTCGGGCTGTTCTTTCTCTAGAGCATCCAGAACAAGTCATGCTTCACACTCTCGTTTGCAGCTATGGCCCAGAGCAAGAATGTGTCCCAGGCCAGCACCCACGTGTGGCACTGGGAACAAGCTGGCATTGCTGTGAGGAGGGTGCTAGTACCCTCTGTTCTTCTCATAGTGCTTGGATTCAATGTGGATTTTGTGGTGCATTTCATTGGATTCTCCAGAACATGTGGCACTGACCCTTTTGCTTGACAACAGTTCGCTGCCTGCAAGCAAAATTAAAGAACGCTCAACCTCAGCTAGTCTCTCCTGGGCTGGGCATGGCAGAGCCCGTTCTAGAAAGAGCTACTCCTGTGCCATAGTCTGTCCCCAAAGGGGAAATTTCCCAAAGGGAAATGTCACCCCCTTAGCAAAATACAGTGAGCCTCTGAGGCTGCTATAAAAGCTTCCCCTACCCCAACTCTCCCCAAGGATCTTGCAGCCTCCAGAACTGTGAGAAAATACATGTCTGCTGTTGAAGCCCCCTCTGTGTTGCCTGTTGTGACAGCCAAAGCAGGATGAATGCCAGTCAGAAAGGACTTGACAGCAGGAGGCAGACTAACAGGCTGCAGAGATGCTCTGACGCTGGTTAGCGTTGGTCCACATGAGAGAAGAAGAGATGCCGGCGCTACATGGCAGATGGAGGAGAATGGGATTAGTGAGGCAGAGAAGTAGGAACGGGCTGCGGTGAAGGTGGTAGGTGAGCTCAGACAATGTTCCCCAGGAGGCCCGGGGGACCTTTGGTTTACCAGGCACTGACATCATCAACAAGCTCAGAGTGGGGGCTGCCCCTGTATGCTGGGGCCAGTGGGGGACAAGCCTTTGTAGAAAGGTCTTCCTGGTGGCACTGCCAGTAATATGATGTGGAAAGGAGAGGCCAGGTGCCTGCATGTAGTTTTCAGAAGCAAGGTCAGTGCAATTACTGTGACAAACTTCAAGGTCAAAATGGGAGCAAGACCCACTTCTGGCTATGGGGGTGGTTACTGGGAAATGGGATGCTTGAGTGTAAAATAGATGGACAGATGACCCGGGTGACCCTCAGCGTGTCCTCTGAGAAGCAGTCAAGGATCAATGGTTTATTTATTTATTTATTTATTTTTTATTGTTTTTGCCATACAATGACATGATATCGCCATGGGTTTACATATGCTCCCGCTCCAGAACCCCCCTCCCTCCTCCCTCCCCCCGGGAAATCTCGATGCACCAGCCCCGAGCATCAGTCCTGGGCTGGCGATTGGTTACACATATGATAATTAACATGTTTCAATGCCATTCTCCCAAATCATCCCACCCTTGCCCTCATCCACAGAGTCCACGAGTCTAGTAAGGAGATGTGACGGGGCACATGACCATGGGGTCTTCTGCTCCCACTGTGAGCCCAGTTTCCAGAAGCTTCAGGCCTGACTGAGGAATGCAGCAGGCACTTGAAGATTCAGGTGAGCCGGAGCCTGGAGACAACACCTGTGATCCTGGGGTGCCAACCTCTAGGAGGCATGTGCACCCCAAATCCGTTGCCAGAGCACGGGGTCCCCAGTGGGTAGAATGCGTGAGATGGAAATAGCAGGGGCCTCGTGTATCATCACTCCCAGTGACCTATTTGGGAATTGGAATCTCACATGCACAACTCTGGGCTCTGCAGGTTCAGAGGTTTGGCATCCAAAGGAGGGGTGTGTCCACTGGGTGACAGCCTATTGCTGGCCCTGGTCCCTTTGGACTGCTTGTGCCAAGAGACCAGCAGACAAGGGGAAGGGCCAGCAGTTTAGCGGGGTTTTTGATGGAGACCACAGGAGGAGGTAGGTCAGGTGGGCTGAACACAGGGAGGCAGAGAGGCTCAGATGGTAACAGATGTATGCGTCTCTGGACTTCTCCCAATGGCGACAGTGAATGGACAGGTGAGTGCTGTGACTTGGGAAGGCATGCTGACCAGGGGTCAGGCCCCTCGGGAACAAGGCTCTGGGTATCCCCCACCAGGTCAGCCATCATTTCCAGCCCAGGTGCTCACTGGAGGTGAAAGGCATGGGTGGGTGGTAGGTGGGGGTGTGAGTATCAGATCCAACCCTGAGCAAGCTGCAGCAAGAACAGCTAATGCACAGGCCTGGAGGCAAGGACAAGAATGAACACTCGTTACATGGCGTGAGGTCTCCACGTGGGTGCGGTCACGTGGGGCTGGAGCAACGGGGCTGGCCTGCCTCTCCTCTCGAAGGGCTCTCAGGGCTTCGCCATGTCTCCTTCCCAGGTGGCCTGGTTGGGGCTTCCTCACAGGACGGCGGCCCCGGCTCCACACGTGAGTGTCCCAGGGACCAAGGCAAAGTCCGCCTTGCCACTTCTGACAGCTGCCAAGTCACACAGGGCATCTTATCCACATTCTGTTGGTTACGAGTGAGTCACACGCCCACCAGCTACAAAGGGGAAGACACAGACCCCATTTCTAAATGGAAGGAAGGCCAAGGTCAAGTCGTGCCAGGTGTAGGTCAAGGGAAGAAGATGGGACGGAGAGGATGAAGACTTGCTTGGAGACCATGTTTGCCAGTGGAGATTGCTCAATGGGTGGACAAGGTGGCCAGAAGGAAGAATGAGTCTCGTCTCTGGCCACAATAGAAAACACCCGTTGGGCGTTTGGATCTCAGAAAGAAGTGCCCACTCCATGGATCCCCGGCTCCCAGGTCAGGGGGTGCAGAGACAATTCTAGGCAACACTCTGGCCCCTCCAGTTTGTGTCATTGTGACCAGCCATCCTCCAGGAAGGAGACCCTGAGGTTGTCACCTCCTGTGCATTCTGTCACTCACCCCCAGCTCCTCTATGGCCGTCCCATTTTATGGATGGGGTGCTGAGACCCTGAGAGATTAGGCATCTTGGCAAGGGAACTATCAGTGATCCAGATCTAATTCTGAAAGTTTTAAGCAGTCTTGTTCCTCCTCTATTTCTACTATCTTAGGTTAAGTCAGATACAATTTGGGAAACCCAGCTTTCCTCCTTAAAATGGAGGTAACAAGCCCTTTTGCAAGGCCCGGAATGGGAACGACTATCAGGGCAGGATTCTGGCAGTGGCCCTGACTGAGTGTTGAGTTTTGCACCACAGAGTCTGCATTAAGAGGGCTTTGAGTAGGGAGGGGCTGGGATGCTTCATGCCAGAGGTTCAAGGCAGAAGCTTACGCATTGGAGTGAGGGGAACTATGGCCAGTAAGAGGGAATCTGGAAGGGAGGTGGCATCTGGAATTTGGTTTAAAGTTGGAAAGGGAGGGACAAGAAATTGGAGGTGGGGTGGAGTGCTGAAAGGCAGTCAACCAATGCCAGCAGCATTACCTCGGCCCCTGCCTCCCACTCCCCTCTTGATCCCTCCCCCAAGGGGCAGAGAGCTGGTACTGCCCAGTGTGCCCCATTGCTAGACTGGAGGTCCTTGAAACTGCCAGCCCCAGCCCCAGTCCACAGGCCTCTAGGATGGGGCCACTGCTTATGCAGCTGCTGTTACTGTGGCTTCTGGGAACCCTGCCTGAGGCCACGATCAGGGTCTTTGTGGTACCCCACAGTCACCTGGATGTGGCCTGGCTCCATACTGCCCAGGTAGGTGCCTGGTGCTACTGCCCTAGTCGCCTCTGAAGCTGTACCTTCCTTCTCCATTCCAGATCCTGTGCTGGGCTTGCAGCCTGGGGTCGACCTAGAGTATCTGGAATCAACCTGGATTCAAGTCCTGCCCTGCTAGGCACTGGCTGAGTAGCAGACTTTGGGTTGGTCACTTCCTATCTCTCGACCTCTCTCCTTGGGAACAAGGCTCTGGGTATCCCCCACCAGGTCAGCCCTGTGTCAGGCCACAATCTCGTTCCTCACCCAGGAGACATTCTCTGTGCCCTGATGTCCATTTCTGATGGGAGGTGGGGCCCTCACACCGGCTGTTCCCTCTGCCCCAAAGGCTTTCCTCTCAGAGGCCTGCAAGACCCAGTCTCTCTCTTCCTCCTGGTTGTTCCTTAAAAGTACTTTCTTGGTGAGGTCTTCCTGACATCCCTGTCAACTCCCCTATTCCATTTCTCCAGTCCTTCTATTGAGAATATTGAGAGCATTTTCTAGGCCCAATATGTAGCCACTCTCTTGTCTGGGAGGCCACATCAGTAAACCAAATCTTGGGTAACTTTCTTGTCCTTGTAAATGTTCCAGAAATAGTCTGTGGAGCAGCAAAACCCCAGTGGACAAGTCCATCTCAAGTGTGAGTCTTATTTCCCTGTATGTTTTGTCCAACAAGATGGAGTATGTGGCCCAAAACAGATTTTTCAGCTGCTTCTTCCTTTTCCTTCTGTGGAGCCTAGGTGACTCCGTCCTGGGAAAAGGAGTTGCCATCTTGTAATAGGGGGCAAATGCCCAAGTTCCTGGACAAACCACAGAATAGTCCAGCCCTCACCCCAGGTCACCACCAGAGAAATGACCAATCACCGTGCGCTGGGGAAGTGCCGGGGCTGGCTGTGGTTAAATATACCTATCAGGGACTAAGCTGCGTGAAAAGCCCCTGACTTCCCCTCCCGTCCCGACCAATCACCCCTCGGGAAGAGGCTTCATCCATTGAATATGTCTATGGGCCTATTCTCAAGCTGCCTCATGGATGTGATAGACACTCCATGAAAATTTGTTGAAGGAATGAATGAACAGGGGCAGAAAAAAGATAAAAAGACGCTGATTTCTTTAAGTTTCTGGGGCAAGCATTTGCCCCATTATCTACCTCCTTGGGCTTTCCGCTTGCCAATTCAGGAGCCATAAGAGACGCGGTTTCCATCCCTGGGTCAGGAAGATCCCCTGGAGGAGGGCCTGGAAACCCACTCCAATATTCTTGCCTAGAGAATCCCATGCACAGAGGAGCCTGGCGGGCTACAGTCCATGGGGTCACAAAGAGTCAGACACGACTGAGTGACTTCACATGCACGCACGCACCAACCTCCTAGAGCTTTTTTTTGGAAGGCGAAAGTAAATACATGAATAAATAAATAAAGTAGCTCTGTGATAGTGGATATAAGAGAGTAGCTCATTTTAAAGAGAGAGGGGCAGCAAGAGCCTTGAGGCTGTGTTGAATCTGGTCCTGGGCCCACTGGGCAGCTTCTGTTGGAGGGGGCACCCATTGGTGTGTGGAGTGCTGATTTGTGGGGAAGCCACCAGTTTACAGAAGGGGAAACTGAGGCCAAGGGAGGATCGGGGCTGCCCAAGGTCACCATAGATAGCCGCCATGCCTGCTGACTCCCCGCCCAGTGCTCTTTGCATTCCTCCAGCACCTCTGGGCACCACGGTGAAACAGGCTGACCCAGATGGGGGGGTCCCTGCCTGGGGGTGGGCAGGTAGATCCACAGGGACAACCCGAGGGGCCAGCTCCTCTCAGCTTCATCTCCCAACACCCACACCCCCATCATTTCAGCCCAAGGAAGCCCTTCCAGGTCCCTGGACCTCACCCCTGGGGCCCCTGGGTTTGACTGGTCTGTCCCCATGGCAGCCTCAGTGCCACCCAGTATGTCCATCTGAGAGGCTGTCCCTGACCCTGGGCTGGCCAGCATGTCTCCCTGTCTTATGGAGTGTCACAGTCTGTCTCCTCATGTCTCATTGGGGGGCATGTATTCCCATCAAAGGGGGTCTGCCCATGTCCTTTTCCCAGTGCATCGTTTATTATGCATCTGGCACAGAGTGGGCACAGAGGCTCCCTTGTTGGAAGAGCACTGGGAGCAGAGGGCAGGGTCCTGAGCAGATGGTGTGAGTGCCAGGGGCCCCGGACACTGTGGGTCCTTGGATTTTACTCCTTAGGCCCTGGCACCAAGCTGACGGGGAGCTCCCACGGAGCTGGTGTGATGGTGTCCCCCTCCCCCGGTCTAGGAGAGCATGCGTGCTTATGTCACCAATGTCTACACCTCGGTGGTGGAGGACCTGACCCATAATAAGCAGCACAGGTTCATCATCGTGGACCAGGAGTTCTTCCGGCTGTGGTGGGATGGCGTCGCGTCGGCCAGGCAGAAAGTCCAGGTATCGCTGCCCTCCAGGGTGGTCCTCACTGGGGAGCCAAGAGAGGAGCGGCCTGGGGGTCCCAGGGATGACCCTTCAGGAAGCTCCTGGGACAGTGCTCTCTGTGGCCAGGGCTGTGCGGTGTGAACCAGGAGGCTCTAAACTCTCTGGGGCTGTCCTCAGGGTTTAGATCAGAGTTGTGGTCAGCCCCATGCCCAGGAGATAGGTTTGCATTTAATCCTGCCTTCCTGGCTTTTCATTGCAGCTGTGGCAACCCCGCTGGCACTCAGCTGGTGCGAGTGGGGTCACCTCTGACACTGGACACTCCAGGGGCCCTGTGTCCACACTCTCTTCCTTCATTTACACATCTGTGTGGCCCCCGAGGGCACGGGAGCTGGTGACCCAGCCAGGGGGTGCCACAGTCCCTGTGGGTTCAAGGCTGGCGGCGGGTTGGCTTCACTCATCACAGGGAGTGGGCGGCCCCGCTCCACGGAGGGCAGCCTGGGACCAGGTCCTGCTCCCCGCCCTCCCTGGGTGGCCACGGGTGGCCAGTGGCCTCTGTCAGTCCCATCTACAGTGGGAGTGACCTCCCTCCTCAGAGAGGCTGTGCTTGGAGTAACCGCATCATGGAAGCGCCTGGGATGCCTCTCTGGTGCTTGGCCCCTCCAGGCTTCACCTTTCTCTGGAACAGTCACTGATGGTGAGACCCAGAGGCTCAGGGTCTCGCTCAAGGTAGCAAAGCTCAGATGGTGAAACAGGGTGTCCACCAGTTTGCCCCCCCACCCCGAGAAGGAATGGGAACCTGCAGCTTGTGGAGCTGAGAGCCCATTACCCGGGCTCTCCCCCCTGCCAGGTGCTTGCTAGGATTTTGTCCACATTATTGAATTGACTCCTTCCAACAGCCAGTATGGTTGCAATACTAGCCACGCTGTACAGAGCTAGTCCAGGTTCAGAGAGGGCAGGCAACCGGCTCACGGTCACACAGCTTATACTAGCCAGGTGGGATTCTGGGTCAGATATCCTGACTCGAAGCATAACTCTTAAGGGTCTCCAGTGGGCAATCCTCTCTCGTTTTCATGGATACTCCCAAATCAGTTGTCTGTCTCTTACCCCCAGTTAAACACGTGGTCTGGCTATGATCTGGGCAGACAACTCCAAGGTATAGCCCCGGAAGCCAGTGTTTTTCCCTGCTTTGTGTCGGCTGAATCCTCACTGGGTGGACAGTGACTGGTGGGCGGTTGGTGCTGTTGACTAAAAAGGACAGTCACAACCTGAAAGTAGAGAGTTACTTTATTTGGTGGGAATGTTTAGGACTCTGAGCCCAGGAGACAGCATCTCAGTAGCTCTAAGAAAACTGCTCCAAGGAGGCAGGGGAGAAGTCAGGCTACAGACAAGTTTGCAACACAGGGAGCAGGCAGTATGAACATCAAAGATCAGGTATCAAGTTAAGGAATTTAGCATTCTTTGTATGGGAAGATGCAAGCCTCTGGGCTCACTGAATTCATTTCTTTCATATGCACCTCAGCTATCTGGGGCCAATCCTGTTTCCCTGTTCACCTAGCTTCTTGAATTTCCCCGGCTTAGCTTCTTGAATTTCCCCGGCTTCTTAGCAAACACCGTCAGGGAGGGAGCCCTCATTCACATTTGGAGGCCAGAAATCACTGATGGATGCGGCATTTCTTAATTAATATGGAAGGAAACAGTTTCATTTCACAGTGCTCATTTAAAACAGTACACACAGGTGTTATTCAAAATTTCTCAAGTGAGTGAACTACAAACATTGCACCTTCAGCAATCAAAGTACAGTCTATAAACGGCATGGTGGCCTCACTGCCATAGTCTTTGGCCTTATTTATATTTCCATTCCTCCCTTAATTCATGTATTTTAAAATATTTGTCATCCAATCATGACAAATGCAATTTGAAGGACACTGTAGAAAATATCCCAGGTGGTAAAGAATCCACCTGCCAATGCAGAAGATGCAAGATCCGTGGGTTCGATCCTTGGGTCAAGAAGATCTCCTGGAGTGGAAATGGCAACACACTCCTATATTCTTGCCTGGAAAATTCCATGGACAGAGGAGCTAGCCAGCTATAGTCCATGGGGTCGCAAAGAGCAGGATATGACTGAACACATACATACACACACATACATACAAAATAGCTAGCTGATAATCTTCAAAATTATTAATCCCATGAAAGAAAAAGCAAGGCTCAGGAAGTGTTGTGAATTAAAGGATAATAAAGAGAAATGACATTAAAAGCAATTCATGATCCTAGATTGACTCTTACACCGAAGAAAGGACATTAATGGAACAAATGGCAAATTTTGAGTAAGGTCTATGAATTTGATAGTAGCATTATTAATGTTAAGTTTCCTGATATGGATATGAAAAGTGAAAAGAGTTAGTCACTCAGTCAAACCCATAGTCTTTGCGACCCCATGGACTGTAGCCTGACAGGCTCCTCTGTCCATGGAATTCTCCAGGCAAGAATACTGGAGTGGGTTGCCATTCCCTTCTCCAGGGGATCTTCCCAGCCCAGGGATCGCATCTGCATCTCTTGAGTCTCTTGCAGTGACAGGGGGATTCTTTCACCATTGCACCACCTGGGAAGCCCAAGTTTTCCAGAAGGCTGACATGATTTCAAAAGCAAAATATTAAATATATGTGCTTAGGTGTATGTTTGATGAAGCTGCAGTCACGCGCTAGGCACTGTTCTGGGTGCTGGACACTCTGCTGACCAGGACAGACGGGGTCCCGCTTTTGCAGAATAAATGAAGATGAGGAGTTTGAAGGGAGGACTGTGAGACTCTGTAGGCATGTCCGCAACAAACACAACCAGGCTCAGCTCAGGGGCTGTAACCTCGCTTTTTCTCTCTGCCCACAATGCCAAGGTCCACCAGCTTGTGGCCCAAGGACGCTTGGAGTTTGTCCTCGGAGGCCAGGTCATGCACGATGAGGCTGTGACCCACATCGATGACCAGATCCTCCAGCTCACAGGTTTGATTACCCCTCCCCAGACCCAGCGTCCCTTGGGTCTCCTGTTAGGCTGGCACTGAGTGTGTGAGCCCTGGTCCTGGGCTCCATCTTTCCCTCTAAACAGGAGACTGTGATCAGTAAACACTATGATTGGCTGGTGCCATGTCTCTGCTCGTGCCTTTGAGTGCTGGTGGTAAGTGTGATTTTGGACCAGACGGGCTGACTGGCTGTATCCCGACTCTGTGAATTACCACCTGTGACCCAGAGCAAGTGATGTAACCTCTTGAAGCCTCAGCTTCCTCCTCCATGAATGAGTCTGATAATGAAGTAAAACCTCCCTTAAAGGGTTGGGATAGTTCAAATAGAGTGCATTGAATAAAATGTGTGCGTCCTCAGGTAAAGATCGGATCCCATCTCTGTCATCACTGCACCCACCACCTACTCCACCAACACCACCTCCAAAACAGCAACGCCATTACCACCACCATCCCCATCAGCATCACCTTCAACACCGCCACCTCCAACACTACCACTTCAGCCATCACCAGCGCAACTCCAATTACCACAACCTATTACCACTGCTCCATCCCACACCTCCTCCAACACCACCTCCTACATCTCCACCTCCTCAGCCATCACCTCCACCACCATCACTAAAAATAACACTACCTCCTCCACAACCTAGACCATTATCTCTGCACCATCACACTATCACCACCTCTACTACAACCTGACCAATGTCAACCACACCACGGTCACCATCGTCACCACCAATACCATTTCACCACCCCTTCCACCTCCGTCATCATCATAACCTTCAAAACCAGAACCACCATCTCCACAACCAGCGTGGTCGCAACCCCCACCATGAACACCAAGACCTCCAACACCACCACCAGCACTACAATTACCAACACCCCTACTACCACAATAACACCAGCACCCCCTCCACGGGCACACCACCATCACTGTCATTGCCATCACCATCACCATGCACAAACTGCCCTGGGACACAGCCCTCTCCCACTACCCAATGCCTTTCACAAGCAACACTTCACCCGGCCCTAATGGCAGGTAGGGGGCACCATGATTTTCAGTCTCATTTTGCATAAGAGACACTGACAACAAAAAAGGGCAAAATTCAGTGGACCAGCTAAGGTTTTCTCTAGGGTGTGGCTGAAGCTCTAGCTCCGCCATCATTCCAGGAAAGAAGAACCTCAGTTACCCCTGTGACAAGCATCAAAATAGCTTTGGATAGTGTTTAAAGATCCCAGTCCATCCTAAAGGAGATCAGTCCTGAGTGTTCATTGGAAGGACTGATGCTGAAGCTGAAACTCCAATACTTTGGCCACCTGATGCAAAAAGCTGACTCATTGGAAAAGACCCTGATGCTGAGAAAGATTGAGGGCAGGAGGAGAAGGGGACAACAGAGGATGAGATGGCTGGATGGCATCACCGACTCAGCAGACATGAGTTTGGGTGAACTCTGGGAGTTGGTGATGAACAGGGAGGCCTGGCGTGCTGCAGTCCATGCAGTCACAAAGAGTTGGACACAACTGACCGACTGAACTGAACTGAACTGAAAGATCCTCTTAACATTATCTCGCCTTTTTCCTCTTTAATCTGGGGGCACTCCCTCTTCTGAGTTTCTACTGTCCTGTTTTTAGACCTCATTCAACCTCAAGATTTGCCACTTCCATCCCAAAAGTGGGCCTGCCGACAGAACCCTCTCTTCTCAGACCCTCACATCCCTTTCTTTTTTTAAAATTTATTTATTTTTAATTGAAGGATAATTGCTTTACCATATTGTATTGGTTTCTGCCTCACAGCAGCATGAATCAGCAACAGGCATACATATGTCCCCTCCCTCTTGAACCTCCCTCTCATACAGCAAATTCCCACTCACTATCTATTTTACACGTGGTGGTGCACGCTTGCATGCCACTCTCTTTACGTGTGATCACATGCCTGCCACAGAGTCCTCCTGCGTGCCAGGAGCTGCTCCTGTGCCCTCGTGCATGCTCACACCTAGGAGGAGGGCTGTCACCCCCTGTGCCTGTGAAGGTGCTGAAGCTGAGTGAGCCTCCCCTACCAGGCAGGTCTGCAGGACCAGTACTGAACTTGGTTCCCTGACTCCAAAGTCTGTGACTTTCTCATTTCTCCTCTTAAAGCTCTTTCGGTTTGATGCTGTAGCAAGGTAAGTGGGAACGGGGTGGTGACCCTTTAGATGTTTTCATACAAACTCCCCAGTCTCCTTAGTGCAGCCTCGGGCCTCATCACCTGGCCTTCTTCCCATCTGTCTCCTTCCTGCTGCCCCTGCCCTGCTCCAATGACACGTCTCCTGTGCTTTCAGTCACAAAGTTTCTTATTCTTTCCACTTGAACAGCTCATCTTGGACTCAGCTGAGGGGTCTCATGGTCCAGGTACCTCCATCGGGCCCCAGTACCTTATCACCTCCCCCTCTTCCTCCTGGAACTATAGGTGATCTCTGGCAGTGACCGTATCTGATTCTCTGCCGGGTCCCCAGGGGTCTGGTCTGACAATGGTAGGAGCACAGAGGGAAGGGGTGGGTGCTGACCCACCCTCCTTGGGGGTGACCACACAGGGACAGCCCTCACCTGTGGTCTCAGCCCACCACGCCCACCACGCTGAACTCCCCAGAGCTGACCCTGCAGGCCTGCCCTCCAGCATGGCATCCAGAAACTCAGCAAATGCGGGTTCTCATCACTGGTGCAGGAAGGAACATGAAACCCTGTAGTACGGCTCCTCCCCAGTAGATTCTGTGAGGATCTATAATATTCTGAAGACCAGCCAAGCTCCTAGGACTCCTATAGGATGGACACTGATTTCCTCCCACAATAACCTCCTGCTTCTAAGAATAAGATGTACACCTACTGACTTCAGTCCTCAGGGCAGTTCAGGAGATGGGGAGTCTTTTTTTTAATTTTAATTGGAGGCTAATTACTTTACAATATTGTAGTGGTTTTTGCCATACATTGACATGAATCAGCCATGGATGTACCTGAGTTCCCCATCCTGACCCTCCCTCCCACCTCCCTCCCCATCCCATCCCTCAGGGTCATCCCAGTGCACCGGCCCTGAGCACCCTGTCTCGTGCCTCAAACCTGGACTGGTGATCTATTTCACATATGATAATATACATATTTCAATGCTATTCTCTCAAATCATCCCACCCTCGCCTTCTCCCACAGAGTCCAAAAGTCTGTTCTTTACATCTGTGTCTCTTTTGCTGTCTTGCATACAGGGTCATCATTACCATCTTTCTAAATTCTATATATATATATATATATATATGCATTAATATACTGTACTGATGTTTTTCTTTCTTACTTCACTCTGTATAATAGGCTCCAGTTTCATCCACCTCATTAGAACTGATTCAAATGCATTCTTTTTAACAGCTGAGTAATATTCCATTGTGTATATGCACCACAGCTTTCTTACCCATTCGCCTGCCGATGGACATCTAGGTTGCTTCCATGTCCTGGCTATTGTAAACAGTGCTGCGATGAACATTGGGGTACACGTGGCTCTTTCAATTCTGGTTTCCTCAGTGTGTATGCTCAGCAGTGGGATTGCTGGGTCGTATGGCAGGTCTATTTACAGTTTTTTTAAGGAACCTCCACACTCTTCCCCAGAGTGGCCGTACTAGTTTGCATTCCCACCAACAGTGTCAGAGGGTTCCCTTTTCTCCGCACCCTCTCCAGCATTTATTGGTTGTAGACTTTTGGATGGCAGCCATTCTGATTGGCGTGAGATGGTCCCTCATTGTGGTTTTGAGGGAGTCTTAATCTGATATGCTTAACAGTCTCCTGAGAAGGAGAGAGGCAGGTTTCCCCAGCTGAGGCAGCAGCCACCTTTCCTATGTCCCCTTGTCCTTTCTGTCACTTCTGTCCCTGAACTCTGGCTCTGCCCGCCACACACTGGCCAGGTAGGTCTTGACCTGGTCCTTGTGCTGATTAGGACGCATGTTCAGCTGCATGAAGGTGACTGAGTGACAGTGGCTCAAGATGGAAGGTTACTTCTCTGGTGAGGAAAAGTCTAAGACTGCAGGCTCTTTGGGCCACTAGGGGGCGTGCGCCACAGAGAAAGCCGGGCGTCCAAGTGGCTCGTGTCTTTCGCCCTGAATCCCCTCGGGTGTCTCTGCCCTCCTTGCCTGGCCGCAGGTGGCTCACCTCACTGAAATGCCACCCTCTCAGGGAAGGCGGAAAGGGGATGGCGGCGGGCTGCAACCTTGTGAAGGTGACCCGGAATTGACCCTCATCACTTCCGCTCACCTCCGTTGTTCAGAACCCAGTCACATGGCCTGTCTTCCAGGGGAAGCTGAGAAACGCAGTCTCCAGCTAGAATTCTATTGTCCTTAACTAAGCAGGCTTATGTGGTTCTATTATTAAACGGCAGAGAGAAAAATAGATCTTGGGGGATTATTAGCTGTTTCGTTCAATATTCGCTTGTTCATTGGAATCTCAGGAATGCTTTTTCCTGGAGTCTAGAAAACTTGAATAACAGTGACTTGAGTCTTTAAGATATTTACTATTTACTTTCAAAGAAGGAGGGGCGGGGAGGTTTAGGACTGATTCTGCAGCCCATTGATGTTTCTTATATTTTCACATCCTCTCCCACACAATCTGGAGAAGGAAACGGCAGTCCACTCCAGTGTTCTGGCCTGGAGAATTCCATGGACTGTCCATGGGGTCACAAAGAGTCGGACACGACTGAGCGACTTTCACTTCACTTCTCACATGATCAGAGAATGGCTGCCACTTCTCCAGTCATCATAAAGCCATATTTGTACATTCAAGGAATAAAAGGGGTACAAGGGAAGCTTACCTCCTCTTTTTTTTTTTTTAATTAAAAAGGTGGAAATTCTTGTCCTGAAACCCAGCAGGTGAAACCCATACATCTTTTTTTTTTTTTTAATATGGTCATAGTCTGTGCCCACTTCTCCATTCCACAGTCTGTGAAAACAAATATCTGACACAACACAATGATCTTGCCATGACTGATCAGGCCAGTGAAACGTCACCCCTTGGCTTTGGGTTGGTGTCCAGTGAGCAAAGTGAGAATTCTGTGAGTGATGAACTCTGGGCCATGGAGTCTGCAGCCATCAGGCCTGCCCTCCTCAGGCTGCCCCTCTGGGGAGAGTGGGTGCCCTCCACAGCTTACTGTCCCCACCCGCCAGTGTGATGATATTGACCCACCCTCCCTCAGCCAGGACCCACCATCCCCCAGTCTCCCCCTTCCTCTCTAGCAGCTCCTTCTTGGTCTCTTCTGTTTCCTGCTCCCCCTCTGCTGCTCCCTGTGGTCCCTGAGGGCTCAGAGCCCCACCCCAAGTCCAACAGCCTGGCTGACCCTCATCACCTCCCCTGTGCACTAGACCCTGAACCTTCCTCAAGCCCACCCTAGCCTCCCAGCAGTCACCTTCTTCCTGGATGAGCCTTGTATAGGGATCTGATCACAGCTTGGTCCCATAACCCTGGAATCATCTTCAGGCCCACAGCCAGTGTCCGAGCCTGGGAGCTCTCATCAATGAAGGGCAGTTTGGCCTAACGCCAGAGAATCGAAGGCTTCCCTGGTGGCTCAGATGGTAAAGAATCTTCCTGCAATGCAGGAGAACTGGGTTCAATCCAGGACTTGATCCCTGGGTTGGGAAGATCCCCTGGAGAAGGGAATGGTTACCCACTCTAGTATACTTGTCTGGAGTATGCCATGGACAGAGGAGCCTGGCAGGCTACAGTCTGTGGTGTCGCAAAGAGTTGTACACAACTGAGCGAATAAAACACACACACACACACACAGAGTGATTCGAGCTCTCTGAGTCTTCCTTTTTTCGCCATAAAATGCAGGCTGTAACTCCTAGCTGATAAACAGTGTTTGGGGGAATCCTTAGTGAACGTTAATTAATGGTTTATCAAGCCTGGGAGACTTTCTGCAGTCACCCTGATCTTTGGTTCATTTGTAGTGGCTTATAAATCATGAATAAAGAAGAGAATATTTAGGTGATTCTGGGATCAGACCTCTGTGTTGGTATCTATAGCAGCAAGCCCCTCCTTGCCAAATGGAAGGCACTAGGCACTCCAGCCCTGAGAAGCCAAGGGGCTCTGAGGGAGTTAGGAGGTGAGGGGCCACCACACTTTTATCAGCAAGGCCAATCTCCTTGCAGAAGGACATGGGTTTCTCTATGAAACATTTGGGATCCGGCCGCAGTTCTCCTGGCAGGTGGACTCATTTGGGGCATCCGCCACGACCCCCACCCTGTTTGCCCTGGCTGGCTTCAATGCCCACGTCATCTCCCGGATAGACTATGACCTGAAGGAAACCATGCAGAATGACCAGGTGAGCCATGAGCTGCATCCTCTGCTGCTGACTCACCTCTGCTTTTTTCCTGTCTTTTTCTTGCTGCATCTCAGAGCCCCTGCTATTCTCCTGAGCATTTGGAATGCAGGCGGCTACACAGGCCATGGGATGTCCCAGGCCCATCTTTGCCCTGCTGTGCCCTCTGGGATGAGGGGTTCTCTCCTCCCGCAGGTCTAGCTCCTAGCTGAGCTGCAGGCCCAGCTCGGATGCCTGTGGCTCTGAGTCCCCTTCCCCCTTCAGCTGGGCTGGCACTGCCTTCTTCTTTGAGTCTCCAAAGGGACTGGCACAGACCTGCACTCAGTAAACCACGCTGATGCAGAGAGGAGGTGGTGGGGGTCAGGGTACCTGGGACATAATAGCTCTTCTGATGGGTGGGCAGGGAGCATGAATGAATGTGACACTCAACAACCACACAGACACCGCCTTTGCCACCTACAAAGTGACAGGCCTGGTGGGAGCCACTGCCCTCTGGGTTTCCTTTAATTCTCACAACAGCCTCTGATGTAGTTTCTCAGTTACTGGGGCTGAATTAAGAAGGTACTAGAAACTGGGAGCTCCCAACAACAGAAAATGTTGTTCACAGGTCTGGAGGCCAGAACTCCAAGATCAACCCTGGACAGGGCCACATATCTTCTGAGGATGTCAGGGAAGGGTCTGCTCCAGGCTTCTCTCTGCTTCTGGAGGCCTCAGGCGTCCTTGGCCTGGAGACAGCCTACTTCTCCATTGTCATCACATCAGCTTCCTCTGTGTCTGTTTGGGTCCAATTTCTCCTTTAATCCCTTTTATGTTACCCTCATGATAATTTTTCCTCAATAATCTCTGTAAAGGCCTTATGTCCAATTAGGTAATTGAAGCTAATGAAGTTAGGAATTTAACATATGTTTTTTGGGAGGACACTATTCAGTCCAAAACAGGTAGTACTAAAATTATCCTAGATGGAGAAATTAAGGCCAAAAATTTAAGGATTCCATGAAGGATCACTCCGATAACAAAGTTTTGGAGAGCAGTGGTAGCGAGGAGTTATCAAAGAGGATTTGGGCTCCCAGCGGGCAAGAGAAGTAAGCTTTTTAATCACCTCCACCGAGAGCCACACTGAGCACTCTACACATTTCCTATACCACCTCGATTCTTTTGCAGGTAAATGTGTGAGCTGGGTGTGATTCCCAGAGACTCATGTGCAAATCACAGAGGAGTCAGGAACTATGTATGGATCAGACGTAATGCTCCTAGAAGCAGGATTTTATCCCTGCTTTGTAGCCCTGAGCACTTTCTAAGCATCAGAACGTGAAAATGGACCATACCCTTAATGAGAGGTGATGAGCTCCCTTTGTTGGGGCGATTCAAGCAAATTTGGAAAGAGTATGGCTGGCAGGTCCTGGCAGAGTCTTTCCCTGAGGAGGGGTGGGCTGAACGTGCAGCCCCCTGTGGCTTTGGGAGGTCAGGAGGAATCTTGAGGAGGAGGCAGCAGAGGGAGATGTTGACTATGGACCACTGAGAGAGAAGCAGGGTGCAGGGAGCCATGAGACTCAGGTGGGGTCTGGGGAGGGGAGCCGGGCAGCCCTGTTGCCCCTGGGCCCTCACTCTGTTCCCTCTGGGTTTGCAGGAGCTGCAGTTCGTGTGGAGAGGATCCAAGTCCCTGTTGGTGCAGCAGGAAATCTTCACACACGTTCTGGATGAGAACGGCTACTGCTCGTGAGCTCTTGCCTTGGGCCGGACCCTGTTCCCAGCCCTCTTCCCACCCCTGAGGGGACTCACCGAGCACCCATCTTACAGAAAGAACAACTGAGGTCTAGACACCCAGCCAAGGTCCCGCAGTAGCAGCCGTGGGGGCAGCAACATTGGGCTCAGGAGGCTGCTCCAAGGATCCAAGTCATGGGAACAGCCCTCCTGCGGGCTGTCTGGTTGGAAGATCTGGGTTCAGTCCCCTTCTGTCCCTTTGAGCCTGTGAGGCTGCAGGCAGGGGGTGAGCCCCTCTTTGAACAGAGGAGATTGTAAGCAGGATGAAGGGGCAGCTGGGAGAAGAGACCTGGCGGGGGGAGGGGGACTCCCTACCATGCTCTGGGTGCCCTGTAGGGTGCCATGCCTGAGATCCCCAGGGCTGAGATGCAGTGCCTTCTGGCCACAAGGCTCTCGTCTGCCCACCACTTGCCTGCCCGTCCGACTGATGGAAGACAGAGGCCCCAAGCAGGCCTGCCCTCCCAGCAGGGTGTCTCCTCTAACATTTCTCTGTTTCTCAGTAAAGGGTTTTACTGGAATGAAAGAGCTGTCTTCCCAGATCCACCCTGGGATGGAATGTGCCCCAACATGACTGTACCTGTCACTCTGAGCAGTATCCAACGCTATGCTAAGACCCTGTCCTACAATGTGAGGAAACGAGCCCCCTGGTTTTTGACACAATACATCCTCTGGCCCTGGGTAAGTCAGGGTCCCAGGCCCTGTTCCCCAACTCTTCCTAAGGACCGCTGTGATAGGGCCACCCTGGACTCAGGTCCACTTCTCACCAGATCAGTCTCCATCCGGGCAGTGGGCCAGACAGCCATCCCAGCCCTGGCTCAGGCCTCCTTCCCTGCAGCCCCCGACTCCTCGAGTCCTCACCCACTCTACCAGCTCTTGCCCCTACCCTGGATCACCCTAGACTCTCCCATCTGAAATGTAGCCCCTCACCCAGGTGGGCCTCCTGCTTCTACCCAGCCATCTCCTCCTTTTCCCTTTGCAGGGCTGGGGCCTGAATCCTGGCTGCTTACTCAGCTGCTGTGAGAGTTAGGACCCTCTAAGCCTCAGTTTTCTCATCTGTAAAATGGGGATGATGATAAAACCCGCTTCACAGGTTCAATTTGAGGTCAAGTGCCAAAAGTATGCCCAGGGGACAGTGCCCAACCCTGAGTGCTCATTGTTGTCACAGCTAAACCTTATGGAGCACCTACTGAGAGAGGTGCTCAGTTGGTAAAGAATCCGCCTGCAGTGCAGGAGACCACGGTTAGATTCCTGGGTTGGGAAGATCCGCTGAGGAAGGGATAGGCTACCCACTCCAGTATTCTTGGGCTTCCCTTGTGACTCAGCTGGTAAAGAATCCACCTGCAATGCAGGAGACCTGGGTTTAATCCCTGGGTTGAGAAGATCCCCTGGAGAAGGGAAAGGCTACCCACTCCAGTATTCTGGCCTGGAGAATTTCATGGACGATATAGTCCATGGGGTCACAAAGAGTTGGACACGACTGAGTGACTTTCACTTTTACTTTCACTTACTGTGCCCCAAGCACTGCTCTATGGGATACACTTGTCTCATACATTTAATCTGCCCCATTGCGCCTATGGGGCAGGCAATATGGTCCCATTTGCCAATGAGGGAACTGAGAGTCAAAGAGGTTAAGAAATCTTCCTAAAGCCACATAGCAGAGCAGTTGGGAAAGTGAAATTTGTGTTCAGACTCAACCAGGTAAGTCCCGTAGCCTGCTTTTTAGCACTTGACTACCATTTTAAATGCTATTTACTTTCTTTGCTATTTTTATTTACTACATTTTTATATAGGTGCATATATTAGTAAAAAGTTTTAAACAAAATTCTATACATTAGTTCAATAGGCCAATTGGTATGACAAAGTCAGAATATATAAATACATATTACTTTAGCTGCAGCTTGAAGCGCAACTGAAAATATCTGTAGGAAGTAAAGAAACAAAACAATGAAATATTTACTTTCTCAACAATTTAAAATAGAATTTCAGATTTACAAAAGGAAAATAAAAACATCTGCCTAAAATAAAGGGCTTCCCTGGAGGCGATAATGGTTAAGAACCTGCCTGCCAATGTGGGAAATGTAATAGACATGGGTTTGATCCCTAGGTTGGGAAGATTCCCTGGAGGAAGGCACGGCAAACCCACTCCAGTGTTCTTCCCTGGAGGATCCGATGGACAGAGGAGACTGGTGGGCTAGAATCCATAGGGTCGCAGAGTTGGACACGAATGAATTGACTTTGCATGCATGCACACCTAAAATAATGGGTCCAGATGGCAAAATTTTATATCATGTGTGCCCTCCTATACCCAATCCATTATGAAGACTGTAGATTGGGATGCTATAGGTTTTATAAATCTAGGCTTGCCTCAGCAACAGGTTGCTCCAGTACTTCCTTGTGGAGACGGCTCTGAGCATCCCTGGAACCCTTGCATGTCCAGTCATGAGCGTCTCTGCCCTCTGGCCAAAGCCTTTGATTGGATCCAGGCAGGCTCTCTGGGGCTGCTTGGCCCTATCTCAAGGCAGGGAAGTTAAGTTGTTTATCCTGCTATCCATCCTCATCAGTTTTTGTGGTGAAGTGAAAGTGAAGTTGCTCAGTCGTGTCAGACTCTTTGCAACCCCATGGACTGTAGCCCGACTGGCTCCTCTGTCCATGGGATTTTCCAGGCAAGAATACTGGAGTGGGTTGCTATTTCCTTCTCCAGGGGATCTTCCCGACCCAGGAACTGAACCCAGGTCTCCCACATTGTAGACAGATGCTTAACCGTCTGAGTCCACCAAGGAAGTCCTTTTGTGGTGAGCTCATAACAAAATTCAAAAGAAAGATGACACATATAGATCTCATGAATTTATCTCTTTAGCCAGCTTGAGGGGGGCAGGGCACGGCAACCCACTCCAGTATTCTTGCTTGGAGAATCCCATGAACAGAGGAGCCTGGTGGGCTACAGTCCACAGGGTCGCAAAGAGTCAGACGCGACTGAGTGACTATCATGCATGCCCGCCAGGCTCCTTTGTCCATGGAATTATCCAGGCAGAGATATCAGGGTGGGTTGCCATTTCCTTCTCCAGGGGATCTTCCTGACCCAGGGATCGAACCTGGGTCTCCTGTATTGTAGGCAGATTGTTAGTCTCTGAGCCCCATGGTAGCCATTTTGAGAACCGACAAACTCTGATGGTCTTGTCACACTGGCCACTTCCAGGACTAGTTTTGCCTGGGCTCGCCTGTCAAAGCCTAAAGAGAGCTTTCTTTGCTCCTATTTCCATGTGTCCATGAGCATGAGAGTTGGGCAGAGGTCTCCTCTGCAAAACTTCTGTGACCCAGGAGCTGCAGATTTTAATGTATGGAATCAGAGATGATGGGTATTAGGTTGAGTCTAAGATTTGAGATAGACGTGAAACGTATTTGAACAACTTTATGTATTGCATAATTTCATCTCAGAGTAAGACTTTGCCTCCTATGAGCTCTGCCTCTTACATATATTCTCACTATAATTATATTTTATGTCAAACTTCAACAATGATAATTTAGAATACTGTGACTCTTAGGGGGAACTTTTTTATACTGCTGCTTTCTCTTATAATTAACATATAACATCATTTTAGTTCCAAATGTACGTCCTAATGATTCTATACATGTAAATATTGCAAAATGACTGCAGTAGATCTAGTTAACATCTATCACCACACATAAATATAAAATATTTCATTGCAATGAAAAGGTTAATATCTACTCTTTTAGCAACTTTCCAAAATAGAACACAGCATTATTAGCCACAGCCACCATGCTGTACACTAATCTCCATGACTCATTTATTTTGCTTCTGGAAGTTTGAACCTTTTGACCCCTATCATGCATTTCACCCACCCTCCAGCCTTTACTCCTGGCATTCACCAGTTTATCTTTGCACATGAGCTTATTTTTCATTTTTTTTTAATAATTCACATATAAATGACATCATGTGGCATTCATCTTCCTCTATTTGAGTTCTTTCACTTATCATAATACCCTCAAGTTCCAATCCAATATCATTACATCTGCCAAAAGTTTTACTTTCTCTGTTCCAATTTGGATTCCTCTTTTTCCCTTGCCTAATTGCCAAGGGAAGGATTTCCAATAATATGTTAGATAAAAGTGATAAGAGTGAACATCTGTGACTTTATCCTGATCTTAGAAGAAAGGCTTTTTAAAAAAATCGTTTATATTAATAGGAGGATAATTACTTTACAACATTGTGATGGCATCCGCCTTACACCAACATGAATCTGCCATAGGCGTACATGTGTCCCCTCCCTCCTGAATCCCCCTCCTTCCTCCCTCCCCATCTCATCCCTCAGGTTGTCACAGAGCACCGGCTTTGAGTTCCCTCTGTCATACATCAAACTCCCACAGGCTATCACAGAAGAAAAGCTTTTAGCTTTTCATCAATGTGCATGATGTTAGCTGTGAGCTTGTCACATATGGCCTTTTTTAAGTTGAGGCATGTTCCTTCCCTACCCACTTTGTTGAGTTTTATCATAATAGGATGTTGAATTTTGTCAAATGCTTTTTATTCATCTCTTGAGTTGAATGCATGATTTTTATCTTTCATTTTCTCAGTGTGGTGTACAACATTGATTTGTGGATGTTGAACTATACTTGGATCCCCAGAATAAACCCTATGGTGTAGTATTTTTTGCATGTATTGCTGACTTTGGTTTGCTAATGCTTTTTTATTTTTTATTTTTTTGAGGATATTTTCACCTATGTTCAGCGAGAATACCAACCTATACACTTCTTTTCTGCAGGATTCTTTTTTTGTTTGTTTGTTTGTTTTCTGTCAGGGTAATGTTGCTCTCACAGAATTAGGTTGGAAACAATCCCTCCTCTTTTATTTTTTGGAAGAGTTTGAGCAGCATTGGTATTATTTTCTCTTAAATTTTTGGTAGAAATCACCAATGAAACTGACTGTTTCTGAACTTCTGTTTGTTAGAATGTTTTTTGATTTTGACTCAATTTTGTAGTTGGTAATTAGTCTGTTCAGATTTTCTACTTATTCATGAGTCAGTCTTGGTAGATATATAGGAATTTACCAACTTTATTAAATTGTGACAACCTTTTTGAAGATGAAATTAATGGTAATAAACATAAGCAACCTATTACCATTGTTATTTATACTTACTATGTTGTTAAAATTAACGACATTGAGAAGTAGCAATACTGATAGCCTCTAACAAATGCTCAAGGAGTGAAATCAATTAGAAAGAGGAAGACTGTACGATCTCACTTATATGTGAATTCTTGAAAAAAAAAAAAACAAGCAAACTTATAGAAAAGAGATTCGTGGCTTCCAGAGGTGAGGTTAGGGTGAAGAAGAGTTGGGGAAAGGTGCTGGAAAAGTACAAATATCCAGCTATAAGATAAACCAGTGCTAGGGGTATAAGTTATAATGTGATAAAGAAAGTGGGAGAGAGAAGGAAACACCCAGGGCATTGAGCTTGCCAGCTGACTCGGAAGGTTATTGCCCACCATGGGGAGTGGGAGGGTGGTCTTTCGGAGTTGAAGGGGAATTCAATCTGTTTGGTTTGGGCTCTGCTCCCAGAAATGCAAGGCACTGCTTCTGTTCCTTGGCCCGCAGGGATGCGACAGGCAGTTCTTCAATGCCTCGGTGCAATTTGCCAACATGGACCGTCTAATGGGCTACATCAACAAGCACACATCCCAGTTTGGTGTCCTGATGGTGTACGCCACGCTGGGTGAATACTTCCAAACTCTGCACTCTGAACATGAGCCAGTGCAGGTCCAAGACCACCGTGATTTTCTGCCATATTCTTCAGGTATGAGCCTCTGGGGGTGGTGATTCGGTGCCAGGAAGTTAAAATGCCTCCAAACACAGTGTCTGCTCAGCCCTGAGCTTGGAGCCTACTAGGGGGGCTGGGGGAGACATGGGCGCTGCTCACACCTACCTGACCCAACCAGGATACACAGCCTGATACTGCCACATTGAACCTCTCACCAGAGTCTACACTCAGCAGGTTTCTGTTTCAATGCCCTTCACTACAGCGCTCCCTGTGGGAGTGCTCTCCTCCCACCTTCTCTTCCTGGAAAGTCCTCATTGCCTTGTAGTGTCTCCTCATCCAAGAAGCCTTTCCTATATTTAAGGCTAGATCACATGGTCCCTCCTTGCCCCCAGGGCCCCAGTTTTTACTGATTACCACATAGTCCTTATTGAGGAACGTTGTCTTCCTCAAGCCTGTGTCCCGGAGGCTGGGCTGGTTTTGGTCTAAGGGGTGAAATGTCTCGGGGGTGAGCCTTCTGCCTGGGTACATGCATACCTTGGGATCTGTCCTTTGTCAGGAAGATAAGGATGTTAGTGGTGCTTAGTGCATCAAATGTAAACTGAAGTGAGAGGAGGAGAGCCCTTAGCCTAGTGCCTGGCCCAGAGGGAGGGCTCAGCAGATGTTGCCGTTAATAGTTTATGATAGCATCTTAGTTATGTGGGGTCAGGTCCCACTTGGGACATGATCTGGGCAGTCCCTCCTAAGGAATCTTAATTCAGGGCCTGTGATGACCT
This sequence comes from Antilocapra americana, assembly GCA_007570785.1. Lineage (NCBI taxonomy): Eukaryota > Metazoa > Chordata > Mammalia > Artiodactyla > Antilocapridae > Antilocapra > Antilocapra americana. The sequence continues at coordinate 4,647,732 of ML660770.1, read as the reverse complement.
AAAGGCAGTCCAGAATCAGCTCCGCTCTCAGGCCCAGCCACATGATCTCCGATGTTGAGCTCCTTGCAGACTCGGCTCCCCTGTCTGCAAGCCAGGCAGGACTTTTCCACACACAGAATCCCATCGACAGCTGGGGAGACAGAACACCCTCCACAGCCCAGGCCAGGGCATGATCAGGATATCAGTAGGGAATGCTGTTGGCCAAATGATCAAATCATCTGCAACCTTGATTGCATAAAACCCCGGAGTCCTTGAAAGATCTTTGTCCTCCTGCTCCATCTTTGCACAGAACGAGAAGCCAAGAGGCTGTGGAAGGTAGGATCAAAGTTGGAAAGCGCCCAGGTCCCCATGAGCCAGGACATCCCAGGGATGCAAAATCAGGCTCTGCCTCCAGCCAGCTTTGCTCAGCCCCAGGTCCATGCTGGGATCACTCAGCTGGAGAGGTCCTTTGGAAGGGAGAGAGGAGGTGTGAGGCTATCCACACGGGACAGGAGGTAAGCCAGGCTCACAGGGGCATCCCCTAGCTGAACATTCACCATGGGGCCAGGGTCCCTGGAGCTAGGCCTGTCCCGGGCCTGTCCCCTGCCCACCCTCACCATTCGGCAGGCACAGTGCCTCAGGAGGGCTGGCCCACACGGGGACTCGGATGCTCACCTGGGTTTGGATCACAGCTCCTCGCCTCATGGGCTGAGTTGCTTCCAGTAAGTGACATCACCTCTCTGAGCCCCCATTTGGTTATCAGTGAAGTGGGATCCAGGAGGACTGGAGGGACACCCACATGGCAGTTCAACCGTAAATACTTCTCACTTCCTTCCCTTGCAAAGAGACACCAGGATGGGTCCCCATAGAGAGGGGTTGGTTCTGGGCTGACCGCTGCCCTGACTCCCCCAGATCTGGGTTGGTCGTGCCTCTCAGGCCTTGGCCTCTCATCGGAGTGGTAAGAAGGGGAAGCTGTTTAGCTATTAGGACATCTCCTGGGAACCTATGATTAGGGCTTCTCCTCCCCTAATGGGAAGTGGGAGGGGCTAAATAGATGTGGGCGGGGCTCCAGCCCAGGTGGAAGTGGATACCTCTAAGTAGGCCTGGTTACAGTTGAGGTGGAAGGGGATACAAGGATGTAGGCGGGGTTACCTTGAGGCCGGACGGGGAAGTCTGTATGGAAGTGGCTGCATCCAGGTGGAAAGGATGTGGAGAAGTCCTGTGGGTGTGTGGAGTGGGCATGGCTACATTGCTATTCCTGGAGGGGGCACCATTTAATCAGAGACTGGACATCAGAGAGGAGGCTTGGGTCCTGATCGGAGGACAGTGGGATCTTGACAGCCTTGGCAGGTTGGTGCTGAGCTTAGAGCTGAGGCGGTGGAGGGGGCTGTGCCTGACCTGTCCACACTCAGCGTGGGGCAGGCACTGTGTGGAGGACCCTTGCATCTGGCCCCACAGCTGTGACCCTTCTCCAGGCCACATGGCTGCCCCTCCTGGTCTGAGCCAGGTCCTTTGAGGGAAGAACAGGGAATGGGAGCACAGCCCAGCCTGGGGAGGAGGCAGGAAGCAGAAATAGTAAAGAACAGTGAGCCACCTGCTGAGACACAGCCTGTCCCCAAGGTGCTCAGCCTCCGTCCTCCCACCCCCACCTTGTCCTCTCAGTCCAGGGTCAGGACAGTGGCTCCTGGGCTCTCTCAGCGGTCATCATCCCTCCCACTCCACCCCACAGGGCAGCCAGAGCGACCCCGCTGAAATGCAGATCTGTCTAGGATCCTGTTCACCCTAGAAGTGACACACAGGGGCTGCCAGCACTCCAGGCCCCTCCCCTCTGGGTCCTGTCCTCCTGGCCTTCATCCCACTCCCTCTTCCCCTGAAATCCTCCAGGAGCTTTGCTCACAGGCTTACTCAGGGTCCTACTCTCACACTAGGCTTTCTTGCCCCCATCACAGTCCTTCAGTATCCAGGCCTCTCCAGGCCTGGCCCAGCCCAAGCTGACCTTGCCACCTGCTTAGTTCCTCAGGGAACTTAGTTCCTCCTGGGAAGTTGCTGACCTAGTTGGGGCAGGAACCCTGAGATCACCCCCACCCAGGTTGCCTCCCCCGGTAACCTGGTAGGAGTCTACCCATCACTGACACCATCTTCCTCTGTCTTCCAGGATTGAGGCTTTTAGGGGGCTCCAGGACATCCTAGCCACTACTGGCCTTATTCTCCTAGGTGTGTTTCAGTCCTGGACTGGATTCTATGCCTCCCGAAGTGGGCTCAAGGGGCTGGCGCGGCGAGCCAGCGCTCTGCTCTACGCCGGGGAGTCCATGTTCACACGCTTCATGTTGGCCCCCCACCGGTTCCTGGACCCGGCCTGGGCCCTGCAGCAGCTCCAGCAGCTCCGCTGGGCGGTCTCCGAGGTAACGCCACACCTCTCAGTGGCAGGAACAGGATTGGACCCTCCTGGGTGTGTGCTTCCCTCTCCCTAGGCCACCAGATCCTCCCGGTCCCCAGTCTCTACAGGTCCACTTGACAGATGAGAACACTGAGGTCATCTTGGGGCCCGGGGCCCAGGACCCGTGCGTGATGAAGGTGCATGATCAAGGCTAGGTCCCCAGACTTCCACCTGGTGGCTTCAGTGAGCTTTAGAACCAGATTCACCCAGAGGGTCCAGGGCAAAGGGGAACAGCACTGGAGCCCAGCCATCCTGTCCGGGTTCATATCTCAGTTCAGCTGTGAGGCCTCAGGCAAGTGACTTTCCTTCTCTGACCTGACTCCCTCCCTGGATAATCAGAAGCCCATGTCCACCTAGACAGGTGGCAGGCGGTTGAATATAATAATACATATAACCTGCTGGTCTCGGTGGCTGCCATAAAGGAAGATGCCCACAATTTCCATCTCCACTTGTCCCCCACTATACTGATGAGAACCAAGAAGTGCTAAAACTTGTCTCCAGTCAGAAATGTGCCGCACTGGCCATGACATTCACAAACAGAACTGTTGGAGGACTAGCAGTCACTGTGTATGTGGTGGCGGGGGGGACGGTGAAATGGATTGACTTTCCCATCCATCAGAGTGGGGACAAACGGGGCTCACCCCATGGAGACGGAGACTCAACTCTCTTCTGTGAGGAAGAGGTAGTATTGCCCCTGTAGGGTGCAGATGAGTGTCAAGGTCACATGTGGAGCATGTCTGGAGCAGGTTAGCAGGACTTGTGGGATGGCTGGGCCACAGAGGTGAAGCTGGGGAGTTCAGTTCAGTTCAGTTGCTCAGTCATGTCCGACTCTGTAACCCCATAGACTGCAGCATGCCATCATGCTCCCTGTCCATCACCAATTTCTGGAGCCTACTGAAACTCATTCTTCGAGTCAGTGATGCCATCCAACCGTCTCATCCTCTGTCATCCCCTTCTCCTCCTGCCTTCAATCTTTCCCAGGATCATGGTCTTTTCTAATCAGTTCTCACATCAGGTGGCCACAGTATTGGAGTTTCAGCTTTAACATCAGTCCTTGCAATGAATATTCAGGACCAGTTTCCTTTAGGATGGACTGGTTGGATCTCCTTGCTGTCCAAGGGACTCTCAAGAGTCTTCTCCAACACCACAGTTCAAAACCATTAATTCTTCCGTGCTCAGCTTTCTTTATAGTCCAACTCTCAAATCATACATGATTACTGGAAAAACCATAACCTTGACTAGATGGACCTTTGTTGGCAAAGTAATGTCTCTGCTTTTCAATATGCTGTCTAGGTTGATCATAGCTTTTCCTCCAAAGTCATTTAATTTCATGGCTGTAGTCACCATCTGCAGTGATTTTGGAAACTCCAAAAATAAAGTCTGTCACTGTTTCCACTGTTTCCCCATCTATTTGCCATGAAGTGATAGGACCAGAGGCCATGAGCTTAGTTTTCTGAATGTTGAGCTTTAAGTCAACTTTTCACTCTCCTTTTTCACTTTCATCAAGAGGCTCTTTAGTTCTTCTTCGCTTTCTGCCATAAGTGTGGTGTCATCTGCATATCTGAGGTTATTGATATTTTTCCCAGCAATCTTGATTCCAGCTTGTGCTTCTGCATATAAGTTAAATAAGCAGGGTGGCTATGTACAGCCTTGACATACTCCTTTCCTGATTTGCAACCAGTCTGTTATTCTATGTCCAGTTCTAACTGTTGCTTCATGACCTGCATACAGATGTCTCAGGAGGCAGGTAAGGTGATCTGGAATTCCCATCTCTTGAAGAATTTTCCACAGTTTGTTGTGATCCATACAGTCAAAGGCTTTGGCGTAGTCAATAAAGCAGAAATAGATGTTTATCTGGAACTCTCGCACTTTTTCCTATGATCCAACAGATGTTGGAAATTTGATCTCTGGTTCCTCTGCCTTTTCTAAATCCAACTTAAACATTTGTAAGTTCACAGTTCACATACTGTTGAAGCCTAGCTTGGAGAATTTTGAGTATTACTTGACTAGTGTGTGAGATGAGTGTAAATGTGCAATAGTTTGAACATTCTTTGGCATTGCCTTTCTTGGGAATAGAATGAAAACTGACCTTTTCCAGTTCTGTGGCCACTGCTGAGTTTTCCAAATTTGTTGGTATATTGAGTGCAGCACTTTCACAGCATCATCTTTTAGGATTTGAACGAGCTCAACTGGAAGGAATTCCATCACCTCCACTAGCTTTGTTCATAGTGATGCTTCCTAAGGCCCACTTGACTTTGCATTTCAGAATGTCTGGCTCCAGGTGAGTGATCACATCGTCATGATTATGTGGGCCATGAAGGTCTGTTTTTGTATAGTTCTTCTGTGTGTTCTTGCCACCTCTTCTTAGTACCTTCTGTTTCTGTTAGGTCCATACCATTTCTGTCCTATATTGTGCCCAAATTTGCATGAAATGCTCCCTTGGTATTTCTAATTTTCTTGATAACCCCATGAACAGACACTGAAAGATGAACTCCCCAGGTCAGTAGGTGCCCAATTTGCTACTGGAGATCAGTGGAGAAATAACTCCAGAAAGAATGAAGAGACCGAGCCAAAGCAAAAACAACACCCAGTTGCGGATGTGACTGGTGATGGAAGTAAAGTCTGATGTTGTAAAGAGCAATATTGCATGGGAACCTGGAATATTAGGTCCATGACTCAAGGCAAATTGGAAGTGGTCAAACAGGAGACAGCAAGAGTGAACATCGATATTTTAGGAATCAGCAAACTAAAATGGACTGGAATGGGTGAATTTAACTCAGATGACCATTATATCTACTACTATGGGCAGGAATCCCTTAGAAGAAATGTAGTAGCCATCAATGTCAACAAAAGAACCCAAAATGCAGTATTTGGATGCAATCTCAAAAGTGACAGAATGATATCTGTTCGTTTCCAAGGCAAACCATTCAATATCATAGCAATCCAAGTCTATGCCCTGACCAGTAATGCTGAAGAAGTGGAAGTTGAACAGTTCTATGAATACCTACAAGACCTTCTAGAACTAACACCCCCAAAAGATGTCCTTTTCATTATAGGGGACTGATATGCAAAAGTAGGAAGTCAAGAAACACCTGGAGTAACAGACAAATTTGACCTTGGAATACAGATCGAAGCAGGGCAAAGGCCAACAAGAGTTTTGCTAAGAGAACACACTGGTCATAGCAAACACCCTCTTCCAACAACACAAGAGAAAACTTTACACATGGACATCACCAGATGGTCAATACCGAAATCAGATTGATTGTATTCTTTGCAGCCAAAGATAGAGACAGTCAGCGACACAGACCAGGAGCTGACTGTGGCTCAGATCATGAACTCCTTATTGCCAAATTCAGACTTAAATTGAAGAAAGTAGGGAAAACCACTAGATCATTCAGGTATGACCTAAATCAAATCCCTTACCATTACACAGTAGAAGTGACAAATAAATTCAAGGGATTAGATCTGATAGACAGAGTGCCTGAAGAACTATGGACAGAGGTTTGTGACATTGTACAGGAGTCAGGGATCAAGACCATCCCCAAGAAGAAATGCAAAGCAACAAAACGGTTTTCTGAGGAGGCCTTACAAATATCTGTGTAAAGAAGAGAAGCAAAAAGGCAAAGGAGAAAAGAAAAGATAAACCCATTTGAATGCAGAGTTCCAAAGAATAGCAAGGGGAGATAAGAAAGCCTTCCTCAGTGATCAAGCTGGGGAGGGTCCCTTTCTGTCCCAGGTCAGGGAGTCAGGTACAGGTTTTCACAAGGTCCTCAAAGTTGAGCAAGTCCATCAGCCTCTCTGACCTCAGTTTCGTCTTCTGTAAAGTGGGAGGAACCTCCACCTTCTCCACTAGCACCTGCTAAGAGGGAAGGAGAGCCCTGTGCCCAGTGGATTCCAGGAGAGCAGGTGCTAAACAGGGGCAGGTCCTGACCCCACCCTTGTCCTGCTTGGGGTGGGGGCACAGGTCCAGCACCATGAAGCCATCACCGGGACTCACACCCCCAAGGTGAGTGACATGTTTGTGGGACGCCTGAACACCGGAATTCATGGGGTGCAGAAGCTGATGTCCGCCATCATCAAGGACAGGTTCCCAGCCCATACAGGTAAGCAAGGCCCTTGCTGGCAGCCCCTGAAGTCTGGCAGAGTCTAGGCCCTTTTCTGAGAAAAGAGCTTCTGGGACCAGGGAAGGGGCCTGACCACCTGAGCTTCAGACTCTTGAGTCCCCATCCAGGTGCATCACCAGGCCTTGTGCAGGTGATTCTACTTCTCTGGACCTCACTGTTCTCACCAGGAAATTGGGCTGACAGGGAGAGATGGGTGAGGAGTACACGGGCCTTCAGCTTCTGGAGGGATGCCCCCACCACCCCACATTTGGGAACCAGGATGGCACCATGAACAGAGTACAGAGGGGGCTGCATGTCTGAGCCCCCGTGTCTGTCTGTCCCTCTCCCTGGAGTCTGCAGGGTTGGTCTCACCTGCCTCAATTTCCCTTGTTCCAAGGGGCATGCAGGTATGTGGAGTGTGTTACATGGCAGCAAGTGAACCTCTTGTGTGTGTTCAGGCCCTGTGCCTGGGGGATACTTTGCCGTGGTCTACAACCCCCTGGCCTGGACAGTCACCACCGTCATCACCCTGACTGTGGACTTCCCCGAGGTCAGCGTCACAGATGAGTCAGACCACCCCGTGCCTGCACAGGTATGGGTGGGAACCCTGCCTTGGTTGCACTTGTGATTACTGCCTCTGTTTTAGGTAGGGACCCTCAAGACGTGAGAGCCATTTTAGTGAGCAATGACAGCCCCACTGTCACCATGAGGACCTTGTCCTCACGGTCAGTGGGATCCACCCCGGGCACTGACCCTAGGCTTTGGGCATATGGTTTTGCCTGAAATCCCTTCTACCGTCCCCAACCTGGGAGGTCTCCTGGCAGTCTGGGATGCATGGCTGGCAGCCCCCCATATAAGACTATATACATTATTATAAGGGCTTCCCTCGTGGCTCATATGGTAAAGAATGTGCTTTCTGTGCTGGAGACCTGGGTTCAATCCCTGGGTCAAGAAGATCCCCTGGAGAAGGAAATGGCAACCCACTCCAGCATTCTTGCCTGGAGAATCTCGTGGGCAGAGGAAACTGGTGGGCTACAGTTGGACACAACTGAGCAACTAACACTTGCACTTTCATAGTATTATCAAAATTCCCACGTTGTATAGGAAAATCCATGCAGAGTCTTACAAGTGGGTCTTTATGGAAGTGCTTTGTTAGAGGCTGGGGGCAAATTTCTCTCTCAGCAACACTCTCATCCAGTATGAGTGGGTGGACCCACCCCATCTCCTCCCAAGACCTGGAACTGGATGTGGTCCCAGACAGCACCTACTTGTCACCCAGCTGACTCTTCCTTGGGGAGATGGAGGAGGTTCTGCCATCAGCAACCTGTCAGTAAACACTCCTGAATGCCCACTCTGGGCCCCTGGACACTGGAGACCCCATGGATTCAGGAAACAGACACAGAACTGGACAGTTAAGGCATGGAGTGAGGTCCTAGAAGTCCAGGCAGTAGTCCTTAGCTGAGACCAAGAGGAAGGGTTCCTCTGACATTGATGGGTGTTGGTTTGAGCAGACTCAACACATAACATCCGCCTCCCCAACCAAAGGCGATACCCACTAAGAGTAAATGCATTTAAAGATGATTAAACACCTACTATGTGTCAGGCCTTAACCTAGGTGCTGGAGAAATTTTAATCAACAAAGCAACAAAAGTCCGTGCCCCCTGGGGGCTCATATTCTAGCAGGGGGATTCAGACAGGAACAAATTAAAAAGGCAGAGAATGTGGCCCATGATAGCTGTAGTGGACAGGTTTGGGGGTATGGGTGGGGACAAGATGCCTGCTTTTGTTCACAGAAAGGCTGAGTTGGAGGGTCTGTTACTGACCAGGGTGAATGTGTTAGTTGCTCAATCATGTCTGACTCTGCGAGTGCATGGATGTTAGCCTGCCAGGATCCTCTAGCCATGGGGTTCTCCAGGCAAGAATACTGGAGTGGGTTACCATTTCCTTCTCCAGGGGATCTTCCTGACCCAGGGACTGAACCTGGGTCTCCAAGATTACAGGCAGATTCTTTACCATCTGAGTCACCAGGGAAGCCCCACTGACCAGGGTACTTGACATTTTTAATTAATAAAAGTCAATCAGAGGCCAGACCAAGAAATTCAGGCAAGGTTTTATTGGGGCCCTGTGGCAGGATGGGGATGGGGCGAAAACAAACAACACATTCCCTTGCTTGCTTGTTCTCCAAGAGGGGAGCTGGTTCTTTATATTGGGTGAGGGCAGGGGTGTGCCCAGTAGCTGGGTCAGAGCGGTGGCTGAGGTGTTTGCCCACCTCTTAGGTGGTGGTGTGTGCAGGGTCCATGCTTTTGCTCTGACCCCTGCTTTTGCTCCAGACTCTTAAAAAAAAAATGGCAGTTTTTTTAGCCTTTTTTTAATCTTCCAGAATTTGCCCCCAACTGTACATATATGTGGTTATTTTTAGTCCCATACAATTTTTTTGTATTTTGTTGCTCAAGGAGAGGTGTGTCCAAGCACTGCAGCCCTGCAGCAAGGGGGCACAGGCCCCAGTCCATCTTATAAGGAGCTACATAAATTTGCTAATAGCCCCCTACCCTACCACAAAGGCCCCATCAGAAGCCCAGAGATGGCACCTGTTCCCTAAAGAATCAGGGGGCTCCCTGCATGGACCCAGAGTCCTCATCCAGTCCCTAAATCAGATAACTTGGAGATGGGGAAAATCCTGGAGAGATGACCTGAAAACCTCCCTCCTCCGGGAAATTGGAGGATAAAGAGACAAGAGAGCTCCCTCCAAAGAGGAGACCCTCCAACAGTGTGAGCAAAAGTTCAGAGGTAGGAAACAGCAGGGAGAGTTGGGAAGGAGGGATGTTGCTTTTTCAGCCCCAAAGGAGAAGGGAAGGAGGAAGAAGGGGCTGGGCTAGGACCCTGTTGAGCAGAGAGGATGCAGGAAGGGAGCCCAGCTCAGCCCAATGATGGATGACCCTGCCGCCCCCGTGGGGAGCGAGCACTCCATCCACCCAGGAGGTGTGTAAGCCCAGGGTTGCTAGGGAGACTGAGATGTCTTACCCATGTGACATCCATCATGTGATCCTGTCCCTCTGGCCTTGCAGGTCCAGAACTCAAAGGAGACGCCATCTGCCTATGACCTGCTTGTGCTGACCACCATCCCAGGACTCAGCTACCGGTATTATGTCATCACGCCCAGCAGGAGGGCCCAGGGGGACACTCAGCAGGCTGAGGCCATGGTGGCGAACACCAAGCAGTTTGGCCGCAGACCCAGGAGGTATGACTCCAGCGTGGGCAGGCGCCTGGTGCACGTGGAGAATGACTGCTACACCGTGTTCCTGGACAAGGACACCAACCTGATGCACAGCATCTGGGAGAGGTGAGATGCAGCTACTGCTGCCTCTGAGGCCAGGAGGGTCCTGGGACCTGGGCAGGTCATGCCCCACCTGCCTCTTCATTTCCTCACTGGCATGGCAAAGACTTGATGGTCGTGAAGACCCTTGCTGTGTAGCTAGCTTCATTTCTAGGTTCTGTGAGTCTAGGTTAGGCCACAAAAGCAACCAGGACCCATAGGATCCAGCATGAGAGGTCAGCAGAGAGTGTGGGGGAGCAGCAGAAATGGGGTACAACCCCAGCACATGTGAGCCTCCCTGGTCAGGCAGCGAAAGATGAAACCTGCAGGCCAGCTTGGGGCTCCATCATCACTCAAGCCCGACGCCGCTTCTGGAACACCCCTGAAGGACTGGCTCCAGCTCCCCATCCCTTTCTGCCCACCTACGGGTGCCCCACACCCAAGCCACATCCCCTCCCAGGCCTTCCCAGGAGTGTGCTGCCGTCCATCTGCCTGACCCCTGTGTGTTTTCAGGTGCTTTGGGCTCAGGTGAGGGAAGGTGTGCTTCTTACTGGGCTCCCTCACCTCCCAGTAGGGGTACAACCAGTGCCTGCCACAGAGTCAGAGAGGGAAGCCTGTTGGAATAGAGAGAGGGCTGCTCAGAGGAGGCTTGGCAGGGACGAGACACCCAGAGCCAGGCCTGAGGCCTTGAAGGCTGGAGGGAATCCTTCGGGCAGACGAGCAGATGGTGGTTCCTTAGAAGGACCTGCCTGTGCAAAGGCCTGACGGGGGGCAGCCACCATGTGCACAGACCAGCCCAGGGCCAGTTTGCCGGGGGAGGGCCTTTGTTCTTTCATACATGACAAGCGTGTTGATATATTTCACATACCATACAAGTCACCACATTACACGGTAGACGTCTGTGCTGTTTCCTGTATTCACGGAGGCGTGCAGGAAACTCCACAGTTTTCACATATTTCCATCAGCTCCAAGAAGAATCCTCTTATTCCCCATTTTCACCTCCCCCAGGGCCCTGGCTACTGGAATCTCCTTTCTGTCTCTCCGGATTTGTCTCTATGGACATTTCCTGCAATGGAATCATACCACCTGGGATCCTTTGGAGACTGGTTCCTTTCACATGGCATCATGTTTCCAAGATTCATCCACTTTGCAGCCTGGATGAGAACCTTGTTCCTCTTGAGGGCTCAGTAATATTCCATTGACAGATAAGCCACCCAGGTTCTACAGAGGTCATTTTTGTTCACTCCTAGTTCCAGGCTGGTGTCTGTATAGAGGCTTATGAGCCTGGTTCCCATCAGAGGGATGGGACATTGACAAGAGGGTAACGCTCTTTTCTCTTTCCTACCACTGCAGGCAGAATAACCAAACCATACAAGTGACCCAGAAGTTCATGGAGTACGAGGTGAATGGTGATGAGGATCAGGGACCCATTTCCGATAACTACATGTTTACGTCCAATGATACCGCGAAGCCAGCATGGGAGACTGTGGGAATGGAGATTGTCGAGGGGGAGCTCATGACCGAGATCCGGCAGTACTTCTACAGGTGAGGTCGGCCCCTCTGGTTGTGCCCAGCACAGGTAAGTGCTCGTGGGCAGGTGAAGGGGGAAATGTCTCTGCTCCAGACACCCAGCTTCCCGACCTGTGCTCACACACGGTCCTTCCTCAATGAAAGTTCGGTGAAGACATGAGTTGGTCCAGCCTCTGCAGTCCCAGCTATGACACCTAAGTCCAGATGTGGGACAGGAGCCCGTGGTGGCAATGACATTACACACCAAGAAATTCTTGTGTTTTCATTAACAGAAGAGAAATAAGCCACCCAGGCCTGGCCAGATGTTCCATACCTTCAGGGAAGGAGGGATCTTCCTGTTTTCTTGCCCAAAAAGCCCTCTGCCCACGTGGCACTGCAGGAAGGAGGGAGGGGGGAAACAGGAGGAGATGAAGGTAGGAAAGGAAGAGGGACGGGAGTCCAGAAGTCTCCCCCAGTTTGACGTATCTCTCCTGCTCCTCCTCCAGGACGGTGAATGACAGCGACCCCACGTACACCATCTACTCCCGGCTGGCCCGCGGGCCCCCGGGCGCTGACGGGGAGCTGCTGTGCCATCGCATAGAGCAGGAGTGCAGGGTGGGCCCCTTGGAGCTGAACCGCGAGGCCATCTTGAGGACCAGCACTAATCTCAACACCGGGCGGGTCCTCTACTCCGACAACAACGGCTACCAGATGCAGCGCAGAGCCTACAAGCACTGTGAAAACAGCATCGCCCGGGTATGCTCTGCGGTGCCCTGTGGTCACAGGGTCCACAGAGACAGTCCTGATGGCACTTTGCCAAAAGACCGGAGGGACCCCCTTTAGCCCCAGTGGCAGAGGCCTCCCAGAACCCCTGTCGCCCATGTGTGCCATTAGGGGCCGAGACCCAGGCTTGTTCAGACCTGGGGTCAGAGCTCTGGTGCCCCCACATGTGAGGAAAGTCCCTGAGGTCCACTGTGGGCACTGCGTGTCCTCCTCTGTCAGATGACTGACCCGCTGGGATTGCTCTAAGATGAAGCGGATGGTGCCTGTCCGGGCCTGAGCGGGTGTGACCCTCCTTTGCTGCTTAGTCGAGCCACTGCCTGGTTGCCTGGGAAACGGTGAGCACAGGCTGATTTCTGAAATCAGTTCAGCTCTGAGATGCTTGGCCCCCAGCAGTGTGACCTGGGGCAAGGCCCTTGGCTTCCTGGGCCTTGGTGCTCTCCTGGGAAAGGGGGTAACCTCGCCCCAGTGCTGTGCCATCAGCCGAGATGACCCAGGCACAGTGCCAGGCTGGGCACCTCGTGAGCCTCTATCCATGTTAGTTCTTTCTCCTGCCAGTGGGGATGTGGCCACTGCTCGGTCTTCCTTGGGTTTCTGGTCCCTCTCATCCCTGTTGGTTGGTTCTCACCCGCTGTGTCCTGGGCTCCAGAGAGTCCAAGGCCCTCAGCCCAGGACATCTTGCTCCAACAGAGCAAAGAGTATGGACTGTGTAACTGCTTTCCAGTCCAGACTTGAGCCCTTTACTATCGGGTAACCATTAGCCTGTCTGAGTCTGGATTGACACATAAGTCTTTATTGAGCCCCTGCCACAGTTTCTCAGGGATGGTTTGGGAGCCCCTTTTACAGGTGGGTAAACTGAGGTGATGGACAGGGAGGCCTGGTGTGCTGCAGTTCATGGGGTCGCAGAGTCAGACACAACTGAGCGACTGAACTGAACTGAACTAAACTGAACCTGAGGCTTGGGCAGACTGAGTCTCCCAGTTCATAAGGTCAGGAAGCAGTGGAGCTGGATTTGAATCCCAGGGCGTCCATCTCACAAGTCAGAGCCCCTCCCTGCTGCTACCAGGGCCGCCCTGAGCCACCGCTATGCCTGTGGGTAGGCTGGTGGGGGCCGGAGGGAGATGCCTGATCAGGTGGCCCACCTAGCTACCCCCATCACCACCAGTCTGGCAATATCTCTGTCCACAGAATTACTACCCCATGGCTCAGTCGGCCTTCATCCACGATGGACAGAGCAGGCTGGTGCTGCTGTCGGAGCAGGCACACGGCGTCTCCAGCCAAGGGAGCGGGCAGATGGAGGTAGGAGGAGGCCCCTCTGGGCACCATGGGCACGCCAGGGGCCAGGCGGGGCCTCAGATGACTCTTCCCTGCAGGTCATGCTCCATCGGCGGCTGTTGATCAAACAGCGATGGGCCCTGTCTGTCAATGTCACGCTGAACGACACCTCGGTTGTCCACTCGGTGCTCTGGCTCCTGCTGGGACCCCCGACCCTCACCAGGGCCCTCGGCCGGAGGGGTGGGGTGGCGCTGCAGCACGGCGCTGCAGCACAGACCCGTAGTGCTGATACGAGGGCTGAACGGCAAGAGGGCCTCCTTTCGGTGCAGCTGTCATCCCTGCCCCGGCGGGAGCCGACCCGGCCAGGGTCCCCCCAGGAATCTGAGCTACTTTGGGGCAGGAAGGGACCTCAGGGGCCTCAGAGTCAAGTCTTTCAGTTTTAAATATGGACAAACTGAGGTTCAAAGAGGTTCAGTGATTTAAGATCATACAGCTAGTAAGTGTAGATTTGGGACTCACCCATATCGCCCTGTACATATTTTCCCTGATTCTCTTCCATTTTCTCCCCTGATGTACCTTTCTCTTTCTTAATATGATATATGTCATCAAGTTATTTCAAGTCTTCTTTATTTAAAAGAAAAGTTGTATCTAAATCCAGATATTCTGTCAACAGGTGAGGGTGATTCTAATTCCATGTTCTGATCTACAAGGTATATGACTTGTCTCCACTGAGACTTCTGTAGATAAACATCCCTACAGAACTCTGTAGATAAACATCCCTATAGAACTCTGAATGCCAGGAGGAAACGTTTGGCCCAAACCCTCTCCTTGCATCCATCTGCCTTGCAGAGACTGCCAGGATTCCCCCACGCCCCCAGCATCAAGAGGCTGTGACGCTGCCCCCAAGCATCCACCTGCAGACCCTCAGCATCCCAGGCTGGACATACAACTCGAACCACACAAAGCACCTGCAGAATCTTTGGAAAGGTGAGACAGGTGTTCAGGCGTCCTGACTCACTCTTGTCTCTTCATTGTTAGCCAGGTCCCCTAGCCCGTCACCAAACAAAGGCACTTTCCCCAGAGTCATCCAGGTTCTTTGAGGTCACCTGGTTTCCTTATCTGCCAAATGAGGAGACGGAGGCCCACTGAGAGGCAGGTCACTCAGCAGGCCAGGGACAGGTGGGGCCCAGGTGCCATCTAGACCGCAATGACCGTGTACAGAGGGGAGCCCCCAGCAGGGCATCCGGGAGGACCTCCTGGTGGAGGACACAACTGCCAGGAAGCAGCTCATCATATTGCCAAAGCCCCTGGTACACCTTATCTGCCCCTTTACACTCTTGCCAACAAAGGTCCATCTAGTCACACTATGGTTTTCCCAGTAGTCATGTATGGATGTGAGAGTTGGACTATAAAGAAAGCTGAGAGCCGAAGAATTGATGGTTTTGAACTGTGGTGTTGGAGAAGACTTTTGAGAGTCCCTTGGACTGAAAGGAGATCCAACCAGTCCATCCTAAAGGAAATCAGTCCTGAATATTCATTGGAAGGACTGATGTTGAAGCTGAAACTCCAATACTTTGGCCACCTGATGCCAAGAACTGACTCATTAGAAAAGACCGTGGTGCTGGGGAAGATTGAAGGCAGGAGGAGAAGGGGATGACAGGGGATGAGATGGTTGGATGGCATCACCGACTCAATGGACATTAGTTTGAGTAAACTCCAGGAGTTGGTGATGGACAGGGAGGCCTGGTGTGCTGCGGTTCATGGGGTCACAAAGAGTCGGACACAACTGAGTGGCTGAACTACTATTTACACTCTGAGCATCTCAAACCTCGCGCCGACTGTGCCTCAGCCTCCTCCGTTTCCAGAGACCCTCCAAGGGCTGGCACACTCCAGTGTAAGGTCTGCAAGATGAGAAGCAGGAGGGAAAGGAAGAGGCAGAGGTCAAATACCACCTTTGTGGCTAATACAGTGGGTGTTGGACTCTGCGGCTCTATCCTGCAGACAGGTGACTTCCTAACACTGATCTCTAGGGAATTGCTCCATGTGTCACACAAGAGGAGGGGGGACCCCCAGCCGTGATAGAGACTTCCGTATAGACCTCTGTGTGTGGCCACGCCCACTGAGAGCATGCTTCATGGAGGCTGTTTGTACCTAAGAGGAAGAAAAGGGGCTGGACCAAGCAAATCCTTTCTCCTAAAGAGAAGTGAGCGGGGGCCAACTCTGGGGAGCATCAGTGGATGGTGTGAGGCTCCCCTGCCTCCCTAGACCATTAGAATCCCAAATCTCAATCACCATCTTCATCACAACCATATTTTCATCATCATCACCATCAACACCATAATCACTATGACCACCACCGTCATCACATCATCCTTTTCGGGAGCCAGAATACCTTGTCTGTTTCTAGAGCTGCAATCCATAAGCACCTCAACTAGGAAGAGGTTTTGCAAACCCCCTATGTGCAGTAATAAAGAACCCAGATTCTTATGGTCCAAATACAACACAAAGTTATTTTGTCCTTACTCCATATATCCGGGGGTTGGGGAGAAGTCAGCAGGGAAGTCCTCATGTGGTCACCAGGGACCCAGCAGATGGATGCAGTATTACAACACATGCCTCCTTATCTCAGAGGCAGGAAAAAGCTTTGCTCATCGTTGGGTCAGCCTTGGGATTAGGAGACCCTTCAGAAGGGCCAAGGCAGAGAGTAAGTTCCAGAGAACTGGAAGGTTTCAGGACAGGACCAACGATGAATACAAAGTGAATGTGGACAAAGACTTTCCAGACATTGGCATCTGTTCCTGTGTGGATGGTGGGAAGCCTTAACATTGCCTGAGTCTGAGTTGGAATTCTTCCTTCTCCTTCCTTCCACACCAGCTGTGTGGCCTCGGGCAAGTGTCCACCCCTCTCTGAGCTCTGGTTTCTTTGGTGTCAAGCGGGCACCACGTTTGCTGCTTCTTAGGGAGGTTGAAGATGTGAAAAGGAGGTGAGGGTGTAAAGTACCAGGCATGGTCAGGGGTCCTCACTGCCACTTCCCTTCTGTCCCCGAGACCATCAAGGAAAAGGTAAGGCAGAGTTCCGCCGAGTGCTGCTGCGGCTCCACCATCTGTATGAGGTGGACGAGGACCCTGTCCGGTCTCAGCCTGTGACGGTGAATCTGCAGGTAACCCACCCTGCCCCACGCCCCGCTCCTGGGTCATCACTGAGTCAGGACCCACGAGCAGATGCACACAAGGGAGGCAAAGCCCAAGTGTGACGATCCTGACTCAGATGCCACCTTGGCAAAGACATGCATCAGGGCCGTCGTGAAAGGGGGTGAGGGTGGGTGTCGGGGGGCGTCAGGGCACCCCTTCCCCGCTTCATCTCTCTTCCTGGTCCTCTTGATTTTTCAGTTATTCCAACATGCATGTGCTTTGTTTGTGTTCTCCTTTATTCTCGTGGTTAACCTTTATGAAAAGTGAAAGTGTTCATTGCTCAGTCATGTCCGACTCTTTGCGACCCCACGGACGGTAGCCCACCAGCCTCCTCTTTCCATGGGATTCTCCAGGCAAGAATACTGGAGTGGGTTGCCATGCCCTCCTCCAGGGAATCTTCCCAACCCAGGGATCGAACCTGGGACTTCTGAATTGCAGGCAGATTCTTTACCATCTGAGCCACCAAGGGACACTAAATATTTTTATATAACACAAATAGCATTTGAGTGATAAAAAAAAAAAAAGAAGGAAATTTTGAACAGACTTCCTGTAGGTGATCAGAGTCACACAGCCCAAGGTGGAAGTCCAGGCATTTCGGCTGGGTGTCTAGGCCTCTGGGCTCTGAGCCTCAGTCTCCTCACCTGTAAACAGGGAGGTCAGAGTCTGTCCACAGGAATGCTGAGAGGCTTTGAGTGATGGTGTACAGACAGGCACCTGGCACCCTGGGGGCTGATGGATATCTCTGTGCCTAGACTCCAACCTCTGTCCTCCTTCCCCTCCTGACCCCAACATCACTCTCTGGCCCCCACCACCAGGTAAGACTGTTACTGCACAGCCCAGCCTTGTCCTTTCCCCAGAAGATATGCGAAGACACCTCATTTCTTTCCAGTCTGCACTCTTTATGGAGCTCTGAGCTCTTTACTCCTCTCCTGTTCACAGGGAATTTCTGAAAATCTCTCTGCTGTTGCCTTAGTTTCACTGATACCTGTGTTCTCAATGCAATCTGGGAGAATCCCAACAACCCAACCAGAGCCAATGCTATGGTGCCTTCCCAATGTCCCCCTTTCACAGCTCTACCATGGAGACAGGGGTGGGGGGATAATCTCTTTTCTTGCCCCACTTTCATCAGAGACAAGGCCAACTTCATCTTCCCACCTGACCTTATCAGCATGCTGGCTTTGCTTCTTCCTACTTGTCACCTCTTGCTCACCAGCTGGTACCAGCCTCAGAAGCAGATGTAGAGGTGGCGGGGAGGGAGGCCGGAGGGGGGATGGTAGCAGCAGCAGAGCCTCACCCTCCACGCTTTCTCCTGCCATCAGCACAGGGAAGCTCCTGCAGAACAAACCCCAGCCATCTGGTCAGCAGACTGGCCTCTCCAGGGCAGGGCCAGAATGACCCCTCTGCCTTCCCTCTTTGCACAGTCAGTGCATTTGGGGGAAAACAGGATGGATACCCAAGACAGACTGCATCCCAGGGGCATACAGGACACCATCTGAGCACTGAGGAGAGACTCAGTGATGAGAGCAGTTCTAAGTGCTTGCCACCTCCTGGGCATGCTCATCCAGCTCAGCCCCCCTGGGGAGAATGTGCCTCTCCAGCCTCAGTTTCTTCATCTATATAATGGGGCTGCTGTTCTTTACGGAGATTTACTCTGAGAATAACATGAAGGAAGATGTTATGCCCTGGGCCTGGGTGTTTCCATGCCTGCTGCTGTTTTGTTCTCTGCTCAGATCTGGGGCCAGGTGCTCACCCTTCCTGTGCTCCTGTCCTGCAGTCTGTGCTGCGGGGTCTGGGCTCCGTGGTGTCCGTGGAGGAGCGCTCGCTCACAGGGACCTGGGATGTGAGCACACTGCAGCGCTGGAGCTGGGCAACTCAGGAACCTAGCCACCTCAGAGGTTTGTGCACCCCTGGTTCAGGCAACCCCCCAATCCCGGGATTCCCTGCCTGCCCCTCACCTGGGCTCAGGAGCTGGTCAGACCTGGCTCAGATCCCAAGTCTGCCCCCTAAGACCTGTGTGACCTTGAACAAGCTGCTCTCCTTCTCTGAGTCTGAGCCTTCTTGAATCTACTATAGTAGGTTAAGGAAGGGTTCAGTTCAATCTCCACTTTCCAGGAATCCACACAATGTGTGTGTGTGTGTGTGTGTGTGTGTGTGTGTGTGTGTGTGTGTGTGTGTGTGTGACTAGAATCCTGCCCAGAATGCAAGTATAGCCTCAGCAAGTTCTGGTGTCTCCCGTGCAGTGCATTACATTGCACACCCCACAGTTAGCTCTTGGAAACTGCTTCAGTCTGATTCATGCCTCTAAGTCTTTATTTATGCTGTTTCTTCTCCTTGGAATACCCTTGGACATCTGGACAACTCCTAAGGTTCAGGTTTGGGTCAGGTGCCTCCTTTGCTCTGTCTTTCCCTCATTTTGATCTGATTCTTTATCTCTTCTTTGTCTACTGCACATAACATAGTCTGGGTACATAGGTAGATACATAGTCAATATTTGATAAATGGGTGAATGGAAGGATGGTTGATAGGAAAAAAGATTGTAAGAAAGGAAGGTAGGTAGATGGATGCTGGATGGATGGATTATTGGATGATGGATGAATCAACAGATGACAGGAAGCAAGAAAGATGGGTGAGCAGTTTATGGATGGATAGAAGGAAGTGGAAGGAAGGAGAAAGGACGGAAGATAAGTTGTTGGGTGGCTAGAAGTTGGGTGGATGGATAGAAGTAAGGAAGACAGAGAGTAGCATGGATGTATGGATGGATACATGATGGATGAATGGGTGGATGTAAGAAGGATGGATCGGTGGAGCATAGATGGATGGTTGGGTGGCTGGATGATGGATGAATGGATGGAGGTTGGGTAGGTGAATGAGAATGAATGCATGTATGATTAGACAAAGAGATGGATGAATGGTTGGATCTAAGGATGATGGGTGGATGAATGGATGAATAGATTTCATCCCAAGGGTGAAGCATGAAACCCGGGTTGTATCAGGAACAGTGTTGTGGCCAGATGCTGGAAAGAGGTGACCTGGGAAAGCAGGTGGCTCTGAGGGGCAACGCTGGACAGATCATCTCTGTCCTCTCAGGCAGCTCCAGCCATCCTTCACTGCACCCAGGGAGTTTCACCGTCACCATCCATCCAAAGGAAATCCGGACGTTCTTCATTTACTTTAAAGAGACGGTGAGCCCTTAGCAGATTCTGTGGCCCCAGGAAGAATAGCCAAGTGGAAGGATGAGCAGAAACAGCTGCCCATCTGGTAGGCAATGGCAGGAAATGGATGGATGAGGGGTGTTCTTGTTTCTGAAATAAAAAATAATTGCATTAAGGAACTGTTTCTTTCCCTGCACACTAGAGCCAGCCTTCTCTCTCCTCTCCCCTCCTTTCATAAATCATACATACATGCTCACACTTCGTTCTCCACTCCAAGAAGCTTTTGTTAGTAACCAAGTGAAAAAGTATATAAATCCCTTGTTAAGACTAGAGAGAGGACACTCTCTTCCCCCTTCTGATGTCTGTCAGTCAGAAGCTTCTCTATCCCTTTTTCACTTTAATAAAACTTTTGCAGCATGAAGCTCTGAGTGACTGAAGCCATGTTTTTGGTCCCAAAGTGAAATTTTCTCCTTCAGAGATCACAAATCTGACACCATTCACCAGTAAGCTATCATTATGATTCTTGAGATTCCCCAAACATCAACCAGTCAGAGAGCTGTGCCTAAGCAGATCACACACCCTTCATCCCTCACTCCTAAAGATGTCTTATAAAGGCTCTTCCTTGGGAGCCACGAGCAAGGGAGGGTCTTTTCATCAGGAGCTGCCTCTTCTTCTACCTTAGTGTTCTGCACCTAAAAATGTGCTTTCCTTCATCACAACCCAGTGTCAAGAGACTGGCTTTGCTGTTCATCAGGCTAGCAGACCCAAGCTTTGGGTCAGTAACAGGACCTCTCAGTGCAAATATCTCTGCTCCGGAGGGCAAACATGGTGGGAGAAGAGGTGGAAGTGTTATAGAACCTAGCTGGTTTGCCCAGCACAGAGCAAGACAAATG
Source organism: Antilocapra americana (assembly GCA_007570785.1). NCBI lineage: Eukaryota > Metazoa > Chordata > Mammalia > Artiodactyla > Antilocapridae > Antilocapra > Antilocapra americana. The sequence goes on along the minus strand of ML660770.1, from coordinate 4,627,100 downwards.
CTGGGACACTGAGGTTTGAAGCAGAGGAAGGGTTTATTCATTAGGCAGCTAAGGGAGGAAATGAAAACAAATCCCTAATCCACTTCCCTGAAGGCAGGGCTCAGTGTATTTATGGGGTAAAGAAGCAAGGTGGTCTGACTAGCAGGGAGCATGGGAAATGGTGATCAGAATTATGAAAAAGATAAGCTACTTGTCATTCTGGGCAGTCACAGCTAAGCTACAATTTCTCCATGTTCGGAAACAGGCAGGGTCAGCATGCTCTAAAAGTGGAGCTTTTGGCCCCTTGATGTCAAAAGGCCATTGAGTGCACATTCTCACATCCCCGGGTAAGGGGTTGATTGTCCTAACCAGTCTTAACTGGCTGGGGCATGCACTGAGGACTCCAAGTTCCTGAAAAACAACTTACTGTTGTTTAATCAGCAAACATCTCACTGTTTAATCATGATATTTGGAGGATGCACAAGTCTTTTGTGGTAACAGTTAAAGCAAATTGACAGTGAGGGGTGACCAGTGTAATACATCTAACTGATGATCACTCTCTTTTCAGTAGCAAGGAAATCTGGGATGGATTGCCAAATCTGATGTCCCCATTTGGGACTTGGGTTAAGCTCTTTCACTTCTGTTTGCTTACAGTCCTCTCTATAAAATGTGGTCATGGCCATCAACTCCATGGGCCCTCAGGGAAATTCAACTGGATGATGGATGTGAAAATGTCTGCTTTTAATCGTGGTAAAATATATAGGTGAAATATATAAAATATACAGGTGGAATTAGTGACAGATTTCCTCTTCTTGGGCTCTAAAATCACTATGGATGGTGCCTGAAGCCATGAAATCAGAAGACGATTGCTTCTTGGCAGGAAAGCTATGACAAACCTAGACAGTGTGTTGAAAAGCAGAGACATTTCTCTGCTGACAAAGGTCCATATAGTTAAGGCTATAGTTTTTCTAGTGGTTACCTATGGTTGTGAGAACTGGACTGGAATTGAATACATTCAAAGATATAAGCCCTCACCTGTACCTATTTCTGGACATTTTATCATGCAGAACAGAAGCTCTATACCCATTAAATAGCAGCCTTCATGTTCAGGGACCAGAGCTGCTGGTCTGTTTCTGGATAGAGCAGACCCACTCCAGTCTGCTCTATCCAGATAACGAGCGCCCTGTGTGGGCATTGATCTGCTTCACCTTCCACCTCAGGTCCACCTCCTCCCGTCTTCCTGTGGGACCCACCTGGAGGTCTCCCCCTCCTACTCAGCCTCAGAAAGACTAGCAGTCTGGTTGCCCGGCCTGACCCCACCCAGCACACCCCCACCATGCACCCTCCCTCTCTGCTGCCTTTGGGCCATGTCTCACTTGGTGAGGCGGCGGAGTTGCTAACTGAGTTGTAAGCTCATTTATTCATTTGACGCACAGTTTAGGGAGCTCCCTATGGATAGCACTGTGCCCACCATGGAGGTCTCCACAGTGAACAAGGAGACCTGGACCCCTGCCTCGTGGAGCTTCCATCTGATGGGGGAAGCTAAGCAATAAACAGAATAAATCAGTGAACAATTACCAGCCTGAATGGTGATGGGGTGGTGGAGGACACAGATCTGGAAAGGCGATGTGTGGTCTGGCGGGTGGCACGCTGTGCTGTGAATTAGAGGGTCAAGACTATAAAGAAAGCTGAGTGCCGAAGAATTGATGCTCTTGAACTGTGGTGTTGGAGAAGACTCTTGAGAGTCCCTTGGACTGCAAGGAGATCCAACAAGTCCATCCTGAAGAAAATCAGTCCTGGGTGTTGAAGCTGAAACTCCAATCCTTTGGCCACCTGATGTGAAGAACTGACTCATTGGAAAAGACCCTGATGCTGGGAAAGATTGAAGGCAGGAGGAGAAGGAGACGACAGAGGATGAGATGATTGGATGGCATCACCGAGTCAATGGACATGAGTTTGAGTAAACTCCGGGAGTTGGTGATGGACAGGGAGGACTGGCGTGCTGCAGTCCTTGGGTTCGCAAAGAGTCGGACACAACTGAACCGAAAGGCTCTGAGACACATGAGGGGTGAGCCCTGTAGAGACAGAAGTGGAGAGTGGGAATCTAGGAAGAGGCCTGTCCAGTGCCAGGGTCCTGAGGCAGAGAGACCTGCTATGCTCTGTGGACCACAATGAGCCCTGTAGGTCACTGGAAGGATTTTGACTCCAAGTCAAAACGAGCTGGGAAGACTCCATAAGCTGCCATCAGAGGGGGGAAGGGTCCAAGGTCCATTTCGGCAGCCCCCGCAGAGGGGGCCTCACGCTGTTCAACAGCTAGTCCCGGGCTTATCCTCTGGGGTCCTCCCTGCCTCTCACCCTTCTCTGGTGTATCCATCTTCCTTGTTCCCTTTCCTCTCCCATCCTCATATTAACTAAGAAAATTAATGCAGGTGGCTGCAAATAAGAAAGTTATTTGCGGTCTTAAGAACCTCACAGTTCTGGAGATGCAGACTGTGGTAATCCTGAAAGAGTGTTCGGGGAAGAAAGAGAGTCAGAGGCTTTGAACATAATAAGCCACAAAGTTGTTGAAGTTGTTTGGCAAGAACTCTGATTGATGCTGCCCTGAGTCAGAAAATATTTGCCATGCATCCTAACCTGTTTGCCTCAGGTCCTAATGTGTGAAATGAAGATAATTCTCATCTCCCACGATGGCTTTGAGGATTCCATGAGGCCAAGGAATGACCATCACCATCCTAAGTTAGTAATTAACAAGGTTCCCTTTGCTGCCACACCCCCAGCAGTATCTATGGCTCTTCTGTGGCATCAATACTCCTGTGCCTCCTGTGGGCAGAGGAGATAGTTGTCACTCCTGTGAGTGACCCTCATCTCACCCTCTTATTGGGAAATCCTTGACTTTATGAAGTGGAGCTCTCCTCCCACTATGCAAACGTAGTAGAAAATGATGGGCATCCTTCCTCCTGGTGTTGCTATGCCACCTAGGCTCTGCCTGTCCCTTGCACTGCCTCAGACACTGACTCAGACTCCAGTGAGGTAAGGACCCAGGAATGGTGGGGAAGGAGGTGGGGTCAGTGTGGGTCCCCAAAGGTGGAGGCAGCCATGATAATCACTGCAGATTTCCACGGTCCCTTCCTTTTCGTCACCTCAAAGATGCAAATGCTCAAGGATCAAAGTGTGTGTGTGTTAGTTGCTCAATCATGTCCGACTCTTTGTGACCCCATGGACTGTAGCCCTCCAGGCTCTTTCATTCATGGGATTTTCCAGGCAAGAAGACTGGAATGGGTTGCCATTTTCTTCTCCAGGAGAACTTCCCAACCCAGGGATTGAACCTGGGTCTCCCACGTTGTAGGCAGACTCTTTACCATCTGAGCCAAGGATCAAAGTGTGGAAAGCTTAAGTCATATGTTTACTAGACCTAAATATGTATGCCTGCAGTCGCCAAGATTTATGGAGACTTAAGGAGCTCCTTCATTGTCTGAGCCACCAGGGAAGCCCCATTAAATAATTTGCTTGCATGCATGCTAACTCACTTCAGTGGTGTCTGACTATGCAACGCTATGGACTGTAGCCTTCCAGGCTCCTCTGTCCATGGGGATTCAATACTAAAGGAGCTCCACCTGCTGTCGTAATTGCAGGACCAAGAACAGCAGCTGCCTTAGGTGAGTGCGCCCTCTGATGGCCATTATGAGAAAGAGCAGGACATGAGAGGGGTTCTCAAACTGGTCAGCATCTTCCTGGAAAAGGGTGGGTTGGCATAGGAAGGGGGGGAAAGAGAGAGAGCAGGACGGGATGACAATGACCCCCATCATAGAAAAGCATGCGTGCTGTGTGCTAAGTAGCTTCAGTCACGTCTGACTCTGCCATCCTAGAACGATAGCCCGCCAGGCTCCTCTGGCCATGGACTTCTCCAGGCAAGAATATTGGAGTGCGTTGCTATGATCTCCTCCAGGGTATCTTCCTGACCCGGAGATCGAACCCGGGTCTCCTGCAGATTCTCTACCATCTGAGCCACCAGGGAAACCCAGGAAAGCGGGCACGCCAAATGTTTCTAACATCCAGTTTCATCTGAGAACCTGGGTCGGGGACCTAGACCTCAGATTACGAAGATACTTGCTCATAGTCAGCCACAGCATCACTCAGATTAAAAAACTATCAAGGTTTTGCCGCACTGGCTATGTCCATACCTTTTTCCTTTTGTTCTTTTCCCTTGACTGGAGGGTCTTTAGTGAAATCACTCCTTCACGTCAGCATAATGACATTATCCCACCTGAAAAAAGAACAGTTCCTTGGAATCAGCAGGTAGGGTTCGAGGCCTCATTTTCTCTGCTGGGATCCTGTACATTTATGTGTATCCACCCATTCCTGCCTGGAGGTTTCGATGAGATTAGCATCTGAGTCAGAGATGTCAGTGCAGTAGATGCCCTCCCAGTGGGGTGGGCTTTATGCCATCGGTTGGGGGCCCGATAGAACAAAAAGGTGGGGGGGGGTAATTCTCTGTCCCCTGGAGCTCTCCAACCTCTCCTATCCTCAGACATCCCTGTTCCTGCTTCTCAGAATTTTGGACTCAGATTAGGACTTAACACCATCACCCGCCAATTCCCAGGCCTTTGGCCTGGAACTGAGCTACACCACCAGCTCTCCTAATTCTTCAGATTCCAACCCAGAACCGTGGCACTAAAGCAGGCAAAAGGGACTAGAGTAGGATTGGGGAGAAGAAGGCAGGGCTGAACTCCAGGGTCTTGGTGAGGTGAGCAGCTGAGTTGCCCTCTAGGGAGGGTGGGAGGGAGGAAAGGCAGGCTCAGGAGGCCCAGATTTGTCCTGGGGCAGGTGAAGCCCTGGGCCCTACTCACTGCCTCCTGGATGTAGGTTTAGGAGGGAGTGGAATGCAAGAGGCCAACACATCACCTCTTTGCCAGACTTGGAGCTAACAAAAAGGCAGACACAAACAGGGGCAGAGTGACATCAAAAATAGCAGCCTTGTGACCAAGGAAGCTGACAGTGGAAAATAGGGTTTAAGTCTGGGGACAAAGGGCTCCCCAGGTTGAGCACCAGAATCAGCCGGACTCACCCTGAACCCAGGCAGCCCTGGAGCGCGGACCACCCCATTCCACGACACCCAGGAGGGGAGGAGCAGATGTTCAGCCCTCCGGGAGCACAGAAACTAGGATCTGAAGCCTGTCTGCCCAGCTTCTGAACCCACGTATTTTTCCTCCTTCCCAAACCAGGGTGGTCAGCTGAAATGCTGAATATAGAAAGGAGGAGCATGGAGAGAGAATGTGTCTCTGTAGGAGGACTTCCCAGACAGCCCACTAGATAGCACCTTCTCTCTCCTGCTCCCTAGCAATGCAGAACCTCTTAGAACCTGTTTCCTCATTTACAAAATGGAGGTGATGAATACTCAGAGTGAGTGAGTGAAAGTCACTCAATGGTGTCTGACTCTTGGTGACCCCTGGGCTGTAGCCCACCAGACTCCTCTGTCCATGGAATTCTCCAGGTGAGAGTACTAGAGTGGGTCACTGGTCGCTTCTCCAGGGGATCTTCGCAACCCAGGGATCAAACCCAGGTCTCCCGCATGGCAGGAGGTTGCTTTACCATCTGAGCCACCAGAAAAGCCCACTGATCGTAATAACAGTGCCTAACACATAAGGAATCTCCCTGCCAGTGCTTCCCCTCGTCACACGTACTCTTCCCACAGTCCCTGAGAAATAGTCACTCTTCTGACTGTTGCATGGGGGAGACAATGAGGTTCAGAGAGGTTGGCTAAGTTGCCTGAGCTCGCTCAGCTCCCAAGTTGCCCAGCCTGGCTTTGGATGATGTGGCTGCTCCAAGGGCACCCTTCTGTGCTGAGATCCAGCATGGTCCTGTCACACAGGGCGGCTGTCCCGCAGTGGTCCCTGGGGTTGGAATACCGGAGTGGGTAGCCTATCCCTTCTCCAGCAGATCTTCCAGACCTAGGAATCGAACCAGGGTCTCCCACGTTGCAGGTGGATTCTTTACCAGCTGAGCCACCAAGGGAAGCCCTGGACATCATCAGGGAAGGCCAATGCTACCCCTGACCCAGAGGGCCTGCTTACCTTTGCCCGATCAGCCACCTGGTGGCCTCGCTGGGGAGGAGTGTGGGGGTCCACATTGGGGTCTCTTTCTGGCCACCAGGGTCTGGGGAAGGGGAAGGCTGTACCAGGACTCTTTCTAGGAGTGTGAGGAGCTGTGGGGGAGCCAACTGCAGCAGAGCTTTTTAAAGAAAACGGTACTTGTCTATATATAGCGCCTGACGCTTCTGAGTTCCCGACACTTCTGGGATGGCAGTGGGTAGCACCCTGCTGCACACTGCTCACCCTGACTGTCGGGTGATTGTAGACTGGAAAGGAGTCTGGGGCCAGCTGAGTCAGGACTTCAGGCAGCAGCGACATCTCCCACAAAAACTTTAAGGGGTGATGATCTTGTCATCTCTTCATTTTGCCAAGTAAGTACTTCTCCAAACAGCATCACTTATTACCACGATCATGTCAAAAGAGAAATACTGTGTTAATGCCAGAAACGTAGAAATTGCATCATCTTAGAATGAAGGGCAAGTCAGTAAATGGAATACCTTTTTTTAATGGAAAATTCAGCACAGGGTCTTAGCTGTTCTAATTCTTCCAGAATCTGATGAAAACAGTGATGGACAACACATACCTCTGGGGGCCTGTTGGTGCAGAGTCCCAGAGCCCAAAGTTTTGAGATGCTGAGCACACCTGGGGAGGAATGGTGGACAGCTGGACAGAGATGGGAGGCTGGACATCATGCTGGGTCCTGTGGGTGTGGGGGTGAAAGGAGAACCAGCCCCTCTCTGCGATGCAGCTTGCTTCTCTGCAATCAGGGATGGTGATCCCCACCTCACAGAATGGTGCTGAGGGCAAGACAAGGCAGTGATGAGAATTTGCTGTAGCTCTGCTGTGCAGACAAGGAATGCTTGCCATGGTCCACTTCGCGGGCTGCGCAGTGAGTGTGGTCCTGGGGCCCCTGGAGTTGCCCGTGTCAGGGTTCTAGAGCTGCAGTGGAAATGGTGGGCAGCTAGGAGCACGCGGAAGCATGTTCTTAGGATGCCTGCCAGAAACAGCAATCATCAACATAGATATGACTTGAATGGTGCTCCCTCTAAATATAAGTTGAAGGAAGTCCTCACCCCCAGGGCCTCGGAACGTGACCTCACTTTGATATTGGGTCGTGGCAGATATAGTCAGTTAAGATGCAGTCATACCAGATTAGGTGAGCCCCAGTCCAATACGACTGGTGCCCTGGTAGCAAAAGCCGGCCATGTGACAAGGCAGGAAGGGATTGCGGTGCTGCAGCAAGTCAAGGAAGCCAAGGGTGGCCAAGGGGCAGGCCAGGAAGGATCCTCCAACACCTCACCTTCAGACTTCTAGCCTCCAGAGTTCTGTGACAACAGATGGTTACAACAGCCTTGGAAACTGACACTAATGCCTAATACAGGTTGGGTACCCAGTTAGAGCTTGATAAACGTTTGCTCAAGGGATGATGTTTATCGAGTGCCTGCTGTATAATAGGACTTCCCAGGTGGCTCTGTGGTAAAGAATCCACCTGCAGGAGACACAGGAGACCTGGGTTCGATCCCTGTGTCGGGAAGATCCACTGGAGAAGGAAATGGCAACCCACTCCCGTATTCTTGCCTGGAGAATCCCATGGACAGAGGAGCCTCGCAGGCTATAATCCATGGGGTCACCATGAGTCAAGCTCGGCTGAGTGACTGAGCATGAGCACACACATGCTGATCTGTGACTGTATAATAGATACTGGGCTGAGGATCTGATGAAAGCTGAACTTCTCCGTATGTTGTCATTTCGTGCAGGAGAAAACCAAGACACAGAGGGACAAGCCCCTAGCCAGGGTCATATAAGCAGCTCCAAGTCCAGAGCCCTGGCCAGCTAGCAATGTAATAGTGCCTCCCAGCTGGCTGCACAGCACATAGCAGGTGCTCAATAAATGCTGACTGCCCCATGCATGTTATCTACTTTTCCCCAGTTATGCTGAGAAGGTTCTAGGACTCTATACCACTGTCTGGTTTTCAGGCAAAAGAAGGATTTTCTTTCCCACCTCAGGCTTCTAGGGCCTCTGGTTTGCTGGTTGAGATTCACCAAGTAAGAGCTGATTTGATTGTACCTTTAAAACTGTCACTTCCTCCAAGTGGCCTTTTGTAGTCAGCCCTCATCTATATTAGCATCCTGCTGTAGATTGAATTATGTCCTGGCAAAAGATATGTTAAGGTCCTAACCTCTAGAATCTGTGAATATGACCTAATTTGGAAATAGGGTCTTTGCAGATGGAAGCATATTAAGATAAAGTGAAAGAGTTAGTCGACCAGTCATGTCCGGCTCTTTGCAATCTCGTGGACTGTAGCCTGCCAGGTTCCTCTGTCCATGGGATGTCTCCAGACAAGAATACTGGAGTGGGCTGCCAATCCCTTCTCCAGGTGATCTTCCTGACCCAGGGATTGAAACCAGGTCTCCTGCATTGCTGGCATTCTTTAACTTCTGAGCCACCAGAAAAGCCACTGGTCATGATAGATGAGGGTGGGCCCTCAGTCAACATGATGGGTGTCCTTATAAGAAGAGACACAGAGACACACAAGGAAAATACCATATGATGGAGGCAGAGTGATGTATTTAAGAGCCAAGGAACACCAAGGGCTGCTGGTAACCACCAGAGCTGAGAGAGAGTCCTGGAAGAGAATTTCCCTGAGTCTCCAGACAGAAAGTAGCCCAGTGCTCACCTTGATTTCAGACTTCTGGCTTCAGAGCTAAGAAGGCATACATTTCTGTTTGAAGTCACCTGGTTTGTTGTGCTTTGTTATAGCAGCCTCAGGAAATGAATACATACCCCAAGCTTTGCTGCAAGCTGACTGTGTTCATCCTGTTCTAAACTCCATCCCCCATCGTTTCAGAATATTCTAGAACTCGGTTATCTGACTGTCCTCAATTCAATAGTTCAGATGATGTGAACATTCTCCCTTCAGTGCATTGTAGTATGTTATATCCCTGTGTGTACAGGGCAGGGAGGTGCACGTCTAGAATAATCTAGAGCTCGGAAATCTGCCAATAGTGGGTTAAGTAAGTGCTCAGCTCTGTCACTTCCTAGGGCTAAGAACTTGGGCCCACCAGGTAACCTCTCAAGCCACCTCTTCCATAAAAGTGGCCACAATGGCGCTCCTTGAGAGGGATGAGGATTAAGAAGTGAGGATTAAGTAGGACAGAGCACCTGATTGTACCTGGTCTTCCATAAACGCTTCTTGAATTGAACTGAAGACAATGACAAATCCTCTGGTGGGTGGTTCATTCAGTTGTTGTTGTTCAGTCATTCAGTTGTGTCCAACTCTTTGTGACCCCATGGACTGCAGCACACCAGGCTTCCCTGTCCTTCACTAACTCCCGGAGTTTGCTCGGACTCATGCCCATTGAGTCATCCAAGCACCTCATCCTCTGTCACCCCCTTCTCCTCCTGACTTCAATCCAGAGGATGGTTCATTCAATAGATGGAATTAAGTTTTGGTTAATAGCATAGGCTTAAAAAGTTGAAAAGATTAATTGTACAATATTATCACCTGCTATTTAGATCCATGGAAAAAGAATTACTCAATTATACAAGGTTTTGTGCTTTCAAAAATGAAAAAAAAAAAGTCAAAAGGAGGTAAGTTATTTTTTCCTTACATAAAAGTAATTCACTGCTCATTAACATGGTTCTCCTTTTGTAGTCTTCAGCTTCCTAAATATAAGCACACCCCATATGTATCTGAACATTTTTAGAGTGCCTCAGAATTAGTGTTGATTTAATTTATTTTCACTAGAGATTTGCAAAATATTTGCGTAAGTTATTTTGAACTGTCAGTGATTCATTCAGGGAGAGAAAAGGTGGTGTCTGCAAAGCGGGTGCTGCCTAATGTACAAAACTGGGCAAGCTAGAAGGAGACAGGGCTTGCAGGGACCCATCACCATCCTCCCTGCTTCCAGGGGCACCCTTGCTGCACTGCCAGGGGCTTCTCCTGTGTGCAAGTATTTCCTAAGTGAGCATCGCCCAGAGAGGAAAGCTGAAGCTCCTTGACTCAGTTGGGATGCCCTCTGTGAACTGGTCCAGGCTTGTCACCCTCACAGAACTCCTGTCTCTTCCAAGGCTTCCCAGGTGAAAGTAAAAAGAAAGTGAAAGTCGCTCAGTTGAGTCCAACTCTTTGTGACCCCATAGATATACAGTCCATGGAATTCTCCAGGCCAGAATAGTGGAATGGGCAGCCATTCCCTTCTCCAGGGGATCTTCCCGATCCAGGAATGGAACTGAGGTCTCCTGCGTTGCAGGTGGATTCTTTACCAGCTGAGCAACAAGGGAAGCCCCCTTCTCAGGTGGTGCAGTGGTAAAGAATCTGCCTGCCAGTGCAGGAGATGCAAGAGACATGGCTCTATCCCTAGGCGGGAAAGGTCCCCTGGCATAGGAAATCGCCACCACTCCAGGATTCTTGCCTGTAAAATCCCATGGACAGTGGAGCCTAGCAGGGTCCATGCGGCTGCAAAGAGTCAGACGCCACTGGGCGACCAACACTTCCCTCTTTATTCTCAGCTGCTTCACCCCAGCCCGCCCCCCAGTGGCTGAGAGCCGCACAGACAGGCTTCGGTCTGCACAGCCCTGTTACCAAAGGCCCTGCCTCCAGGTTCCTGTGGAGCCTCCCATTTTCTAGGAAGTCATTCGCTTGCTCTCTCCTCACCCTCATTCCCGGGGTCGGGAAGACCCCCTGGAGGAGGGCATGCTAACCCACTCCAGTATTTCTTGCCTGGAGAATCTCATGGACAGAGGAGCCTGGAGGGCTACAGTCCACGGGATTGCGAAGAGTCGGATGGGACTGAAGCGACTTAGCGCGCAGCCACACCCCTGCTTCCCAACCGGTGAAGGCTGCCCATCCTCCCCTCCTCCTGTCTGCTCCACAGTTCCCGGAAGACAAAAACTTTCCAACAGACCCCATCCCATCCCAGTGCCTGTTTGTCCTACTGAATTGAAAAGCAAGGCCTCCAGTAATGCAGTTTATTCACTAATATCTGAGGTCCTCAAAACGGAATTTATTTTTGAGTGGGAGTTGGTGAAGTGTGTGTGAATGATTGAACGGGTTAGTGGTGACTGGGTGACTGAATCAGGTGTTCAGCTTGGTAAGATTTTCTAGCTCTAAGATGTAATCATATTAACGGCAGTGAGTCTCACCATGAGAGCAAATTTAATTATATTATTTTTAAAATTCCCCTAGATGCCGTTAAGTGCAGTGAAGTCCTTTCTATTATCCTGATATGACCAGCTAAGGCTGTTAAATCAGAATTTTATAAGCGTGGTTTTCCTGGATCTGATTTCACTGAATCTTATCATAAGATGATACACTTGTTTTGAACTGAGAGAACTGAAATCGACAGCTCATAGGCACTTATCATTTGTCAAGCGCCATGCTGGGCAATTTTATATATGTTTCATCATTGCACAGAATGCTGGGCCCAGATGCTTCATCCTCAATGTTTTCCTCACTAGTCATCACCATCACCATCATACCATCACCATCCTAAAAGCTGCACCCCCATCGTTGCCAACATCCCCACCATCACCTCCACCACCACCACCACCACCATCATCACCATTCTCACTACCGCACCACCATCATCATTATTACCATAACAACTAACATCTGTCAAGCACTTCCTCTGTGTCAGGCACTGGTCTATATATTTAACATGTGTTTCTCAGGTACTCCTCACACACAACCCATAAAACAGATACAATTATAACCTCAATTTTTATAGAGGAGAAAATAAGATTAGGATAAACTCTGGGATTTTCTCAGAGATACATCTAGTGGAAGGAACGGCAAAGCCACAGTACAACAAGGCATGCAGGATGGGGGTGCTCTTTCAAAACTTTCTATAGCTATAACAAGCTATAACAAGCAGGTGGCCTTGGAGGTCAATCCCAAATAAGGCAAGCTCAGAGCAATGAACACGGCAGCCTTTAGTGGAAGAAAGTTCAGCCTTTCTGTGAAATCTCTACAGCATCAACATTTGCCCCCAACCTTGGTGTCCCAGAGTTGCCCATGGTCAGAGATAGAAAGGGCCCCAGCATCAGCCAGGCCAGGTGCTTTACGTTACAGCTGAGAAAACCAAGGCCCAGAGCTAAAGTGACGGCTGTTCCCATGTCAGCTTTTAGTACACTTAACACCCAGCTCTCTCAGACCCCTGCAGTGTTCCAGATAATCCCTGAATGACAGTGGTATGTCCCCCACCTGCTTACCCAGGGGTGCCTAGAGGTATGCACCAGCAGGACCTGGGACTAGCAGTCATTGGGGGACGGGGTGGGGAACATGCCCCCAGACTCAGTTCAAAGGAAACTTCCCTGTTGGTCACTCAGAACCTTAAGACCAGGCTCTGGCAACAGGCTAGAGGCAACAACAGGGGCCAGGGTGAGGGGCCCAGTGTCAGAGGCTCCCCTGGATACACAGGACTCCTTCGCAGTAATGGTTGGTCTAAGGCCTCTGCCCCAGATGGGCCGGGTCACATACGGTCAGGGCAACTCCCCTCTTCCTGTCTCCATTCTTCTACTGAAGGGAAGTCCTAGAATCCCTTCATCTGCAGCTGTAACTCACTTGTTGAATGTTGGCCAGGGACCCCGCATGTCTAGGCACAGTTCTACCTGGGGAAACCCAGCTGTTTTCTCCTCCACGAAGCTCACTCCTGATGGGAGGGTACACACAAGCATGGATGGACAGGCAATCCTATGTATACTAACCAGGGGTGGAAGGACTTGGAGGAAAGAAAGCCTGGCCAGGGCAGGGGGAGACTAACTGGTAGGGAGGGGTCATACCTTGCTTAGAGTGGTCAGATAGAAGGGACCTTTGGACAGAGACCTGAGTGAAGCCAGGGAGGGAGCCAGGCAGCACTGGGTAGGAGCTTCCAGGTGGAGGGAACGGCACGTGCAAAGGCCCTGGGGTGGGACTGTGCTGAGCGTGTTGTGGGTGAGGCGGAGGAGGAAGGAGGAACATGAGGCTGGTGTGGGTGGGCTGGAAGCAGAGGAAGGACTCAGGATTATTCTAGGTGTACTTCACACCTTTCATCCTTTCAGGTATTTCATGAGCCAGATGATTTGGACGATTGGGAGATTAGATAGTTAGTCCTTTCCCTGAGTCGCTCATGGTTTTCCATTTTTTCTTTTGTCCATCCAGTGGACACACATCATGGAGCCCTGATCAAGAGTTCCAAGGAGATTCCAGGGTCTAGGGCAGAAGCCTGAAAAACATGGTGAGCACAGTCCTTCTCTTTCCCCTTCCCCACCCCCAAGGCATGCTGCCTCTACCTACCAGGTACTCCACATGGTCCGCTTTGCCCTGAGTTGTCAAGGGAAGGGAGATGGAGGGGGAGAGAGAGAGCGAGAACATCTGGTTACCTGTTACCCAAAGGACCAGCCTCATCACAGGACACAGACTTGGGGGCACCTGTTTCAGTACCAGCCCCCTGAAGTCAGATGGCGAAGTCCCTCCCAGGATAGGGAAAGATGACCAAAGTAACCAAGGGAAGACTCGGGGAAGAGACCTTTCCCCTGTTGGGGACTGTTGGGGGTCACCCTGTGTCTCCGCCCCCACCCCCTCGTGGCCCTCGCACAACCTGGGAGCACCTGCAGGAGAGCACGAGCCGTCTGCTTGGGTGGCACCTGCTGGCCTGGTTTCCTGGGGCCCTGCGCTGTCATCTGCTCCTTCAATCCCTGAGGGTGTCACCTCTCACAGCCCCCTTGGCAAACTGCTGTCCCTCATTAATATTCCAATGCACTCCCTGTGAATCATTCCCATGTCACTTCTTCTTTAAACCTTTGGCACTTTGACTTTCTATTTTTAAAGTAATTAATTATTTGATACACACAGAAAGGTATATTGTAATATGTGTGTGTGTAGATCACGGAGCAGACTGATAAGTGAAAATAGCTGTGAACTCTACCCTGAGCCTAGAACTTACTATTCAAGGTGCTCTCTCCTGCCCAAACCCTCCCCCTCCCCCTCCATGAAAGTAACCACTCTTCTGAATTAGATCCCTGAGTCAGGAAGATCCCCTAGAGAAGGAAATGGCAACCCACTCCAGTACTCCTGCCTGGAAATTCCATGGATGGAGGAGCCTGGTAGGCTATAGTCCATGGGATCGCAATGAGTCAGACATGACTGAGCAACTTCACTTTTACATGCTATAACCCTAAACCATCTAGTGCTTAGCTGGGCCTGTCTCTTTTTTTTGTTTTAATTTATTTATTTTAATTGGAGGCTTATTACTTTACAATATTGTGGTGGTTTTTGCCATACATTAACTTGAATCAGCCACGGGTGTACATGTGTCCCCCATCCCGAACTCCCCTCCTGGCTTTTGAAATTTATATAAATAGAACATTCTGTGAGTATCCTTCAGGTAGTTGCCTTTTTCACTCAAGGTTATGAGTTGATATATATAGCGCTCTGTGTTCCCTTTTACTGCTGTGCACCATTTCTTTATATGAATGTGCAGACTTCATCCATCCTGTTGTGAGTGGACATTTCAGTTGTTGCCCATACTTTGCTCTCAGGATGATGCCCTGTGGCCACTACTGTAGTCTCCTGGGATATGAGCTGTAAGAGTTTCTCTAGGGTGTAAGAGTTTAGCGAGGGAGTTGACTAGAGAGAGATTGTTGGATTTGGGGTGTCTTGTCATCAGCTTTACTAACAGAACTCCAATTGTGTTCTAAATCCATTGTGACAGTTTGACCATCCCCAGCAGCAAGAGATCTCACCCACTCTCCATATTCGCAAACTTTCTAGATTTTGCCAATCTGGTGAGTGTTAATTGTCTTGCCCATGAATTCAATTACAGTAAATCTTCCCTGGGGATCTTTTCATATGTTTCCAGGCACTTCTCATGGTCCCTTCTAGGAGATATCTGTTCCTGGGTTTGGGCAAGCATTTTTGTCTTGTTCTTTGACTTCTTGTTGACTTGTTGAAGTTCTTTGCACATTTTCTTTATCAATCACTCGTTCATTTCATATGTGGCAGATGCATTCTCCATGCATGTGACTTGTCTTTGTTTATGGTGTCTTAAGCTCTCGATTTAGTGTGGTAGAATCTCTTCTTCTTTTGACTTGAGAAATTCTGTCCTATCCCAGGGTCATATGGATACTCTTCTATAACATCTTATAAAAGTTTCAAATTCGAAATGCTTTTCACATTTAAATATTCAGTTTGCTTAGGTAGGGCTTGAAGTAGAGATCTAAAGTCATTTTTTTCCAAAGGGAGAACAAATCTTCCAGCACCTTCGGTGAGTGCTCTATGCCGTCCCACTGACCTATAACATCCTGCCCATACTACATTTAGTTTCTTCATTTGCATTGTCTGGATGCTCTCCTGTTTCTGATTATCTCCCCTCGCACCAATATCACGCTGCCTTAAGAATCAAAGCTTTGGGACTTCCCTGGCTGTGAAGTGGTTAAGACTTCACCTTCCAGTGGAGAGGGCATGAGTTCAATCCCTGGTCTGGGAACTAAGATCCCTTCCTCATAGTGGAAAAGCCAAAACATAAAACAGAAACAATATTGTAATAAATTGAACAAAAATTTTAAAAATGGTTCATACCTAAAACAATCTTTTTAAAAAAGGATCGCAGCTTTATCATAAATCTTGGTCTCAGATAGGGCAAGTTCTCTTCCTCTTTTTTTTTTTTTTTAATTTTCTTTACTTTATTGTGTTGGTTTTGCCATACATTGACATGAATCCGCCATGGGTTTACATATGCTCCCCCTCCAGAACCCCCCTCCCTCCTCCCTCCCGATTCCCTCCCCCTGGGTCATCCCGGTGCACCAGCCCAGAGCATCAAACCTGGGCTGGTGATTGATTTCACATATGGTAATTAACATGTTTCAATGCCATTCTCCCATATCATCCCACCCTTGCCCTCTTCCACAGAGTCCACGAGTCTGTTCTATACATCTGCATTTCTTTTGCTGTCCCGCATGCAGGGTTCTCGTTACCGTCTTTCTAAATTCCATATATATGCGTTAGTATACTGTATTTTTGTTTTTCCTTCTGGCTTACTTCACTCTGGATAATAGGCTCCAGTTCCGTCCACCTGAGTAGAACTGATTCAAATGAATTTTTTTTTTAATGCTGAGTAATATTCCATTGTGTATATGTACCACAGCTTTCTTATCCATTCGTCAGTTGATGGGCATCTAGGTTGCTTCCATGTCCTGGCTATTGTAAACAATGCGGCGATGAACATTGGGGTACATGTGGCTCTTTCAATTCTGGTTTCCTCGGTGTGTATGCCCAGCAGTGGGATTGCTGGGTCATATGGCAGTGCATTCCTCTTATAAAGATAAGTAACTACTAGCTACCCTAGTCTTATTCCTGCATTCATGAACACACTCAGCTCTTTGTCATCTTGCTTTCACACCAATGTTTCATTTCTCTTCTCCCTCTTTCCTTCCAATAACTCCCGCTGGATCATAGACTCAGATCAAGCCTTATCACCTTCTGGGCTTTCGGAACCATCCTCCAAGAAGATACAAGTGCTTGTTCTTTGGGTATCACCCTCCTCCTGCACTGAATCACCCTTGCTTGCTATTTACATTTGCTCCCTCCTTCTTGCCTCCCACTTTCCCTGACTTGCTTCATCTTCGCACACCCAGCAGGAGAGAACTGGGGAAAACTGGCCTAGAACCTTCCCTCCCTGGACAGTTCTCCTCTTCCAAAGTCTTTGACCCACTTTCTTAGAGCTGATGTTCACTGCAGTCCAAGGAGAAAAGTTCAGGGATCTCTGTCTCTTCTCTAGGCAAAGACGGTCTCCTCGCCCCTCCCTTGCCTCTCAGCATTGCTTTCCTTCTGCATTGCTTTCCACCAGAGCCTGTGATGAGCCCAGATGGGACCTTGAGTCTGTCCTCTCACTGGGAGGATGTCTGGGACAGGCAGAAATGTCACTCTGCCCACATGAGATCACTCATCTCTCGGCACCAGACCTCTAGCCTCCACAGCATGCTAGCACCATGCCCAGCACCCTCCCTTCTCTAGGATCCCAGCGAGTGGATCTCATATCCTGCCCATTGACTGCCTTGTTGCCCCTGCTGCCCACATCCCAGGGCCCAGCCTCCTCCCTGGTTGGTCTGGCATTTGCTTCCCTGACACTCATCTGCAGTCACTCGGGTGGGCTCCGGGGATGCAACTGTGCCATGTCAGAGGGATGGGCTAAGTAGTGGCCTGTCCAGAGCCTCCAGGCTCTCAGAGGGGAGGCTAACTACTCACCAACGCTGTGGCCTGGGCTTGAGGACTCTGTCCTGGCCATGGAGTCCACTCAGCAGGCTGGCTGAACAGCTGGAGTCAGGGCCCTCGGCCAGCGGGGAGCTGTGAGGGCCACTAGGTTCCTCTCTCCCTCTCCCCACAATCTGCTCCCCTCCTCGCCCAGCTTCGCCGGTCACTCAGGCATGGGGTCTTCCCTTCCTTCCTCCCCAGTGCCTCCCTAGGCCCCTGCACTTATCCAGTTTCCCTCCAGGCACTTCCAGTGTCTCTGCTTCCCCTCCCTGCAGTGTGTCCCCAAGCCAGGCTGCCACCACCCCAGCCCCTCCAATGGCTACATCCCTGACAGCAACCTGGCCTTCCCTGGTGGCTCAGATGGTAAAGAATCTGCCTGCAACTCGGGTTCCATCTCTGGGTCGGGAAGGAAGATCTCCTGGAGGAAGGCATGACAACCCACTCCAGTGTTCTTGCCTGCAGAATCCCATAAACAGGGAAGCCTGGGGGGCTACAGTCCATAGGGTTGCAAAGGATCAGATATGACTGAGCACCTAACACTGTCTCTTTTCACGTCAGCAACCTGCTCCTGTCTTCACCGCCCGCCCCCCTACACCGTGGGAGCCCCTTCTCTGGATGAAATCTGTCTGCTCTGTCTCTCCCTTACTTCAAACCCTCGCAGCAGCAGCTCAGCACAGCTCTTTGGCTGGAGTCCACCCTGCAAGCTCAGCCCCTGATTCTCCTGCCATGCTGGAAGGCAGGCAGCTAGGAAGGGACCCAGTGAGCCATGCTTCCCCATCTCCCACACCCCGAGCCCCAGCTGAGGCCTTCCCACTCCTTCAGCCTCAGGGCAGGCAGCCCCTCCTCCTTGAAGGCCTCTGGCCTGCCTGGTCATGTGACCCTTCTCCAGCCCGCCTGCCGGGCACACCCATTTTAGTGCGTGGTGCCATTTGCCGAACTGGCATGCTCCATGGGCTCAGGCATCTCAGATTTTCAGGATTGGTTTTGTCTTGTTGCCTCCTATAGCCTGAGCACCTGCACCGAGTCTGGCCTTAACCTGGCAAACGGTGTTGCTTCTGCGTTGCTGTGTTCCAGTCAGCTCCTCCCCACTGGAATGAGAGATCTCGGAAGGCAGGCTTTATTCCTCTCTGCCTGTAGGAGCCTGGCATGCAGGGGTACCCTGTAACTGTGGAGTGACAGAGTGATTGAACAAATGAGTGAGTGAATGCAGAATGGACTCTATTGTGAGGGCACCAGGTATGCTGGGTCAGCATTCCATCCATACTGACCCAGCCAGGGTACCACGTTGATGGGCTGTTTGGGGACCTGTAGTAAGAACCAAGGTCCCCATGTGTCCAGACACCCTGCAGGGCTGACCCAGCTCTCCCAGCTGCAGGGCTGAAGTGGGGGCATGCAGACTGGCCAAACAGGCCTGCTCCTGTTCCTGAGAACTGGCCAGAGTATGGAGAAAGCACAAAAGATTCTTGCTGCAAAATCAGACAGGCCATAAGACGGTTTAAGAATGCACACACCCGGGTGCTCTGTGAAGCCAGGGGTGGAAAAGTGGGTGCAGAAGAGGCATGAGGGTCAATGAACATGTTTGGATTTAAAAAAAAAAAAAAGCATCTAACAGTCAGGGAGGTTCGGTTTAACATTCTGGCACGTTCTGTTGATTTATGACTGTTGCTAGGTAACAGAGTACACTGAAGTGGGTGTGATTTTAAAGCTGTGGCTTCTGACCAAAGGAAAGAAACCATTAATCGGGCTGGGAGGCTGGAGGAGGGTGTAAATGCTACACAGAGGACGGAACAGTTAGCAGCAATTAGAGTAAAGCCAAGGGGATACAGGCCCTCCGTGTCTGTAATCTTCCACGTGTGTGTTCAGCTGTGAGGATGGAAAGCCAGCTGCTGACATGGCCTCTCCTTCAGCAAGACACCAGTGAGAATCTGTCTGTTATTCGGCAGTGAATCGATTTAGTAGCCGTCTGCTTCCTAGCGTAGCACTGCTGGTGTGTGAAGCGTATGAAGTGTGTCATCTTGATGATCAGGGCTCATTGTCTTCACTTAGGTTACCGAGGGCTCCAGCCTCTCAACAGGACCGTTCACTGGCCGGGCACACAGATACCTCTGGATGCCCGGCTGGGGTTCCAAGGTGAGTGAGACGGAAGTCCCCCACCTGGTGAAGCGGACATCCAGAGTGTGTGTGTGGAGGGGTAGGCAGACAGTCACTAAATAATAGTCATGCTTAAACAAGCCAAGTATATTTTATGCTACAAAGCAAACAAAGCAAAGCCAACTAAAAAGGTCCAGAAGTAGGGGTGAGTGTCTGGGGAGCTGCTGGTTGCAATTAGAAACTGAGGGGGAGTCTCATCTGAGCAGAGTCTTAAAGGAAGTGAGGGTCTAAGCCTTAGAGATGAAGGAAGAACAATCCAGGCAAAGGGATAATGGAGCAGGTGCAAAGGCCCTGAGGCAGGTTGGAGAAACAGCAAGGAGGCCATTGTTTCTGGAACACAGTGATGGAGAAGAAGGAGAGAGGGAAGCAGATCATGTGGGGGTCCCCAGGTCCACTCAGGCCCTTCACAAGGGGGACATTGTGGCAGGGAGAGGAGGCACTGGGGGGAGACTGCAGCTCCCTGGGCCATCCTGGGCCAGGTCTTGTGCTGTGGGCTTGGGCGCCTGACAGGGGTGAGACTCTCCTGTCTAGTTCACGGGACAAGCAGGCTGAGGCCCTGGGAAAGGGCAGACAGGAGATCCAACAGTTGCTGAGTGACCAAGCCTGGATTCGGACCTTTACCTGCCACCTCCTCACCTGCCTTTTCCTCCCACAAACTCCAACTTATCCTTCAAGGCCCAGCTCAAAAGTCCCCTCCCTCTGACCTCATCTGACCTTATGCTTGGTGCCCCACAGCCCCAGGACCTCCCCCTCCATGTAGTAGGGCTTTGGGTTTCTCCTCTGGACTATGGACTCTTTGGGGCCTGTCCCCGGCCTGATTCACAGCTGGTCCCCAGAGCTCACTCTGGAAGTGGCTACTGAACAAGTGAATGGGAGGGAAGGGGATGGGGAGAGAGGAAGTGAGTAGGGAAGGTGGGCGTGTGCAGAGCAGCCTGTGAAAGAGAGACAAGTGATGTGGGGAACAGAGGGTGAGAAGCTGGGAGGAAGGCCCATGCAGGCTGTGTCTCTCCCACACACATGCTCTTTGTAGGCCTGTGTGTGTCCAGTGGGCTTCCCAGATGGCCGAGTGGTAAAGGATCCACCTGCCAATGCAGGATACATAAGAGACATGGGTTTGATCCCTGGATCCATGCCCTGCACACAGGTCTTCGTGCCGCCATCAGGGTGAGATGGCTGGATGGCATCACTGATGCAATAGTCATGAACTTGGCCAACTCTGGGAGATGGTGGGGGACAGGAAGGCCTGGCGTGCTGCATTCCATGGAGTCACAAAGACTGGGTGACTGAACAACAGCGTGGCATGTGAGTGGTTCCTCGACCTTAGATTCTCTCTGTGGCTAATATTCCTTCTTGGGCCTGAGACGTGTAGGTTTCCTCAGACTCTGGAGACGCATGATCTCATTTTTGAGGGTTAGTGCTAATATGGCTTGTTGCCGGGAGCCGTCAGGATGCCCCCTCACTCGGATGACAAGGTCACGAGACTGAGAAGGAAACTGCAAAGCGGATTTTCCTTCAGGGCATCTCAAGGCAAGGCTGCTTCTGGTATTTTTCTTGGGAAGTTCTGTTTATGCTCATCTGTTTATGTTTTAGCTCATCTCAGGTCAGTCCCAGTTAGGAAAAATTCATCCTGAGATAATTCCCTCAGACCTTATTTCCCTCAGAGGATCCGGGAAGGCAGATTCCCTTTCCCGGGACAAAGGAGGAATAAGGGACATTTAAATAGATTACTGTACCTCCTACTAGTTACTGAGGAGTTTACCAAGAGTTCTCTGGGGGTCATGGCAAAGCCACCACCAGAAGGGCTCATACTTGGGTCACCTTTCCACATCCCACTCCCCCGACCACTCCATGGAGGAGGCTCCCTTCCTTGAAAAAACCAGACTGGAATGGGACTTAGGAATGCTCATAACTGTGGCCAGCATAGTTGGAGACACTGATTGCTTTAGGATAGTGTAGACATAGGAATTTATTTTAGTAGTTGTAAGGTTAATAGGGTTTCATTGTTAAAGCAGTGCTGCTAAACTGTCTCTTTGTCCTCTTTTCTCTTTCTTGTAAGAACCAAAATAGGTTAATAGAATAAAACAGTTTCAAGCTTAAGCCCCTCTCTCTAGCTTCTACATAGTTGCACCTAATAAGAGAAATGTAACCTTTCTACTTAGATTGAGGTACTTATCGAAGTATGCTGGAGACATTCAAATGGTAAACATACTATTATTAAGTCTAATTATGCAGAAATCCGACCTTTTGCAAGGAAAATGAGCTTAATGTTAAAGTTGTTGATGGTAGGCAGAAAACAAAAGATTGTATAGAATAATTGTGATGTAATGGGGACTTTTTTTGGCTATAAAACTGTAAACTAACAAAAATAAAGTGAGAGACTTCTCCATCACCTCACAAAGCTAACAGCAATAAAGAGAGACTGCTTCATCACCACACATCGACTCAGCTCAGTTCTTCCACCGACGCCACTCATCCCTCAAGACCCCCGGACCCGCTGGAGCTGGACCCCGGCAGCTTGTGGTCCTCTTGATGGCTTTCATCCATTTGTCCCATCTGGTTCCCCATGAATCTGTCCCTCAAGTTTCCTTGAGATCTTGAAGTCAGTGGTTGTTGAGTCGTTCAGTGGTGTCCAACACTTTGCAACCCCATGCACTGTCGCCCACCAGGCTCATCTGTCCATGGGAGTCTCCAGGCAAGAATTCTGGAGTAGGTTGCCATTTCCTTCTACAGGAAATCTTCCTTGACCCAGGGATCAAACCCAGGTTTCCCACATTGCAGGCTGAGCCACCAGGGAAGTTCCTCTCGAAGTCAGGAATGTGTGTTATTCATTGGTTTCTGCTCCAATGTCCCTTGTAGGTGTGATACCTAATAGTGATCAATAATTTCTAATTTAATTTATGGATGGTGAATAAATGCTGTAAGGACTCAGCGATGACTTCAAGAAGTGAAGTAATCAAGGAGGGCTTCATGGAGGAAGTGTCATGAGAAGGGTGGCTTGGAGTTGCTGGTAAGAAACACAAACGAGTCTCCCCTTGAAAGATGAATGTGTGTCCCCAGATGAGAGTCTGGTTCTGGGAAGCTGTACTAAGTTCTCAGAAGCCTGCCTGCAGGACACTTGGAGTCTTCTTTCCCTGACACCACCAGGTCCAGGTGGGACATGAGGATGAGCATGGGTGCCTTCAGGGCCCTCTTGCTAGGGCTGGTAGGAGGAGTAGATGCATGGAGGCCACGCATCTGGCTGGCAGCATTGTGAATTATTGATCACTGAAGAGTAATGTATAGGAAAGGTCATTTCTCTCCTTAAGTCAAACTGTTCCATCATGCTTCATTGTCTGCTTTCCAAATTTCCCTAGGGCTGACCTGGGGATGGGGATTAGTTCTGAGCATATTTATTTTGCTTGAATCCAGTCTACGGGGTACAACAGGATGTGATCCATTTCTCTTTGGTATTAAGTCTGAACACTATGGAATGGATTAATTCAGGGGTTAAATGGAGGAGAGAGGCTCTTCCCCTACCTGGTACTGCAGAGAGATGTTGCTTTAAGTACCCCATCCCCTCCAGTCTTGACCTATTTGAGTGGTGGACTGGCAAAATTGGAGAAATAATGGCACAATCTATATTCCCTGAGCACCTGTGAGGTACCAGGCTCGACATCCAAATAAAAATAAATGTTCTTGCTGTTGTTCAGTCACTAAGTTGTGTCCAACTCTTAGTGACCCCATGGACTGCAGCACGCCAGGCTTCCCTGTCCTTCACTATCTCCCAGAGTGTGCTCAAATTCATGTCCATTGAGTCAATGATGCTATCTAACCATCACATCCTCTGCTGCCTTCTTCTTCTTTAGCCTCCAATCTTTCCCAGCAGTAGGGTCTTTTCCTGTGAGTCAGCTCTTCGCATCAGGTGGCCAAGTAATATGATGTGGGGAACAAGATGAAATCGATTCCAAATAAAATTGTCAAGAGCAGTTTGCAAGGATTCATCCACCGCTTCCTGATAGGGTAGGATGGTGGGTAATGATAGGAAGTCATGGGGAGTGTTGCTCTGGAGGGGGCCGTGCTGGGGCTCTAAAGCACTGCTAAGCGGGAGGAAGAGAAAGTACCCACCACTTCTCTGTAGTCAAACGTGGATGGATGACTCAAAGCTTAAAATGCACCTGATGGCTTTCCAGCCAGGAAAGAACAACAGGAATCAGATTTACCTTCCCACTCAAAACAACTGAAAATCGAGACAAAATATGTGAAACAGTGGTTTTCAAGAGGCTGGACAATAGGCCATAAAGGGGACAGTGATCAGTGAGAAACGAAAACACAAGGGGAGTCCAGGATCGCTCCAGCTGATGCCTTGAGAGTTTCCTGTCAGGTTTCAGGGAGACATTGTCCAAGCTGAGTCTGGTAAAATCCTCAAGCTGAGGAAACGGAGTTGAGATTCTGGGGCAATCAAGGAAGTTAGGGTTTATGGGGCAGGATAATGGAGAGGAGAGAGCTCCAAAGAGAAAGAGAAAGTTCCAGAGGTAGGGAGAGGCTGAGCGTGAGCACTCAACTCAGAAATGATCAGCCCATGCATAGGAGGAAATTACCCAGAGTTAGGGCAGGGATCATCCAAAAGCACCAGAGGGCATGGTGTTTCCAGCACACAGAGAGTTGGGAATAGTGCCTGCTGGAAAAATTCACAGGCATTGGGCAACCTGCTCAAGCAAGCTTTGCCTCAGTAGTGGAAGATATTATGTCCTAGATCGAGAATTGGTTCAAATGCGCCTAGCAAATCACCAAAGTAAGACTTGAAAGAATCAAACTGCTTGTGAGTTAAGCTCAAGAATACCTCTAGAGCTATAAACATATCCAGCATCTTTGGCCCACAAGGTAAAAAGATGTCTGATTCCCAGTTTAAAAAAAACTACTTATAGTAGGAGGAAGAATTGTGGACTGCTGGAGACTAAGATGTGGAAGCTGGCGTGTACCTCAGTGCTGGATGAAACCCTCCATTGAATTGAAGGTACGTTGTGAAGATTAAATAATCAAAGGTCTATACAACATGCCTTGATCAATAAATCCTTGTTTTCATCCTTTTTTTGGTGTTAATTATTAATTAAACTAAGATCATGGCATCCAGTCCCATCACTCCATGGAAAATAGATGGAGAAACAATGGAAACAGTGACAGATTTTATTTTCTTGGGCTCCAAAATCACTGCAGATGGTGACTGCAGCCATGAAATTAAAAAGAGACTTGCTCTTTGGAAGAAAAGCTAGGACCAACCTAGACAGCATATTAAAAAGCAGAGACATTACTTTGCCAACAAAGGTCCATCTAGTCAAAGCTATGGTTTTTCCAGTAGTCATGTGTGGATGTGAGAATTGGACTATAAAGAAAGCTGAGTGCCGAAGAATTGATGCTTTTGAACTGTGATGTTAGAGAAGATGCTTGAGAATCCCTTGGACTGCAAGGAGATCAAATAAGTCCATCCTAAAGGAAATCAATCCTGAATATTCATTGGATGAACTGATGCTAAAGCTGAAGCTCCAATACTTAGGCCACCTGATGTGAAGAATTGACTCACTGGAAAAGACCCTGATGCTGGGAAAGACTGAGTGCAGGAAGAGAAGGGGACAACAGAGGCTGAGATGGTTGGATGGCATTATCGACTCAATGGACATGAGTTTGAGCAAGTTCTGGGAGTTGGTGATGGACAGGGAAGCCTGGCGTGCTGCAGCCCCTGGGGTCACAAACAGTTGGACACGACTAAGTGACTGAACTGAATATCTCAAATAATTATTTTGGAGGGGAGCAAGTTTTAAATGAGTATTAAAATACCCTAGTGCTGAGGGCTCGCGGATTGCACAGTGTTGCACCGAATGTGTGCTGTATCTTTGTGGATGACAACCCTTATAAAAACTGCCCTACACACCTTCAAAGTACTTCCAGGTTTGCAGTGGAAATGGTGAGGTGACTTTATTTTTGTTTTTGTTGTTGTTGTTTTTAATTAATTTTTATTGGAATATAGTTGATTGACAGTGTTGTGTTAGTTTCAGGTGTTAAGCAAAATGAATCAGCTATACACATGTCAATTCTTTTTCGGATTATCTTCCTGTATAGGTATTAGAGTATTGTGCAGAGCTCCCTGCGCTACCCAGTAGGTCCTTATAATCTATTTTATATACAATAACGTGTCTATGTCAATCCCAATCTCCCAATCTGTGAGTCTATTTCTGTTTTGTAAATAGGTTCCTTTGTGCCATACTGCTTTTAGATTTCCACATTAAAGCAATCACGTAGTATTTGTCTTTGTCTGACTTACTTCACTTAGTATGGTACTCTCTCAATCCATCCATGTTGCTGCAAATGGCATTAGTTTGTTCTTTTTTAAAGCTGACTAACATCCCATGCCATCCATCGATGAACACTTAGATTGCTTCCTCATCCTGACTGTTGAAGTGCATTTGTTTTGACTGAAATGAGATGCCTTCATTTAGATGCAGTGCTGGGAGTTGTGATGTGTTTACTTTGGTCCAGAGAATGTGAAATAAACAACAGTTTCCTGGCCAAAAAAAATTACTTATAATAGAAAAGAATCTTAAAAAAAAATGAATATATATATATGACTTTGTTGTACACCTAAAACTAAGACTAAACTAAAACTTCTTTCCTTAGGTATTTTCTGTTTCTGTATGAATTTTAGAAACAGTTTGTCAGTTTTAAAAGGGCATGTTGAGATTTTAATTTGGATTGTGTCAAGTTCAGAGATCAATTTGAGGAGAACTGACATGTTAACAATATTGAGTCTTCCAACCTATAGGACACTTTCCACTTATTTAGATCTTCTTTAATTTATCTCATATTTTCTAATTTTCAGTGCATAGGTTTTTCACATCTGCTGTTAGATTTATTTCTCCATATCTCATATTGTAAATGATATCTTTAAAATTTAGATTTTGATTGATCTTATATCCTGAAAACTTATTAAATTTATTATTAATTCTGGCAGGTTTTTATAGCTCCCATCAGATTTTTATACAGACAATCATGTCTTCTGTGAATAAAGACACATTTTACTTCCTTCCTTCTAATCTGAATGTCTTTTATTTCTCTTTCTTGCTCTGTTGCACTGGCTGTAACCTCTAGTACAATGCTGAATAGTCATGATATAAATGGCTATCCTTGCCTTGTCCCCTGTTGTGGGGGAAACTATATCATATTTAAGACCATTAAATCTGTAGGTTTTTCAGAGATGTCCTTTGTCAAATTAAGGAATTTCACTTCTATTTGTAGTTTGTTTAGAGGGCTAAAATGACCTAATTTCAAGAACTTAATATAAAGCTTCACTAACTGATATTGGTATTGGTAGTATTGTGTCAAAGTAAACAAGTATATCAATGGAACAGAATAGAGAACCCAGAAAAAGACCCACACATTTATGGCAGCTGGTATGGCTTGTTTTGAACAAAAATAAAAAGGTAGTTCAGTGCAGAATAAATAGATAATTGGTGTTAAGACAGTTGTGTATGTGAAAATAAATTTCTATACTTCAAAAAAAAAAGAACTGTGCCTCACATTATACACAAGAATTAATTCAAAATGGATCATAGACCAAAATGGAAAATCCAAAATTATAAAACTTCTAGAAAAAGTTAACAGACTTTCCTTAAAAAACCAGATTGTAAATATTTTAGGCTTGTGGACATACGGTCTCTGCTGCAACTACACAACTCTGCAATTATAGTGTGAAAGTGGCCCTAGAAAATGCATAAATGAATGAGTATGGCTGTGTATCAATAAAACTTTATGACTATGTCTAGTCCACCCTGGGAATGAAAGAGTGGATTAAAGATAAACTATTAATTTAATTCCCTCCTTTAATAGGTCAAAGGCAAAAAGCCAAATGATCACATGGATAGAAGCCGCAAAACAAAACAACCAGCCAAAAAAAAAAATACCCACATTAGACAAATTTTGATATTCATTTTTGATAAATTCTCCCAGAAAAGTAGGAAAGATGAGAAAACCCAGCAGCAAACATTTTGTTTTTCCCACATGGAACTTAAAAAGCATTAAAGATGCCTTCTGTCACCAGTGCTATTCAACTCTACTTTATAGTGGAACCAAGTGGGCCAGATAGCAAATGGGGAAAGAATGGCAAGAAAAAGCCCAAACTGTCTTTTACTGCAGACATGATGGTCTATATGGAAAATCCAAGATAATCTGCTCTCAAACTATTTAAAATCGTCTGATAGCTCAACATAACCGCTGGGTACAAGATAGCAGGCTAAAGTCAATAACACTCCTCCTGAAGAGCAATACCATTTAGAACATACAAGAGAGGCAAACTCCATTCACAAAGGCAGTAAAATCTATAGGGTACTTAAGATGAAATCTAAGAACAGATGAACAAGCTCCATATGGAAGCAGTATAGCAGTGGGGGTCCAAGTAGGGCCTCCAACCCCCAATCCCTGGTTCTACGTTACAGCTCTATCTCTGACTGGTGTGGGTAAATGATTTGACCACTCTGGCGGTTTCTCCATTTGTAAAAGGAAGACAGTAATAATATTTATGTCTTTGGGAAGTTGGGAAGATTAATCTGAGTCAAATATAAAGTGTTTAGAACAGTAGTTGGCACATATAAATATATAAATGTTTGCTGTTATTCTTGGGAAGAAAATTAGAGCACTTAATTGAAGAACGTGAAGGATCATCTGAATCAACGTAGAGACAGATCATGCCCATGAATGGGACAACTTAGCATTAGAAAAATATCATTTCCCAAGTGGAAAATATCATTTTCCATTTGAACTATAATTTTAAATTTATAAATTCTTTGCTGTCTCAAGAAAAATGACAACAGGGATCTGATAAACTGAAATTTTATATAGAAACACAAAGGTCCATAAATAGTCAAGACAATTTTGAAGAAAAGCAAAGACTATACCATTTGATCTATTTGATATTGACTTTTTAAAAAACTGTACTGTCTAAGACATATGGGCCAGATAAAAAGACCAACGGAATAGAATAGAGAGTCCAGAAACATGCCCACACATATACAAGAACTTGGTATAGAAGAGAATTGGCTTTATAATTAGACAGAGAAAGATAGGCTAGTCAATCATTGATTTGGATACTGGGTTCTTCATATGGAAAAAGTATAGAGTTAGATCTCTACTTTCCTCCAAATAGAACATTATGCTCTAGAGGGGCTAAATGTAAATATAAAGACATTCTATAGCCTACCTTCATACTCACAAGATAGAGATTTAGTGAATGGGATAAAAAAGGCAAAATACTTCAAAGAAAATATTGATAAATTTCACTACATCAAAATTAGCAACTTCTGAAGGAAAACAGTACCACAGAGTTAAGAGATGAGCAACAAATTAGCAGAGAATGTTTCATAACCCACATGAACAAGACAGAGGACAGGCAATACAACTATATAAGAAGCTGCAGAAAATCAGTAAGGAAAAAGCCAAAAGGGAACAACAGGCAATTCTTAGAAGAGAAAATGGAGATTCTCAACCTCACTAGCAATCAGGAAATGCAAATTAAACTACCAGCTATCAGCTCACCCACCAACTTGAGGTGCATTTGCGTCAGTTTCCAGTGCTGCTCAGAATTCAGTGTGTGCTGTGCTTAGTCACTCTGTCGTGTCCAACTCTCTGTGACCCTATAGACTGTAGCCCGGCAAGAATACTGGAGCAGGTTGCCATGCCCTCCTCCAGGTGATCTTCCAAAACCAGGGATCGAACCCAGGTCTCACGCATTGCGAACAGATTCTTTCCCGTCTCAGCCACCAGGGAAGTCCATACAGGAGTATACATTATTTCTTGATGTGGCAACATATAGGAAGTGAAATATGTACATGTCCTATAACCCTGCCTCCAGGTGTCCCTCCTGGAAAACCGCTACACTTGGGTGTGAGGAATTAGGTAAAATGATGTCACTGACTTGTTGTTTGAAACTCCAACAGGTTGGAAACAACCTAAATATCCATCCAAGTGGGTGGAGAGGATGAGAGAAATAATAAATTAAGTGTAGTCACTGGTATGCTTGTCAGTGTTTAACTGTCCCTACCTAGAGGGAAGGGCTTCGCAGATGACTCAGTGGATAAACTATCTGCCTGCAATGCAGGAGACGCAGGAGACGTGGGTTCAATCCCTGGGCTGGGAAGATCCCCTGGAGGAGGGCATGGCAACCCACTCCAGTATCTTTGCCTGGAGAATCCCATGGACAGAGGATCCTGGTGGGCTACAGTCTGGGCTACAGTCCATAGGGTTGCAAAGAGTCCAAAAAGACTGAAGTGGCTAAACATATATGCATGCAACAAGGTGGAAAAGCCAGAATCTGTGGCATTTGCTGATTTCTGTGCTATAAATATTCCCAATAGGGCTGATTTCTAGTTACTACCATGATATCACTGAACACAGAGTCGGGAAGAAAACACAATCAGCTCCAGCAAGAAGGTTCTTGGCTCCAGCACACCATTGATTGTTTTCTCCCAGCATTCAAGATCAATGAAGAAACTCGGCAGAGCTGAAAAACAAGGCTTAGAAAAACAGCAATTTGTAATATGGTACAATCCATATGATTGTATTTGTATACATTTTTAAATTACATGAAATAATATAATGCATGTACATGTGTTAAAGAATAGAACGTGGATGAGAAGAAAACAAATTTAGGGACAGTGTTCTCCTTTGGAAAGAGAATGGGAGGATTAGGACTAGAAAGGGAAGCAAAAAAGCTTCAATGTCTCTGATTGTCTTTCTTACATTAAAAGATCGGAAGCTAACATGTTAGAATCTTAATATTGATTCCTTTTGAATCAATATTCAAAAGGTGGGGGATTGTAATAATATACTCCAGTCTCTTGTTTATTTGAACTATCTCATTAAAATAAATGGGGCTTCCCAAGTGGCACTAGTGGTAAAGAACCTGCGTGGCAATGCAGGAGACATAAGAGACGCGGTTTGGATTCCTGGGATGAAAAGATCCCCTGGAGCAGGACATGGCAACCCACTCCAGTATTGTTGCCTGGAGAATCCCATGGACAGAGAAACCTGGCGGGCTATGGTCCATAGGGTCACAAAGAGTTGGACACGACTGAAGTGACTTAGCATGCTCACACACACATTAAAATATATACAGAATATAAAGCATGGATTACAGCTGTGTAAAAACAAAACTTTACCTTGAAAGGCCCAGGAATGAGACACTCCAAAAGGTTTCTGGTACAATGAATTCAAGACCATGCCTTATCTATTTTCCTTGATGTCCACATTTTCTATTATGTGTCACTTTTGCAATGGCAAAAAGTGACTAAACTGGTGAGTGTAGGACCAGATGACAGCCCTGGGTCCTTCCCTGATGACATTGCTATCTGATGGGTCTTAGCGCATCTCAGTGTTGCTAGACAGTATTCATCCAGAGGCACTGTGACCTAGACTGAGAGTGGATGGGTGGGTTTCTGTCTAGCCTTTCACTGGAGAAAAAATCCATTCGAGTGCTGCTTCAGGGAGCTTCTCCAGGGCAAGACAGATGGTTCCCAGAGGTGAAAAGAGACCACCTTGAACTCCCTGTGGGAACTCCCTCTGGGTAGTCACAGAAGGGAAAGGTGGCAGAGAGGTGGTTGCATCAATACCAGCTTGTATGGGCTGACTGTACGAGTTCTGGAGTCTCACAGACCTGGGTAAGTGTCAACTCAAGCTCTTACTAGCTGGGTGACTTTGGAAGTGACTTGGTGTTTGTTTATTTATTTATAAAATGAGTCCTGTAGTGAGTTGTGATATAGCGCAAAACATTTGTACTCTATCCTCCCTCCTTGGTGGAGGATTGTACTTGTATATACCATTAAGGTCATGGGTCATAAGGTCATTGATGGCCATGTGACCTATAGTGTTCCTCCCTGCCCTTTGAACTCATGAGTGGTGGTTATGTGACTCACTGGGGCCAATGAAGTTCTAAGACTGAGCTCGTGACCCTGATCGCTCTTTCACCTCTACCCTGACTCCAGCAGTGCCTGAGGTAGGACTCCGCCATCAGCCTGGATCCCAGAGTAAAGATGACAAGGGTCAGAGTTGCAGTCGACTGGTGAAGGGCATGTGGCACGACTGAGAAATAGATTCCATAAGGCACAGAATCTTGAAAGGTCATCCATTGTTTCAATACAACCTAGTTTTCGTTCTGGCTGAGACAAGAGTCCTCATGTGTTTGAGGAAAGTACAAGATAACACAGGTGAAGTGTTTAGCCCCCACCAGCTGTAACACAGGGATGTAGTGGTCTCTACAGCAAAGGTAATGTTGCAGTGAAAAAACAATCCACAAATCTCAGTGCCCAAACATAGTGCATATTTATTTCTCACTCATACATCTAATGGGGTGCGTGTTCTTTGTAATCATGCATGGACTCTGGCTTATAGAGGCTTTATCTTGACATTTACTTTTCCAAGGCCCTAAGTCAGGAGGAGAATAAAAGAACTTAACCTCCAACAAAAAACAAACTAAGTGTCCATCACCAGCAGGATACATTATACAGTGTATTTGCATAATGGACTACTATACAACAGTGAAAAATAAACAAACCACATACATAAATCATATATAAAAAATTGAGTGAAGCTCAGAAACAATGTTGAGCAGAAGAAACCAGATAGAAAAACATTCATATTCTATGATTCTATTTACAGAAAGACCCTCCAGCCCCGACCAGCAAAATTACAGAGTTAGAAGTCGAGGTGAAGCTTATGTTTAGGGCAGATAGTGGGTTATGAAAAAAACCTTGTGAGGACAGCTGTGGTCTCTTTTCCTGATGTAGGTGATGGCAGTTACACAATTATATCTTCTCAGAAAGGTCCTCTCCACTCTCTCTTTATGAAATATACCCCATCCATCTCCATCTCTGCACCCCACCTTCACTTCTCACTCATCATGACCTCCATGTTATATACTCGTATTGTCTTGCTGATCTTGCTGTACTAATAGGTCCATCCCATAAGAGCAGAGAGTTTGGTCTGTTCTGTTCTCATTACCACTGTGCTGGAAATGTGCCCTCACATAGTAGATGCTCAACAAACATTCATCACGAATGAAAGATTACGGAGGAGGCCATAGAGAGAGAGAGAATGAAGTCAGGAGGACAGATAGGCAACAGGGTGGGGAACTCAGCTTTGTGCCAAGAAACAGAGGAACAGATTTAAGAGAGGAAGCAATGGATGGCATCAGGTTGAGTGGGGATCATGCAGGTTGTTGGGGAAGGAGCCTTTGGTGCTGGTGTGGGAGTGCTTCAGGATGGAGGAGACAGTTCTCAGGGGCCCTGAGGGAGTTAGAGGAGACAGCATGGGGGTGCAAGTGGCTGAAACTGAGCCTTGGGACCCAGCTCGGTTCAAGACCATAAACTCCCAGATCCCCAGCCTGGCTCAGAGGCTGATGAAAGGGGTGGATCACTGTGTTGGGCCAGGCCAAGCCCCTATTCACTGTGATCCAGGGTATCCTAGATGATGCGGTGGATGTTTCAGGTCTCACAGATGGGGTGAGGGGTCTTTCCAAGTTCAGAGAGGTGAGGCTCGGCCTATGATAATGACTATCATTCCAGAGCACCCGTGAGGCCAGACCCCTACTAAGCATGGATTGGCCACACTCGCCCTGTGATCACATCCATTAAACAGGTGAGGTTGTGCTTTCCCAGGGCTCCCTCGCTGTTAGGGCTTGAACCCATTCTGTCCGTCTTCCAGTGTGTGAGTGCACAACCACTTTCCGTACTGAGTTAGAGAGGTGAGAGGGGAATGGACAGAGAGCGAGACTCTGGTGTTGGGTGCAAGGGACCAGAGCAGCCCAGGCTGGTGGGTGCATGAATGTCAGCCTCTTTCCCTTCCCTGGTGGCTCAGACAGTAAAGTGTCTGCCTGCAATGTGGGATACCCGGTTCAAAACCTGGGTCGGGACGATCCCCTGGAGAAGGAAATGGCAACCCACTCCAGTATCCTTACCTGGAAAATCCCACGGAGGAACGAGCCTGGTAGGCTGCAGACCATGGGGTCGCAAAGAGTCGGACACGACTGAGTTACTTCACTTTCACTTTTCACATCCGGAGGGTCCCTGTATTTCCCAGATCCTTGCACTGAATCTGCATACCTGTGGAAACTCCTGGGTCCTGCCCTTTCAATTATGCCCTGCAGGGTGCTGGTGGGGGTGGGGAGGAACTTTCACCTCCTTATAGGTTTATTTTGGGTATTTCTAAGGATTAAACGCCCAGCTCTAGCTTCAGAAACTCCCTCTCACTCCCCAGCCAGAAACCTCAGTGGCTTCCACCTTCCCCAGCCTTTCCCATAACCCCAGCCTCCTGCCTTAGCCTCTTCTGGACTCTTCTGTCTCCACTGCAGTTTGGGGAACGCCTGAAGTCCCCCTTCCCGCCCCCAGCTTCCAAACAGTTGAGAGGAGGAGAGCATCACAGAATTGCAGAGGGCTTCTAGAGACCAGTTGCACCCCCACCTGGGTCTTGACCCCCTATTTCAGGCCCAGGGCCCCTTCAGCTCTGGTACCCTTCCCGGGGCAGTCTGCACCTTTCCGTCTCTCCTTTTCCAAAGGGGTTTTGCTGAACACCTAAGAAGGCCTGCTGGTTGGTATCTGTGCAGTTGGGCAGAAGTAGATCCATTTACCTGCCCCCAACACCTTTGAAGCTCCCCCTCTCTTCTAAGCTCCCCGCCCACGAGCTGTCTCTTCCACACCAGGAGTACTTGGGCACGCAAAAAAAGTGAAGTCGCTCAGTCGTGTCCGACTCTTTGCGACCCCATGGACTATAGCCCACCGGGCTCCTCCATCCATGGGATTTTCCAGGCAATAGTACTGAAGTGGGTTGCCATTTCCTTCTCCAGGGGATCTTCCCGACCCAGGGATTGAACCCAGGACTCCCTCATTGCAGACAGACGCTTTACCGTCTGAGCCACTGGGCACGCAAAGTGGTCCCCAAATGCTCAGCTGCCCAGTGCCTCCCTCCAGCTGGTCATCTTCCTCCCTCGCCCACTGGCATACCCAGGGACCAAAGGTGTCCGTGTCCATTCGTGAGACTGACAGCGCAGAGGGGCAGCTTCTGCCGGGGGGCGCGGCTCCACCTGCAGGGTGCTGGGCGGCGGGCGCGCGGCGGGAGGCGCGGGCCGCGGGGGCGGAGGAGCGGGCGGCGCGAGGGAGGGGCCTGCGACAGCGGCGGCGGCGGCGGCGGCGGCGGCGGCCCCAGTCCGCGC
>ML660770.1:4482945-4592030 GCA_007570785.1 Antilocapra americana | reverse complement strand
ACGGACGCAGCGCGCACCGCCGGCCGGGATGCGCGCCCGGGACCCGGCCCGTCCCCACCCGCGGCCGCCGCCCGCCCGCCGCGCGCAAGCCTGACCGCGGCGCCCGCCTCGGCCGCCCTCGCCCGTTCCCCGGCCGCCCCCTGGTCGCGCGATGCCCGCCCTCCGGGGCCCCGGCGGCCCGCGCCCCTGCTAGGCTGCGGAGGCATGGCCCGCGCGCCCGGCGCGACCTCTGCGGATTGCATCGGTGTGCGGCGGCGGGGCATGCCCAGGGCACCGGGCACGGCCTTCAATGGGCGAGGACACGGACACGCGGAAAATTAACCACAGCTTCCTGCGGGACCACAGCTATGTGACTGAAGGTAACGTACGTGTTGTCTGAGGCCCCTTCCGGCCGGCCGCGGCGTGGGGATGCCGTCGCACCGAATGCCCTCCGAAGGTTTGGACCGCGCGCTGTGTGTCGTGTCCCCCCACCCCACCCTACCCCACCCCCGCCCGGGTCCAGGAGGGAGGGAGCCGGAGGGCGCCGGTCTCCTGCAGCTCGGTAGCCGGACAGGGCAGCGCCCTCCTCCGCGCCGCCCTCCGGCGGGCAGCTTTGCGCCTCTAGGCCTGGTGGCACCCTAAATCGACCCTGGCCCTTATTTTTTGTAAAGGCCAACTCTGCGGCTACTCTAGTGAGGACATCCCCGGGCAAATTTAGTGGTTTAAAATCCTGGGTTTGCCCTTTCACCACAGTCCAGAGCCCGGCAGAATTTTCTAGGCTGCCCATTCCCAGGAGACTAAGAGCAACCCAGGAGGAAAAAAAAAAAAATTCCGTGGTCAAATTGCCCCAGAGGCTCGTGGTTTCCGCCTCCCCCTGTGCTCAGAAACAAGGTCCCTTAGCTGGTGAGAGAAGGCGGCTGGTTTGGGGTGGATCTTTTCTTCCTGGTGAATAAAATGAGACAGGAACAGCTGACCCTACACCGTCCGAACCCAGAGTGGGACCTGTTACCCCAAACGGGCCCTGCATTGGAAATCCCCTAAATTGGCCTTACTCCCCTCTCCGAGGCTGGTGGGATCTAGAGGGTCAGCGACCCCTTCTTATGAAGCCAGTAGTAACTTCAAGGGTCCCCCGGCTCCACCCTGCCCAGGGAACGGTGGGGAAGCTCCCAGGCCTTAGCCAGGCGCCCGCGGATTGGAGCCTCCATTGCGGATGGGGAAGGGCCGGCCTCGCGGGGTGTCGGCATGCATTGGTGGGGACCCTTGTGCCCGGAGACCTTCCCGGGTTAAGGGGCTTGACTTGTCTTCCCTAGGGGCTGCCGGACTGGCTGCAGATGTTGGTGGGTTTTAGCAAGAAGTCCCCTGGTGGGTGCTTCCGTGGGAGAGGCCCAGGGCTTTGCGTGCCGCGGGGTTGGGGCGCGTGGGAGCCGGGGTCAGGAACCCGGGTGGGCTCCAAGTGGTGGTGACCCGACTCCAGGCGCTGTGCAGCCAGCGCCGATGCCAGGCTCCACCGGAAATGAGGCCGAGGAGCCGGTCGCCAGAGCCCTGAGGAGGCCTGGAGAGCGCCGGACCAGCGCGGGGTGGGCTCCCAGGCGCCCGACCCAGGGATGCTGAGGCTGGGTGTGTGACCTGGGCGGAGTATAAGCTGGAGAGTGGCGCTCCCCGCTCCCCGGAGGAGAAGCGCTGAGTCACGCTTTGCTGATAGGTGTGTGTAGGGAGAGGGGGCAGGGCTGCTCCGGCTAGCTGTGGGCTCTGCCTCAAGTTAGGCGTTTCCTGGGGAAGCGGGGGTCCAGGTCATCTGAAAGGGGTCCTTTGTCGCCGGCCTTGGAGAGGCCGAGGAAGGATCAGCGTGGTTCCTGGGTGTTATTTCTGCTGGCAGCCTGCTGAGAGGCAGAGGTGAAAGGCTGCTGAGTTGCTGGCAGGTGCCCCAGTGGTCTGGCTGGAGCCAGGAGAGGGGATCTTGGCAGGTCATCCTGATCTGGCTTTCTGGAGGAAGCTTCTGCTTTCTCATCTCTGCATGGAGGATGCTGGAACAAGGCGCTGGACTCTGTGACTTAAAGTGAAAGCACTGCCTGCCTCATAGTGGACATTGGCAAACCCTAATTCCTTCTTTATCCTGTCTCTCCTCTGTTTTCCCTCAAATTCACTAGCTCTTAGAAGGGAGGAACAAGGGAGACGTGCATAGTTATCAGAGTAAGAGGTGATGATTGTTTATTCTTCATTCAGGCAGCAAATATTTACTGACCACCTACTAGTATTTCAGCCCTTGGTACTGGACACAGGTCCTGCCCCCTGGCAGCCTGTATTCTAGAAGGGTGGACATCATGTGGACAAATCTCTTTTCCTCATCTGTGAAACAGGAGTGAATAATACCACCCTGCCTACAAGTTTTAGGGTTTATGTGGATGTTAGGTGAGATGGTGGGCTTCCCCGGTGGATCATACTGTAAAGAATCCACCTGCAGTGTGAGAGACCTGAGTTCAATTCCTAGGTTGGGAAGATCCCCTGGCGGAGGGCATGGCAACCCACTCTAGTGGTCTTGCTTAGAGAATCCCCATGGACAGAGGAACCTGGCAGGTTACAGTCCCTGGGGTTGCAGAGTTGAACACAACTGAGGGAATAAGCACAGCACCACACAGGTGAGATGGTGGATGAAGGACTGACCCCAGACCTATAAATTGTGAACTAGCAGCCTACGTGTGTGGAGAACCCCTTATGTGTTGAGGCCTCACAGGAGCTCCGCATACCCTCCATATGCACATTTTATAGATGAAGAAACTGAGGCTTAGCCTTTGTCCACATCCCAGACTGAATGCCACTGTGTGCAGGGCATAGCGCTCTGGTCCTAGGGATGCAGCAAGGAACAGGATTCAGAGTTCCTGCCCTCGGAGAACAGGGTCTAGTCAAGAAAGCAATAACAATAATTATTAGAATTACATGTGATTTCTGGCCACCCTGCATGGAAACAGACCTTCCTGCTATTGCATCTTGCCCATATTTTGTGCTCAGAGCACAGAGTAGATCACAGATTTGGGTGTCAGACAGCACATGTGCATGCTCGGTCGAGTCCGTTGTGTTGACTCTTTGTGACCCCATTGACTGTTACCTGCCAGGCTCTTCTGTCCAGGCAAGAATACTGGAGTGGGTTGCCATGCCCTCCTTCAGGAAATCATCCCTACCCAGGGATCGAACCCATGTCTCCTATGGCTCTTGCATTGCAAGTGGATTCTTTTACCACTTGAGCTACTGGGGAAGCCTCAGATGTCAGACAGACTTGCGTTCAAATCCTACTTCTGAATCTTCATGCGCTGTGCGACAGACACAAGTTACTAAACCTTTCTGAGCTTCACTTTCCCCGCTAAACAGAGAAGTAATAATGACTTGTCTTAAAGGATTGTTGGGAGTATCAGTGGGTTATGCTAATACAGACAGCATCTGGCACGGTGCTTTTGGCCTATTGGAAGCATTTTATACATGGTACTGTTAGAATTTAAAAGTCTTGTTCCTGGATGAGCTTCACAAGCAAATAATGGATGCTGGGAGTTTGTAAAAGTGCCAGGTGTACAAATCCCTGTTCCAGCTGGGCATTTGGCGGCAAACACTCACAACACCCCAGTGACTGTGATCTACTTCCTGTTCCTTAGGCAGGGCATTTTTTTCTTTCTCTCAAGGTATTTGCACTGGCTGTGTCCACTACCTGGAACACCCACCTCCTGCTCTTCCTGCTCATCCTTTAGGTCTCGAGTTAAATGTCATCTTCACCAGTGGAAGCCCAGTTCCTCAGTTTTCTCTTGTAAAATCCCAAATACCTTGGGACAAGTTTAGGTTTTGTTAGTCATTCACACCTTGTGATCACTAGGCATGGACGTGTGTCACCGTGGAGCACAGAGAACTTTGCAGAATGGATGTGTGTTGGGGGAGAGCAGTATAGTTAAGGTTCTCAGGACAGTGGAAGGACCTGAGCCCTGGAGAAAGGGGTCCCAGGGATCAGAGAATGCCAAGGAGTCTCTGTTTAGACTTTCCTCAAGAGCCAGATGTGACTCCAAGAAGGACTCTTCCTGGCTATGTTCTCTTGCTGCAGTCCTAGAACTCAGGTTTTTAATTTGTTTGTTTAGTCTTAAAGCTGTGTCCAACTCTTTTTGCGGCCCCATAGACTATAACCTGCGAGGCTCCTGTGTCCATGGGATTTCCTAGGAAAGAATACTGGAGTGGGTTGCATTTCCTTCTCCAGGGGATCTTCCTGACCCAGGGACTGAGCCCAAGTCTCCTGCATTGGCAGTTGGATTCTTTATCATTTAGCCCCCAGGGAAACCTGGACTCAGCTTTAGGGTGAGTTAAATAGACATTTCTAGGCTAGACTGGATCTAAGAAATACGTTCATCCTTTTAGCATTTACCAAGCACATCCTTCTCTGCGTCTGGGTCTGAGCAGGCAGGGATGAACCAGGGTACTTCCATTGCCCCTTGCAGTGACCGGTTCGAAAATGAACATGGGAGTCCTTTCTGGAGGTTGAGTGGAGAGTAGAGAGAGCTGCAGGAAGCTGGTCTCTTTCTTGTGATGGAACATGGAAGGCCCCCAGTGCTTCTGGCAGCTGCCTTGAGACCATGGTGGAAGCCGATCTTAAGCCAACAACACAGTTGCTGTCAGAATAGACAGTGAGTGAGATGTTGCTGACTCCTGGATTAACCAGGCCTAATGTCCACCATTCCTCTGGGCTTGCAGTTCGATAAGCTGCTATATTTACTCATTGCTTCAAACTTGAAGCCAAGTCTCTGTTACTTGCAGCCAGCAGCACCTCTATTCATACAGCCTTTACTGATTGTTGAGAAAACAGAAAAGCTGACCTGTCACTCGTGACCAAAACACAAGATACTTAAAGCCAGGAGGTAGCTGGGTTTTTTGTGGTTTTTTTTGCGTTCTGTTTTGCAAATCTTGTTTGGTCTCTTTCATGCACTGAAGTCAAAGTTGCAGAGTTTTGATTTCCCCTCTTGGTGCTTCCAGCCACATGAGGGATCCCAAGATCTGCTCTCAGGAGACCTAGGTTCCAGGTGGGATCTGGAGACCTGCATTCCTGGTGAGGTCTGCTCTGGGTCTGTAATCTTGGGCAGGAGTCTTAGTTTCTGTTCCAGGTTTTTCCGCAGATCGTTTGAGATGAGGGGTATGCCACTGTTTGATGTTGTTGCACCTTTTCTGTGGACTCCCCACCATGCTTTGTGAATGGAATACATTCAGTGGACTCATGGCATTAAATGGCTTGGTGCATGTGATCGTACCCAGCCCAGGGCCTGGGGTGCAGTCAGGACTTAATAGATATTGTCCATAAATAACAATGTCTGTTCTTTAGGAGTTGGAGTCAGACTAGCTCTTAGCTGCATATTCCCTGGTGGCTCAGATGGTAAAGACTCAGCCTGCAATACAGGACACCAAGTTTGATCCCTAGGTTGTGAAGATCCCCTGGAGAAGGAAATGGTAGTCCACTCCAGTATTCTTGCCTGGAGAATTCCATAGACAGAGGAGCCTGACAGGCTTTGTAGTACATGGGGTTGCTAAGAGTTGGACACAACTGAATGACTAATACACCCACAGCCCATAGAACTGTCAGACTGACTGACCCAACTTCATCTCCAGCCTTACGGAAATTGAGCTGAGAGGGGAGGTTCTGTCTGACAGTGACCTGAGCCAGCCCAGAGGGAAAGCAGGAGAGCCGGCCTTTGATTTTTGAAATCTTGGTTCCTTTGGCTTCCACTTAGAACTGGCCCTTTCATAAGCTTTCCTGAGGTTTCATGAGCTGATGTTGTTTCCACTTCTGGCATGGGGGCAGGGTGAGAGGCTGAAATGGGACACCAATGGCTGGCCCCTGTAAAGTAACATCATCTCTCTGAACTTCAGTTTCTCTGCACTGCTTCCTGCCCTGGGATTCCACAAGGCCGCATGGACTCCCAACAGTCCACTCTGGGCAGGGGCTATTATTGTTATCAGTTTCAGTTTTAAGGAGGCCAGCCCTCACTTAAAGGTTGGTGCAGTCACGAATAGGGGTTTTCTCATTTTCTTTCTGCAAGATGGAAATCAAATGCTAATACGATGCTTCCACATCATCTCCTGGTTGTTTTTACATGCTGCAGCTTTTGGTCTATATCCTTAAAGTCAGCATAGCTAAGGGATGTTTCGCTGAGAGGTGTTTTAGGTCTTGAGACCCGAAGCATGGCTGTGTGAAAGGCTGGGGCTTAATGGGAAGGATTATAGAGTAACAATGCAGTAAAGAGAAAAGAACGGCCTCTAGATAAGCATTGTTAACCACTTGCCGTAGCTCCTTCCCATCTTTTGCAAATGCCCATGTCTGTTTTTAATAAAAGCTTAATCTTTCCATATAAACCATTTTGAAGGGTATTTTTCTCATTAAGCATGAGGTTATAAGAATTTTCCAGTTGTTTTGCCGAAGGACTGGTTTTCTGGGTATGCAACCCAGGTAGGCCCCATGCTCACATGCTCAGAAGGACCAAGAACCCTGTCCTTGGTTTAATTCTCCGCTGTCGCCACCTTGAAATCTTTAATAATTGTGTCCTTGAACCCGTGTTTTGTGAGTGACCTTTGATAGGAGAGTGGAGCATGATGGTGGACAGAAGTGACACGTGCAACCAGCAACTCCACTCTTCCTTAAGCAGCTTCTGTGTCACACTTACCTGGGGTCACTTGGAATATCCCTGAGCTTCTGAGCATCCCGGGGCCACCAGAGTTCTGCGAGTTGGGACCAGTCGGCGTGTCCGTGACGTTGTAAACAGAGGCACTGACAACCCGGGGAGGCCATGCTTTCTTTTTGAACCAGAACTG
The DNA here is from genome assembly GCA_007570785.1 of Antilocapra americana. NCBI lineage: Eukaryota > Metazoa > Chordata > Mammalia > Artiodactyla > Antilocapridae > Antilocapra > Antilocapra americana. Next base: position 4,585,226 of record ML660770.1, on the reverse strand, counting down.
GTTTTGAAAGCTGGAAGGAGGCATTCTAAGAAACACAAGAACCAGGGAACCCTGATATACCTTTTGTAACTTGTGAGACTTCCCTGGTCTACCTAGTCATTACTTCTGAAAATGATGGCACCGAAAGAAAGGGAAAGAGGGACCATAGTTCCTGTTCCCTTCAACCCTCATTCATCACTGAGGGTAAAGATATATGCCTAAAACACACATGCTTCAAAGGGTGAAATAAAAACGTGCCGTGTTCTCACTGCTGTGATAAGAACAAGCTATGTATGCCTGTAGGAGCTCCCGGATACACACTGTGTAACTCAGTGATTCTGCATTCTAGTTCAATGTTCTTCTATTTGCATGTAAAGCTGGAATTACATAATAGAATGGGTGATAAAATCCATGTTAATAATTTAAACTTTTTTTTCACCTGTCATTAAATAGCAAATAACTAAGACCAGTCATGGGTAAAAATGGAAAGCTTTATATTTTTGTACCTTTAGTGATACTTTCCCCTGCTTTTTATCCTCTGCATTTTCACTTTGCACTAGACCCCACAAATGCAATATGCTCAGACACTCAGTCATGTCCGACTCTGCAAGCCCATGGACTGTAGTCCACTCGCCAGCCTCCTCTGTCCATGGAATTTTCCAGGCAAGAGCACTGAAGTGGGTTGCCATTTCCTATGCCAGAGGATCTTCCTGACACAGGATCGAACCTGCGTCTCCTGCATTGGCAGGTGGATTCTTTACCACTGCTCCAGCTGGATGGAGAAGGTCTCAAAGGATTGATTATTCGATACCCTATGAGTTGTTGTCCTTTAGTGGCTAGGTCACATGTGATTCTTTGCAACCCCGTGGACTGTAACCCACCAGGCTCCTCTGCAAATGCTATAGATAGTCCTGTTTTGCTGTAGTGAGGAAGGTGGAATCCTTGACCCTGCCTCCCTTGGCTTTTGTGATTGGTGGAACTGGTGAGGACCTGTCATTCACTGGATAATTTTTCTCTGCTGGGGGGAGCTATAGTATTAAAGGTCTCTGCTCCACCAAGAAGAAGCCTATGTTTCCCTCATTTCAGAGACTAGCCTTTAGGTCTGTCTCTGCCCTCAGGCCCAAGAGGAGGGGCAGTAGAGCAGGGGTCCAAGAGGAGGGGCAGTGGAGCAGGGGTCTGTAGCTCATGCCCCCACCCCCACCCCGAGTTTACCGTTAAGAAAGATATGTTTTTCCCTTTAGTCCGTCTTCCTTGTGTTTTCAAGTCCTAGCAGGGAGGAGGGGTGTGTAACTGGTTCCCTCAGCCCTGCCTCCAAATACCATCATTTTATGAGCTGCCCACTCTTCCCCTGAGAGATATCGTAGTTCATATCATCACCTCCGACTGCTGGATAATTAGGCTGCCTACTTAACGCTGAGGGAAGGAATGCTATGTACGTAAAAAGACACCTAGTCCCATTCTTCCCCCTAAATCTGAAATAATTTTGCTCAGAGAGATTCCTGCATGTGCAGCTTTATGTAGAAATTATGAATGTGCTTAATGTTCTTGACACTCACTGCCCGATTATTCTCCAGAAAGTTTCTCTATTTTATCTCATGCTGATCAGCATTGGGTATTCTAATTTGTTTGACCTTTGCAGGTATCATAGATGAAAAAAATATTTGTTTTAATGCATGTGAATGCCAGTGAGGTTGAACACTTTCCCCCTTGTGTTCAACAACAGGCATTTACTGATCCCCTTACATGCCAGAGGGAGGTGAGATGCCAGATGTACAACACTGAAGAACAAAATCATTCACCCATTTGTTCATTCAACAAAATATTTCTGGAGTGCCCACTATGTGCTAGGCACAGAAGATACCCATGTCTCTGTGCAGGGAGAGTGAGGTGAGGGCAAGAGGAACAAAGAAAGAGAGCTGAGGCCAGAGCACCAACATCTAAGGGACAGAGAATGAGAACTCTTGTTGGCCACCCAGCTAGAAGATAAAACAAGAAGGCTCTGGAGTCACAGATCCAGGAGAACCCTGGAAGGGAAGGGAGAGAGAGGGCTTGCAGGAAGAAGGGTGGATCAGCCAGCCTTGAACACTGCCAAGTGGTCAGAACAGTATTGGTAAGCATCACTCAGGTGCTCACACCCACCTGGCACCTGGTCCTCTGGGGCTCTAAATGGTGACGTCGTACTTCCATGAGACTCTATACTCTGCACCCCTAGTTCTCCCCGTTGGCATGCAGAATAGTTTGCTTGCTGTGACCTGGTCTCTAGGATGGCTCCTTGCCCACCTGACACCGCCACCCCGGCCTTCTTGTCCTGGACCAAATGCTCCAAGTCCCATTGATAGAGCTCCACACTCTTGGTTTAGTTTTGTGGACACAAGCCAGGATGTGTCCTTCTGGAAGTGTGGGTCCATCTCTTGCAGGGTCTTGGATGCCACTGAAAGAGTGAGAAGGTTCAGAATGGACTCTGGAGTTGCTGGAGAAATCCACTAGCCCCCATGGTGCCCTGGGGAGTCCTGTTACTTAACACAGGTCTCTTCACCAGTTAGCCCTCAGGCAGAATTACTCACCTGGTCTTCAACATTAAACAATTGTGAAGCAAACATAATAGCCATTATTGTTGTTGTTTAGTCGCTAAGTCGTGTCTTACTCTTTGTGACCCCACAGACTGCAGCACACCAGACTACTCTCCTCCACTATCTCTCAGAATTTGCTCAAATTCATTTCCATTGAGTCAGTGATGCTGCCTAACCATCTCATCCGCTACTGCCCTCTTCTCCTTTTGCCTTCAGTCTTTCCCAGCATCGGGGTCTTTTTCAGTGAGTTGGCTCTTCGCATCAGGTGGCCAAAGTATTGGCACATCAGCCTCAGCAACAGTTCTTCAATGAATATTCAGGGCTGATTTCCTTTAGGATGGACTGGTTGGATCTCCTTGCAGTCCAAGGGACTCTCAAGAGTCTTCTCTAGCACCACAATTTGAAAGCAACAGTTCTTCAGTGCTCAGCCTTCTTTATGGTCCAACTCTCACATCCATATGTGACTACTGGAAAAACCATAGCTTTGACTGCACGGACTTTTGTCAGCAAAGTGATGTCTCTGCTTTTTATTACACTGTCTAGATTTGTCATGGCTTTCCTTCCAAGGAGCAAGCATCTTTTAATTTCCTGGCTGCAGTGACCATCCACCATGATTTTGGAGCCCAAGAAAATAAAATGTATCACTGCTTCCACTTTTTCCCTTCTATTTGCCATGAAGTGATGGGACCAGATGCCATGATCTTAGTTTTTTGAATGCTGAGTTTTAAGCCAGCTTTTTCACTCTCCTCTTTCACTGTCATGAAGAAGTTCTTTAGTTCTTCCTCACTTTCTGCCTTTAGAGTGGTATCATCTGCATATCTGAAGTTGTTGATATTTCTCCCGGCAATCTTGATTTCAGCTTGTGATTCATCCAGCCAGGCATTTTGCATGATGTACTCTGCATAAAAGTTAAATAAGCAGGGTGACAATATACACTTTATCATATTCCTTTCCAAATTTTGAACCAATCTTTTGTTCCATGTCTGGTTCTAACTGTTGCTTCTTGACCTGCATATAGGTTTCTCAGGAGACAGGTAAGGTGGTCTGGTACTCCCATCTCTTTAAGAATCTTCCACAGTTTGTTGCAATCCACACAGTCAAAGGCTTTAGCGTAGTCAATAAAGCAGATGTTTTTCTAGAACTCCCTTTCTGTTTCCATGATCCACTGAATGTGGCAATTTGATCTCTGGTTCCTCTACCTCTTCAAAACCCAGCTTACACATCTGGAAGTTCTTGGTTCACATACTGCTGAAGCCTAGCTTGAAGGATTTTGAGCCATTATTATGATCGACCATTTATTGGGCACATACTGTATGTCAAATACGATGCTAAATGCTTTATCTTATTTGATCCCCACAAACCACAATGTATGTGTATATGTGTGTGTGTTTTCTGCATTTTACAGAGGAGAAAGGTGAGGCTTGAGCACTTGCCCAGAGTCACTAGATTTCTAAAGCACCAAGCTGGGGTTTGAATGCTGGCCATCTGCCTGTAGAACTCACTCTCCTGATCTCCACATTGCTTGGTTGGACCAACAGAGCAGTGATAGGTGGCCCATTCAGTTCTGGTTCTGCACCCAGATTCAAAGGGTCTCTTGACTTGAACCCAGGACTGCCTGGCACAGTGCTCATGCTGGACACGCAGCTAGGACTGCACCTTTCCCAGCCACATGGAGGTAAAATTAATCCAGATGTGTCAGTGAGAGAAGGGGTCCCCTCCACTGCAGAGTAAGTAGTGGGGGGTGATCACAGCTCTGTGAAGGACAGGTGCTTTGGCATCAAAGGGAGCAGCCTTTCCTGGGTCAGGAGTGGTGGTGCATTGAGATACATTCTAGTGCATTCCAAGCAGAAGCATAGAATGTGCAAAGTGCCATGTGCTTGTCCCCTGACAGCATCTGGACTTCTCTGCCTGAACCTTGGCTGTAGTTGCCAGCCTGCCTGGGGACCAGGACCCACCTTGGACTCCTGTGCTGCCCAGGATGGGCATTGCCCCTTTGCACAGTGGGACCTATTGTCCTCAAGAACCCTGGGCTGAATGGCACATTGAGGCAGAACAAAGGCAGTTCAGAGGCTCCGGCTGCCCCAAGCAGAGATGGGATCTCCAACTGCAGCCACTGGGCCTCCTCTGGACCAGCCTGGCCTCCTGCATCCTCCCGCCCCCATACCCTGCTGAGGTTGCAGCCCTGACCAGGCCTGGGCTCCGCTCCTGGCACAGCTGGGCACCTTTGGCAGGTTCTTCAGCCTCTGATCCAGTGTCCGCATCCCTGGAGCAGGGGGAGAAGTGCCTGCCACCCGGGCTTGTTGTCTTAAGTGTAATCATGTGCATATTGTGCTTACGTCTCAGTAAAAGGGAGCTACTTGTATTGTCATTATCAGCTTCTGATTTTCTTTTCACGATTTCAATAAAGTCTTAACAAAACCTTTCAAAAAATGTGTACCAAAGTAGAGAAAATTGTATATCAATTGTTCTTCACCCATTCCCCTTGCCTTTCAGCTACTCTCAAGATTTTGCTGTACTTTCTTCATTTACCTTCCCATTTTTTTGGCTTAAGAATTTTGAAGAATATATATTTATTGATTCATTTGGCTGCATTGTGTCTTCGTTGCAACACACGGAATCTGTTTAGTTGTGGCAATGCAAACTCAGTTGCAGCATGGGAGAGCTAACTCCCTGACCAGGGATCGAACCCCTGCCTTGGGAGCATGGATTCTTAGCCACTGGGCCATTGGGGAAGTCCCTTGGCTTAAGAATTTTTAAGTACTGGATTTCTTTAGTGGTCCAGTGGTCAAGACTCTGTGCATCCAGGGAGTATAGGTTCAATCCCTGGTCTGGGAAGTTCTGCTTGTTGCGTGGTGTGACCAAAAAGAAAAATAATTTCTAAGTGAATTCAAGACTCCTGTTATTTTACCCCTACATCAGCAGACACCTCTGAAAGGTGAGGGCATTTTTTTTTTTTTTGCATAACCAAGTATCACTATCTCACCGAACAAAATGGGTACTAATTCCTTTCGATCTAAATTCTGTTCCATGTTAGTGAGTCAGTTCTACTTCAATGCACCATAAACAAACATTGATTAATTCTGGTTCATCTTAGCAATGTCTCCAGTTATCTTTAAAATGTCTTTTTATAGTTGGTTGGTTTGACCCAGGTTCTAAAGTCTTGCATCTACTTTTGGTTATTCTGCCTCCTGAATCTTTTCTGATGGAGATCAGTCCTCTACCCTGACCTGCTGAAGACAGTCGTTACTATTTTGTAAAGAATTACAGTTTAAACCCTGTTGTCCATAATCCCTGTCTGGACCCCAGTATTTGGGCAGGACTGGATGCTGACGGGTGGTTGTCTGGGTGGTGGGAATCCCCAGGCGTGCCCCTTTCTGATTCCAGGATCCCTCCTCACCACTCATCAGCTGAGAGATCCCAGGCAGGTTGTTCAGTGGTGATGCCATCTGCATAGGAGCCACTCAGATTACAGACCCGTGAGCAAAATAAATGGTTTCTTGGAAGACATGGACCAGAATTTAGATTGAAAGGAATTAGTGCTCATTTCATTCAGTGAAGACATTGAGTTTTGAGACAGTTTGGCACAGCGTTAGATAGCTGAAATGGTCATAGATCCTCGAAATTGAATTCCCAGTCCTGCCCAGCTCCTTCTGAAGCCACTTGTCCGATTACTGTGCTCCCCTAGATTCTGTGACTCCCTCAGGACCTTCCAATAACTTCCTTCTTGCTTATGTTAACCTGTGTCAATTTCTATTCCTTATAACTAAAGAACCTCAGTTCCCAGTCCCAGCCAGGAGGGGTGACGGGAACCTGGCCTTCCTGAAGCATAGGACCTGGAGTCCTGTCTCATGCAGCATCAGCAGATATGCATCTCAGACATGCGTGCTTCCTCTGTACACAGCTCAACACCTGGTACCCACCTGTACACCCTAGGTGTTGGGTATTTGTGCATTTGAATGACTGAGTGAACAAATGGCATATCTTCAAATCCAGTCCCAGAGCAGTTCAATTTTTCTTTTTTCCAAATGCCACACTTCCCCCTGGCTACACATTCTGGGTATAGACAGTCTTAACTTTGCACCATTCCAGTGTGTACAGATTTCAGTACCACAGTTTAGTTCAACAATGCCAGTCCCCCAACCACACCACCCAGATTTCAGCTACCACTGAATGGTAACTCTGAGTAACTGCATCAAGAACAAATGTTGCCAGTTGCTCTCCAGCCCAAGGATCACTAAGTAAATAACATACGAGCATTGTGATCTGTGACCAAGTCGTTTCTTTCCATGCCTGTCACTGGTTGGTCCCTGTGGCTCTGTGAATTCACACACAGACAGCAAAACATATAGTGGTGAAGCCTCCTTGTTTCCAGGTGATAAACCCACATGACATTTTCCAAGAATGGGTAGTCAAAGAGGGAATTTGGCCCACAAAGATGCTGTTCATAAAAGAGAGAGAGAGAGAGAGAAGAGAAGCGATAATGCTGGAAGAAGAATTTGGATTGAATGTAAAATGCAGTTATAGAGGAAATCTCCTACTCTGGGAATGCTGAAGTTGCAACGATTTCAAATTCTGTATAGCCAGGGGAACTAAGTCAAGCTGAACTAACTGACATAAATGAGGCAAGTGCCTGTGACCAAAAAAAATGAAGATGTCTCAGAGGAGGTGACACTGGCAACATACTTCATGTTAAAGGAACTCTGAAAGATATTTCACAACATTGAAGGTGCAGAGGGTAGAATCTTGGAAGCTGATCTAAACTTAGAAAGGCAATTCTCCAAGGCATAGAAAGATGCTTGCCCAGCGTCATAAGTTATCCAACAAGCAGAGGGAGCCAGCACTGTTGAAACTAGTCTAGATACAATTTTTACAAAAAAAAATAAAACTTGAATTCTTAGTGTATCTAAGTGTTTTACATGACTGGGTACTAAATAAAATATGAGTTTTATTCTTCTACTTCCCTATGCATGTATACCCATCAATAAGAGAATTTTTAAGGTTTTTAAAAAGTTTTTCAAAGATTATGAAACTTTTCTAATTTTCACCTTGATTGTTAAGATCACTTTGAGTGATTTTGGCTTGCATGGTCATTTTAGGGTACCACACAGTTGTGCAAAGTGGGGTCTCCTTAAACTCATGCCAGATGGGCAGTGTCTGTTCGGTGTGGCCCTTCCATGTGTCAAGGGCATGGTGATGGTGAACCATGGGTCGAGAACTGGAGTCAGCATCCTCTTTGTTGGAAGTGGCAACTGGAGAATATTAAATAACTCAAATTGTTCACTGCAGAAATGGTTAGACAGCTGATGGATCACAAGGAGAGGGGCATACACCTCCTGTCTATAGTGTTCACTGTGCAGACCTCCTAGCCAGCCTGTCTGCTTCAGCAACAATCCATCATGGAATGAACTGGCTGAAGGAGTCAAGGGCTGAACAATAGTGGTTCCTATGCCAGCTTTCAGTGTGAAAGGTGATAAAAAAAAAAAAACAACCCTGAATATTTTCCCCAAGGAGAGGTAACACTCTTTATTGAAGCTGTGAAAATACAATCCATCATCATGATGTGTCCCATGTTGTCATACACTGGGAGCTAAGGTGCATGTTAAGATGCTCCTTGCAAGATTTTAATTTTCTTCCTCTGTTTATTTTATCTCACTGCAGAAATGTTTTAAAACGCAGAAAGCAGAATAAAGAGGGGAAAAAAATAATGTCTCTGATTCCATAGCCCTGCAAACATTGTTCCGATATTGTTGTATTTCTTTCTTACTGCCCCCTGTAGATTGCAGTATAAATACAGTTTTGTTTCTTTTAAAATATTTAACATGCTGGATCGTTCCCATATATTATTATTTACTCCAAGTGAACAGTTTTTGTATATGTGCATGCTCAGTGGCTTTAGCTGTGTTTGACTCTCTGCAACCCTGTGGACTATATATAGCCTGCCAGGCTCCTCTGTCCATGGGATTCTCCAGGCAAGAATACTGAGGTGGCTTGCCATTTCCTTCTCCAGGGGATCTTCCCAACCAAGTGATGGAACCTGCATCTCCGGCATTGCAGGTGGATTCTTTACCACTGAGCCACCAGGGAATCCTGAACAAAATTTTAATGGCTGCCTAACAGTCCATCAGACCAGTCAATTCTAAAGGAAATCAGACCTTTCATTGGATGGACTGATGTTGAAGCTGAAGCTCTGATACTTTGGCCACCTGATGTGAAGAACTGAGTCATTGGACCTGATGCTGGGAAAGATTGAAGGTGGAAAGAGAAGGGGATGACAGAGGATGAGATGGTTGGATGGCATCACCACTGCAATGGACATGAGTTTGAGCAAGCTCTGGGAGTTGGTGATGGACAGGGAAGCCTGGCATGCTGCAGTCCATGGGGTCACAAACAGTCGAATGTGACAGAGCGACTGAACTGAATGGAATAGTCCATCATATAGCTATTTATTCAATAACTACCTATGAATTCACCCATCAGACTGGGGTTTATCCTCTGCAGTGAGTGTGTGGGTGGGGAAAAAGGATGCAAGAAAGAAGAGGAATAGGGTACAGCCCCTCCCTTGAGGACCTCTGGAACCAAGGAGACATAAACAGGTGATCCTAACATGGAGTGATGGGAGGTAGGGTGTAGTGGGGTCCTAGTCGTAGCCTGGGAGCAGAGGGGCTCCCAGGCCAGAGCAGATGAGCAGTTGGTCCAGCAGGGAAGTAGAGAGTTGGGGAGAAGACATCCCAGGCAGTAAGGATGTTATGGGGGAGAAGCTCAGCAGTGATATGCAGTGACTCTAGGGTTGCTGGACTGGTAACTTTTGGGTCTTGGAGCTCCTGAATGGCTATGGCAGATGAACACACCAAACAGGCTGCTGGTGAGACAGGGGGCATGGCCACCTCTCCAGGCAGAGAAGGAAGAGAGCACCTAGAGTGACCAGAGGTCTCTGGGAGTTTGGAGAGTGACGTGGGGGAGCGAAGTCCAGGTGGGGATGTGAGCACTTTGAAGAGAGGCAACAAGACCCCAGGGAGGTGCCCAGAGTCAGCAGTGGAAGGGGGTGGAGGTGAAAGTCATGGGAAAGAGAGTTTGTCCAGGCCAGGTTGGAGTGGCATGGGTGGTAGAGAAAGGAGGATTGAGCCTCCTCTAGTAGTCTTGGGGTCGACACAGGCGTGTTCCTAAAAATGGTAGGCATGGGTGACAGTGGGTGAAGGGTTGAGAGACCTCCCACTCTTGCACACTTATATCTCAACTTTGGGTGTTTAAAGGTGTGATGAGCATCCTTGAAATTTACATCTTTTTCTGTATGTCAGGTTATTCCTGTCTCTGGCTATCTGGGAATACAGTTTCTGGGTGAAAACATAGGAGTGTCTTTAAAGGGTTTGAATAAAGATTTGAATATCATGCCTGCTGAACTGAAAATCAGATTTAGCAAAATTTTGCATGTGGGTGATCTTTAAAAGAGTAAGTCCACATATATAATGCAGCTCTAGAGTAATCTGCAGATTACAGCAAACCCATCAGTCTCTGCTCTCTTGCTTAAAAAAAAAAAAATCAATTCAGCTCCAGCGCATGGTGACTTATGGCTGTGTTCATTGTCTCTTGATGTGTGTCTGTTGGGTGATGGACCCTGCCTGTGCAGGAGAGGAATCATGCTGTGAACCTTTCTCCGTGTGTGCAAGTATATTGTCTTCATGGTAAAATAATAATGGTGTTGGTGATGACGAGGGAAGCTTCCATTTCTTGACTGCTACAATATCATGAGATGTATGTTCATCATCTCAATGGAACTTTACACCTGCTCTAGGAGGTGGTGGGAATGAAAACAAGAGTGAGAAAAGTGTTAGTAGCTCAATCGTGTCCTGTCCTTGGAATTGTCCAGGCAAGAATACTGGAGTGGATTGCCATTCGTTTCTCCAGGGCATCTTCCTGACCTGCGAATCAAACCCAAGTCTCCTGGATTGCAGGCGAATTCTTTACCGTCTGAACCACCATGACCCCATTTTGTATGACAGGAAACAGAGTCCCAGAGAGGTCAGGTCGTACACCTAAAGTCACACAGTGGTGTTATGGTCACTATTGTGTGCATGCATCCTAAGTTGCTTCAGTTGTGTCCAACCCATTGCGATCCTATGGACCACAGTCCGCCAGACTCCTCTGTCCATAGGATTCTCCAGGCAAGAATACTGGAGTGGATTGCCATGTCCTCCTCCAGGGGATCTTCCCAACCCAGGGATAGAATCCATGTCTCTAATGTCTCCTGCATTGGCAGGTGGGTTCTTTACCACTGGTACCACCTGGAAAGCCCATGATCACTATTACTACATAACAAACCACTCTAAGTTGTACTGCCTTAAGACAACAGCCATTTTATTATGTCCCCAGAATTCTGCGGGTCAGGAGTTTGGGTTAATCTGTTGTACATGGCAATGCTGTGTCTCCCTGCTAAACTGGTGGGTAGGCTGGTCCTGGAGGGCCCCAGATAGTTTCGCTCACGTGTTCTGTGTGTGGTGGTGTTGGTTCCCTGGGGACTGTAGAACTGTCCTCCCCAGCATGGTGGTCTCAGGGCAGCAGGACTCCTGGGGGAGCAGAGCAGGGAGGGACTGGCTCTCCCAAGTCAAGTGCCCTAGGAAACAGGTGGGAGACCTGGCTTGCTGACCTGCTCAGGGTCTCACATCAGAGTTGTGTGACTTCAGTCAAGTCACATGCTGGCCCAGGTTGAAGGGGAGTGAAGTTCTACCTTTGGGTTCAGGAAAAGCCAGGTCACACTGTGGAGAACAGATGGGATGGGAAACAGGGCTGAGGCCCCCTTTGAGAAGCATGGTCTGCTGCAGATGGCCAGCTGAGCCAAGAGCCGGCCAGAGTGTCTGACCTTGGAGGTGCTGCTCTGCCTTCTGTCTTCCTGACCAGTCAGAGGAAGCAGAGGCCTTGTCCCCCATACCCTTTCCCTGTTCAAATACGAAAAACATTCCGTACTATTGCCTGTTTAAATACAGAGTTTGTGACAATGTGGATGAACCTTGAGGTCATTATGCTAAGTGAAGTCATACCATACCATCTCACTTCAATGTGGAATCTAAAAACAGCAAGCTCAGAGAAACAGGGGCTAGAATGGTGGTTGCCGGGGCTGGGAGTGGAGGAAATGGGGAGATGTTGGTCAAAGGGTCCAGGTATATTCTGATAAGTTCTAGAGATCTAATATATAATCTATACATTATATAATATAATGTATAATCTTCCCAGGTGGTGCTAGAGATAAAGAACCCACCTGCCAAGCAGGAAGAGATGCAGGTTCAATCCCTGGGTTGGGAAGATCCCCTGGAGAAGGGCATGGCAACCCACTCCAGTATTCTTGCTGGAGAATCCTGTGGGAGAGGAGCCTGCTGGGATACAGTCCATAGGGTCGCAGAGAATCGAACAAGACTGAAGCGACTTAGCACATAGCACAGCACATTATCTATAGTGTGACGATTATAGTTAGTAATACTGTATTATATATTAGAGAGTTGCTGAGAAAGTAGCTCTGAAATAGTTCTCACCACACACACATAAAAAATTGGTAATAATGTGATGGGATGGAGATGCTAGCTAAGGCCGTGGTGATCATCGTTTTATAACATATAAGTGTATCAAGTCAACAACCTTGTATACCTTAAACTTAGTCAGTGTTGTATGTCAGTCATATCTCAACTTGGTGTGTGTGTGTGCGAAAGTCGTTCAGTCATGCCTGACTCTTTGTGACCCATGGACTGTACAGTTCACGGAATTCTCCAGGCCAGAATACTGGAGTGGGGAGCCTTTCCCTTCTCCAGGGGATCTTCCCAACCCAGTGATCGAACCCACATTGCAGGTGGATTCTTTACCAGCTGAGCCACAAGGGAAGTGCTATATCTCAATAAAGCTGGAGAAAATATGGAAAACAAGAGGTGCACAGAAGCTTTTTTTTAGGAGGTAGACTCGATTCCTGCAGACCTCCCTCCCTCTGTACATCAAGCTGAAGTTATTAATTCAAGTGGGGGTCAGGTCGGGGTGAAGCCTGTCAGTCACTCCCCCAGCCCTCCCCCACTGTAGGTGTGCTATGCTGTGCGATGCCCACATCTGGAATGGTGGCCTTAGGTGAAGCTGTGCTTTATTTCTTGGCAGTCTCTTGTGGTGGTGGTGGGGTGACTGCAGAAGGGAACAGGGGAGCTGGCTGGTTTTCCTGCTCAGCTTGACTCTAAGGACACCCCGACCTCCCATCTTCTAGTCCTGGCTTTGAGGAAGCGGTTTTATTGGAAACCGTTATAGCCTGGTGGCCTGTCCCAGACACAGCCCACATGGCCTCCACCCAGTGGGTGATGGGGGACCGTTGTCTGAGTTCACATGATGGAAGGGAAGGAAGCCACCCTGCCATTTAGCGCCCGTGAGCCAGGCTGGGTGAGCCGTGTCCAGGCGTCGTCCAGGGCGGCCCCTGCCATTGTCTCCACTCAACAGATGGGGAGCCGGGAGCCCAGGGAGAAGAAGGGACATGCTGAGACTCGGGCTGTCTTCCAGTCTTGTTCTGAATGAGAGGGGGGCTAGTGTCATCTTAAAATCATCCATGTGTGTCCCAGGGAGTGACCTCACCCCTTTAAGCCCTTCTCCTCTGTGAGTGGGGAGAGGACATTGGGCTACGTTAGAGGCTCCACCAGACCTCCAGCCTCAGAGTAAGTATGTGTGTGTGAGGGGGGTGGTCTCCCTTTCTTCTGAGTGTCAACAAAACTGATGGAAAGAGTTTCTCTCCGCCAGGGTCCACGTCACAGGACAGGTGGGCACCTTGGTTTGGTCTCTGTCGATGTGCTCGGCCTGCCTGCTCACACCCTGGCCAGCCAGAGACCCAGAAGCCAAGATTCGCATCTTTAATTAAAAAGAAAAGGTTTATTAAGATATAATTCACATACTGTGCCATTCACCCATTTAAAGTGTATAACTCAGTGGGTTTTTTTTTAAAATATTACTCAATTTTTAAAAAAATTGCTGTAAAATATACATAGCATAAAATTTACCATTTTAACCATTTTAAGTGTACAATCCAGTGGCACTTATTGCATCCATAATATCGTGCAACCATCGCCACTACCTGTCTCCAAAACGCTTTTGTTACTCAAACAGAAGCTCTGCCCATTTAAACAGTGACCCCTCTCCCTCTGCCCTGGTAACCTCTAAGCTGTTCTTGTCTCTGTATTTGCCTCCTCTAGGATTCATATGGGCTTTCGAGGTGGCTCAGTAGTAGAGAATCCACCTGCCAGTGCCGGAAATGTGGGTTTGATCCCTGGGTTGGGGAGATCCCCTGGAGAAGGAAATCGCAACCGTCTCTAGTGTTCTTCTTGCCTAGGAAATCCCATGGACAGAGGAGCCTGGCAGCCTACAGTTCATGGAGTTGCAAAGAGTCAGACATGACTTAGTAACAGAACAGCAGCAAGGATTCATATAACAAGGCAGTCGTACACTGTACTGCATATGTGGCTTGATTCACTGAGCAGAATGTCTTCTAGATTCATCCATGTTGTGCAGTCGGGAAAGAGAGTAGATGTTTGAAAGCCTGAGGTTCGCTGGGGAGGAAACTCATTTACCAACATGGCTTGTTCTGCGGGAGGGACCCTGCCGGTGTCAACTGCAGGCAGCAGCATCCTCCTGAGTGGACAGCTTCCCGAAGCCCTCCTTTACCCCAGCCAGGGGGCACAGGGCAAGCCGATGCACCATCCACGCCTGCCAACCCTGCATCATTTTTTTGTCCCCCATCTTACTGAGTTGTGAAGAGCCCTAGAGGTGGGGGTGCTTCTGTGCATTTTACAGCTGAGAAAACTGAGGATCCTGGAAGTTAAGACCTCCCTTGGCCAGGAGTAGGCAGTACTGGGATGCCCTGGGGCTGGTCCTGGTGCCGCAGTCACTTCCCATGACTTCTTGCTCCACGTGTTCCCTTTGGGGGCCCCTCCTTGCATGCTTTATCCCTGGAATGTTTTTATCTGCAGAGTTATTGGGCACTGGGGGACTCAGGTCTCCCTGGGCTCAGCCTTTTTCTGCACCCACAGCCTGTGTGCAATTGACCTGCTTTGGTCCCCCTCATGCTTCCAAATCTTCAGCTCTAAAATCAGGGCCAGAGGACTCTTGGGGTTTCTTGAAGGGTGCGCTGAGATAACACATCACGTGCACCTGATACACAGAAAGGTCTCAGCAGATATTCATCTTTCTGCTGAGCAGTGGAACCCCCGATGGAAGGAGCCACACCCAACCTATCCATGCTTTTCTGCATCCCCGGAAAGGCTCCCCCAGGGGATCTCCAAAGGCCTTGACTCTCAGCTCTGACCCACGATGATCCCAGTCCTAACTTTTGACCAACTGAGGATGTCCTGTGGTGAAGCTCAGGAGCTGGAGCCAGGCATTGGAGGCAGCCCACGGAGGTGATGGGCACGAACCTGCCAGGGTGGCCGCATGGCCAACGCAGCCCCATGGTCTCCCACAATCCCGTGATGTTCTGAGAAAATCCTAATCTGTGCTGGCCCAGAGGGTGAACTGTATTTCAGGAAAGTGTTGGGCTGGGACAGCTGGCAGCTCAGCAAGGTCCCAGGGACCCACACGGCCTGGAGCTGAGGACTCGATTGATCACTTTGCTTCCAGGCAACTCCCCAGCCCCAGGCTTGGGAGGGTTTGTTGGAGCTGGGAGCCCCGGTGGGTCAACTCTGTGAATCTCAGGCATGCCTTGTTCTGGCCCCTCCCCTATGATTGACCCAATTTTCCTTAGTCCAAACTGGAACACTTGTCTGGCTACATGTGCATGTCCATATGGGGACAAGGGGGCCAGGCAGGTGAGAAACTGGGGCAGTGGCTGAGAAGTACGAGATTGGACCTGTATCCTGGTAAGGGGCTGTGTAGCGTGGTGACAAGTGACGATGCTGGACCTGGAGACTGCTGTGCAGGCCCGGGCTCTGCTGGTGGCTGGCTCTGTGACCCTGGGGAAGATGCATGGCCTCACCGGGCCTCATTTCCTCATTTGTGGGCTGAAGACCCTGCCTTGAGGGCACACAGGCCAGTGTGTTCCCTGAAGCAGGGGCATGTGCCCAAGAAGTTGGCACATGAGAATGAGGCCCACGCACTCAGGAGCAGTGTCCCCTGATGACCCAGGAAAATAATCCAGGAGATGTAGATGGGACAAGGGCGAAACGGGGTGTGCCCCAGGAACTGGGAAGTGAGGAAAAGCCAGCTGCACCCTGAGGGTTAAACTCCCATGTTCACATATCGGGAATCTAGTTGGGGGGACGTGCGAATCATTCTGAAGGGACAGGCAGCCCACAGGCCAGCAGGAGGTGGCTGGATCCATTTTTGTCGCTAAGAAAGGCACAAGTCTGTGTTTTCAGCAATGTTGGCCCCCGCTGTCTCCCATCCAGACTGTTGGTGGCCCTTGCTCCCCAGGCCTCATTCTAGAGGAAGGGTCTCCCTGACCCTCTTTTCCTCTTCATTGGCTACTCTTGAGTGGTGGGGAGGGAAGTATACTCTGACTTGTGGGTTTGTGACAAGTTGTGACATAAACTACAGGCCTGGGCTGGGATGGTGCCGCCTGCACCTGGTACAGGCCACGTGGGTGGGGCCGTTTCTGGGTTCTGGGAGAGCAAGTCCCACTGGTGTTACCACGTGCGCCCCATCCTCCCCTGGGCCCTTCTCTGGAGCTAGGATTCCCCTGAGCCTGACCTTAACATACCTGACTCTTCTCCCCCTAATGCATAGCATTCGTGTGTGCCCAGTCACCTCTGACTCTTTGCGACCCCCATGGACTGTAGCCCACCAGCCTCCTCTGTCCATGAGAGTCTCCAGGCAAGAATTCTGGAGTGGGTTGCCATTTCCATCTCCAGGGGATCGTCCTGATTCAGGGATCTAATCCACATCTCCTGCATCTCCTGCATTGCAGGCGGATTCTTTAACGCTAAGTCACTGGGGAAGCCCCTTCTCCCACATGGGGGGTTTCAGACTCGGACGGAAACAGGAGTGCCCATTTCACTGGGTCCTCAAAGCAACCCAACCAAGTCTGTCGGAGGACTGGGGCAAGAGCGGGGGTGGAGGGTGAAGGGTACTTGGTACAGTCGGAGGGGCACAACAGAGAGAACTTCCTTTTACCTCTGTCTGCCTGGCCACCCCAAACCTGGCTGTACAGGACAGCTGGCACTGTGGAGAGGCGGGAGAGACTTAATTATACTTCGGCTTTGTAAACAGGCAGCTATAAAAACCTATCAGCGGTGGAGCACCTTCTCCATAAAACAGACGCGGCTGGATTTATAGCCGGAGGCCGCTTCTCCAGGGCTGTGCATGGGGAAGGAACAAAAGACCCCTCACCTCACCCCTTAGCTGGCCTGCGCCCACCCCCCTGATCCTCCCCTCAATGCTCAGAGATCCCATACTGTCCACTGCAAAGGGCGCAAGAAATCTAGGAAATGGTAAAGAAGGCACATCCGCCATTAATGTTTTTTAGATGGAATTGTTCACAATAAGAAGCTGGATTTAGTGGGAAAGCATTGGATGTTTAGGATACAATAAATCCAGAACAGGATAACTTAATCATGCTGAGAAGCCTAGCCCTATAGGAAGAGAAAAAGGCTGACAGGTTTGAGAGAATTTACAGAAGATGTACAGGAATCTTGGTGCATGGATTCACCCAGACAGCCCGCAGTTTACTGGGAACATACTGTGTGTTGGACACTTTGCTGGGAGTGGGGAATATGGCCATGGACATGAATGATAAGGTTCATGCCCTGAGAAGTCCTGAGAACACACCAGATGGACAAGGGGACTGTGATAGGATGGTGGCAGGGAGGAACCTAGAGGCTGGGGTGCCCCAAGTGGGGTTGAGGTGGTGGGAAGTCAGGGAAGGCTTCCTGGAAGAAGAGATTTCACTCAGCACATTTTTATCAGCACCTGTTTTGCCCCAGGATTGAGATTGATGTTGAGGGTATGGGAGAGACAGGACCCTGAGCGAGTTCTAGGATCTAAGGGGGAGGCTGAGAGGAGAAGAGGGTTCCAGGGGAGAGTAGGGGTCAGTCAAATGAAGGGGAAGGCAGCGACAGGCCTGGTTCAAGACCCCCTGGGAGGTGGAATTGTTGTCTCTAATTGATAGACAAGGAAATGCAGGCAAGGGCTTCACAGCTCCTAAGTGAGTAGGCTGGGATTTGAACCCCAGATCTGCAGATGCCAAAATGCCCTCACTCAGGTCTGCACGAACCTCCTTACACCAGGGAACCAGTAGCATGTCCAGGATGGCGCATGCGTTCACTAGCCAGCTCTGTCACTGCCTGCCGTCTTTGTTGGCTGGGTTGCTGAGGGGCCGGAGTCCCCCGAGCTGACCCACTGTGCGAATCATCTGGCGTTTCTTCCAGCCCTTGGCGAGCGTTGAGAGTGCAGCTGAGCCATTGCTCGATCTTTATCTGACCCAGATGAAGAACTGGATAGCCTTTCGCCTAACCTTTGGTCAGGTTTAAAATGGGGGTGTTGACACAGGCAAGGGGAAGCCAGTGATTGTGGAATAGGTATACTGGCCAGTGCAGCATACGTTGGATCATAGGAAAAAGCAAGAGAACTCCAGAGAAACATCTACTTCTGCTTTATTGACTACGCCAAAGTCTTTGACTATGTGGATTACAACAAACTGTGGAAAATTCTTCAAGAGATGAGATTACCAGATCACCTTACCTGCCTCCTGAGAAGTCTGTACGCAGGTCAAGAAGCAATAGTTAGAAAGGGATGTGAAGCAACAGATTGGTTCCAAATCGGGAAAGTCCGATCAAGTCTTTACAGTCCATCAGGGCTGTAAATTGTCACTCTACTTATTTAACTTATATGCAGAGTACATCATGCAAAATGCCAGGCTGGGTAAACACAAGCTGGAATCAACATTGCCAGGAGAAATATAAATAACCTCAGATATGAAGATGACACCACTCTTACGGCAGAAAGTGAAGAGGAACTGAAGAGCCTCTTAATGAGGGTGAAAGAGGAGAGTGAAAAAGCGAGTTTAAAACTCAACATTCAGAAAACTAAGATCATGTCATCTGGTCCCATTACTTCATGGCAAATAGATGGGGAAACAATGTAAACAGTGAGAGACTTTATTTTCTTGAGCCCCAAAATCACTGCAGATGGTGACTGTAGGCATGAAATTAAAAGATGCTTGCTCCTTGGAAGAAAAGTTATGACCAAACTAGACAGCATATTAAAAAGCAGAGACATTACTTTGCCAACAAAGGTCCATCTAGTCAAAGCTATGGTTTTTCCAGTAGTCATGTATGGATGTGAGAGTTGGACCATATAGAAAGGTGAGAGCCAAAGAGCAATGCTTTTGAACTGTGATACTGGAGAAGACTCTTGAGAGTCCCTTGGACTGCAAGGAGATCCAACCAGTCCAAAAGGAAATCAGTCCTGCATATTCATTGGAAGGACTGATGCTGAAGCTGAAGCTCCAATACTTTGGCCACCTGATGCAAAGAACTGACTCACTGGAAAAGACCCTGATGCTGGGAAAGATTGAAGGCAGGAGGAGAAGGGGACAACAGAGGATGAGATGGTTGGATGGCATCATCGACTCAATGGACATGAGTTTGAGCAAGCTCCCGGAGTTGGTGATGGACAGCAAAGTCTGGATTGCTGAAGTCCATGGGGTTGCAAAGAGTCAGACAGGACTGAGCGACTGAGCTGACTGACTGAACAGCAGAACCCTGATGCTTATCTCAGGAGCCCTCTGCAGTTGGTTCTGGCACCACCCACCTCCATCTAGTAGATAAGAAAACTGAGGCTCAGAGAGGTTAGGCTTCTTACCCAGGGTTGCACAGCCGAGTGGGTGGTGGAATTAGGTTTCAGCCTCAGCTTTGCCTGACTCTAAAGCTAATGCCATTTCCACCACACCCTGCACCTCCCAGAGCTCATTTTGTTCTACAGGAAGCTTCGCCCCGCCAAGAGCCATCTAGGACAGGCAGCATGATGAAAGAAAATTAGGAAGGAATCCCACAGAAACTCGGCTTGGAAGCTCCCCTGGCAGCCTCTGTGGGCAGATCGGGGTCGGCCTCTTTTCAGTCCTCACTGGCCCCAGGAGCCTCAGAGCCGCATCCAGGACTGGCCATTTCTCCGGAAATCGTAGCTCACCAGCATTTGTCGTTGTTGTTGGTTGGTTGTTTAGTTGTGTCTGACTCTTTGCGACCCCGTGGGCTGCAGCACGCCAGGCTTCCCTGTCCTTCACCACCTCCCAGAGCCGGCTCAAACTCATGTCCGTTGAGTCGGTGATGCCATCCAACCATCTCATCCTCTGTCGTCCCCTTCTCCTCCTGCTCTCAGTCTTCCCCAGCATCAGGGTCTTTTCCAGTGAGTCACATCAGGCATCTCGTTAAAGAGGCTTCCCAGGTGGCACTAGTGGTAAAGAACCAGCCTGACAATACAGGAGAAGAAAGAGACACGGGTTCGATCCCTGGGTCAGGAAGATCCCCTGGAGGAGGGCATGGCAACCCACTCCAGTATTCTTGCCTGAAGAATCCCATGGACAGAGGAGCCTGGCAGGCCAGAGTCCATGGGGTTGTAAAGAATCAGATACGTGGGGCAACTCCCACGATGGTCTGGAGAAGGTCACTTGGCAACCAGGGCTCCAGCTCAGAGGGAGGAGTGGGCCCTGGGACCAGTGGGAGGGAAGGGGTGATTCAGACACGAGGGGACAGGGACATGGAGCAGCAGGCTCTGAGGGCCTCACCCTGAGGGTCCACCAGGACTTGAGCCTGAGCCTTTGGCTACAGCTTGAAGCTCAGTGGGCTGGGACCCCCGGACCAACCCAGTGCGGCTGTTAAGAGCGCTGCCTGCAAACCCAGCCGGATGCACTGTGATAACCTAGAGGATTGGGGTGAGGGTGGGGTAGGAGAGAGGCTCAAGAGGGAGGGGAGTTATATAGATATAGATATTGATATAGATATATAGTTATGGCCGATTCGAGTTGTTGTAGGGCAGAAACCAACAACACTGTCAAGCAATTGCCCTCCAATTAAAAAATAAATAAATAAATTTTTTTTAAAAAGAGGAGACGTGGGCCTGGCTCCTGGCCAGCCACCCCTCTCCATGTGACCTCTGGGGCCTCAGTGTTCCCATCAGCAAGGCAGGCGTAGCAGGCCTCACAGCAGAGGATAGCTGTGAGAACCACATGGGAAACAGGAAGGGGCTTCTGAGGTGCCTGGAACAAGGCACCCAGGTAAGTATTTGCAGGGATGACTTCTCAGGAGCCGGGGGTCTTCAGAAAGCCCAGGGAGCCGAGCGTGCTCTTTTCATGTGACTGCGGGTGACCTGGCCACTGCATCCCAGGAGGGTGAGCAGGGGACTGGCCACTCTCCTGCCTCCAGGAGGGCTCAGAGGATATTTGCTGTGTGAACCGGAGAGCTTTTTTCCATATTTTAGGATTATAAACACACACAGGCAAGCACACACTGACACCGCGGTGGGGAGGCGGAACCAGTGATATCAGAGCTCTGGGGCGTGCAGTGCTTTCCGCGTTCCTCCATTCGGACCCAAGGCACTGGAAAAAAGGGGGCTCTCGATTCATGGGCTAATTCCCATCCTGCTGCTGGGTTTGACCCCAGGCCATGTCCCTGCCAACCTGGGCTTACCCGGGGCCAAAATGAGCCTTCTCAAAGGGAGACAGATGGGTGTTGTTTTAGATGCCCTTGCCGGGTTCCTCCTTGTCATTCAGTTGCCAAGGGAGTGATTTTGTTGCCCCTGTAGATGCGGGAGTGAAGGCTAAGTCTGCCCTGAGGACCTGACACTGCTGAGAGTGTGTGGGGGGTGTGGGGCTGGACCCTGACATTTCCATGGCATCCTGGGTGCCGGTGAGTGCCTGCCTCCCTCTGTCACATTTATCCTGAGCTCGTCCTCCGCAGAGGAGAACAGCAGCCGTGATGGGGTTATTTCAAGGGGATTCCCATGGAAACGGAGAGTGGGAGGCTCCTCTGAGTGCTAATGTAGTGGGAGTTGCCTCAGTGGGGTGTCCCCCCCACTGGAGGGTGTGGAGACCTCTACCGGGACCTTTTCTGCACCTCACAAGGGTCTCAGGCTGGGGATCTCCGGCCCCCTGCTCTCCTCGACCACTGAATATAAGCCCGCCCGGCACTGCCCACCTAGGCCCCCAAGACTCCTTCATATGAGACCCTGGCTGGCTCCCGGGGACTTCAGGACTCACCCTCGCCTGCAGCTCCCTTCTCTCCAGCAGCTCTTGAGCTGCAGCCAGCAGCTACCCCGCGTTCTCTTGGCAGGGCCTGTGTGCTTCAAACCCATTAACCAGCCGTTGCCTGGAGAAGTCCATACACTCCGCAGTTTTCTCCTGCAGCCCTCATGCATTCATCGACTCACTCCTTTATCCAGCAGATTTGTTTTGTCATCAGAGAATGCTTTGCTCAGTGAAGGAGTGCCACTGTGGGCTGTATGACCTCTCTGAGCCTCACTTTTCTCATCTGATCAATGGGAACACAGGTGCCTGCCCTGCTTGCCTCATAGATGGTTGGTGAGGGGCTTGAGAATGTTGGCTGTAGGTAGGGAATGCTGTACAGGTGTCTTCGCTATTTCCATGGTCATGGGGCTCATGGCTGATGGACAGGCTCCTAGAGAAGTTCCCAGGCTCCTGGGAACTGCCTCGGGGTCTCATCTGAGACCTTTAGAAGAGCCCTCAGAACGGTGAGACTCACCACCTTTCACAAGTCCCTGTGTGGACTGTGTGTATCAGGCTTCCTGCCTGTAGCTTGCATGGATTCTTACACCAGTCTTGTGAGATGGGGGATGTTAATTTCCATTTTACAGATGAGGAAACTGAGCCTCAGGGAGGCAACATGATCTTGGCTCACACTTGGGAAGAGGCAGAGCTGGGATGCAAGCCCAGGCCTAACTCCAACTCCAGTGCTCTTTGCAAGAGTCCAGCTGCCTCCCAGAGGCCTGGTTGCCAGGCCTGCAGTGCGGATGGGTTAAGGCCATAGTATGGGGAACATGGGACTTCCCTAGTGGTTCTAATGGTAAAGAACTTGCCTGCCAATGCAGGAGACATCAGAGACTCGGGTTTGATCCCTGGGTTGGGAAGATCGCCTGGAGGAGGGCATGGAAACCCCCTCCAGTATTCTTGCCTGGACAATCCCATGGACAGAGGAGTCTGGTGGGCTACAGTCCATAGGGTCGTGAAGAGTTGGACATGACTGAAGTGACTTGGCGTGCACACACGGGGCAGGAATATAAGTCTCAACATGTACTTAGAAAGACCTTGTGCCATTTGGATTAGCAACGTTTAGAACTCTGTTTTTGTAAAACTTTACAATCCCCACCCCCGCAGCCTATTTACGAAGCTCTGCTTTTGTGGGAGATGAGAGCAGTCGCTTCGCTTGTTCTTTGAATATCTGGTTAAAAAGTGAACAGGCCGAACTTCCTCTGACAGTCTGTCCTTTTGAGAACTTAGTTAATTAAATTCCCCTAAATTGGTTCCAGTCAGATTAATTAAATGCACGGTTGCTTATGCAGACATGCACACGATCCCAGCGTGTCCTGTCTTACCTGGGGGACAGACACAAGGATGTTTCTGGAATATTCTTAGGTGTTACAGAGAGATTGCTAGGAGTCACCCTGAAAAGGCTTGGGGAGAGGTTTTTGATATTTCTGGGCAATGGATTGAGGTTGCCACCCAGAAACGACCCTTATCTACTTGGTGGATGTTTTCTGACCTATGCAGGGCTGTTGGCTACGTCATGGTGGAAACTGCTGAGTGCAAAACCATCTTGTCATTGCTCGGAAACAGGGAAACGTTTTGTCTTTTTGCACTGTGATTCTCCTTCTATATGCCGCTTCCTTGTGCGTGTCTCTAAGTCGTGTCCGACTCTTTGTGACCCCAGAGTAGCGTGTCAAGCTCCTCCATCCATGGGATTTCCCAGGCAAGAATCCCGGAGTGGATTGCCATTGCCTTCTCCAGGGGATCTTCCCAGCCCAGGGATCAAACCCACAAGTCCTGCACTGGCAGGTGGGTTCTTTACAGCTGAGCCACCAGGGGAGCCTGCAGCTTTGTTGTTGTTGTTCAGTTGCTCAGTTGTGTCCCACTCTTTGCGACCCTATGGACTGCAGCACGCCAGGCTTCCCTGTCCTTCACTGTCTCCCGGAGTTTGCTCAAATTCATCTTCATTGAGTCGGTGATGCTGTCCAACCATCTCATCCTCTGTCGTCCCCTTCTCCTCCTGCCTTCAATCTTTCCCAGCATCAGAGTCTTTTCCAATGAGTCAGCTCTCCAAATCGAGTGGCCAAAGTATTAGAGCTCTGGCTTCAGTCCTTCCAATGGGTTGCAGTCCTTCCGATGGTTGCAGCTTCCTTGTAGTCAAATAAATTAGGCAACTGAGGCTCCACCCCTGTTAGTAGCCTCTGAAATGCAGGATCACTGTCTTTTCTGATCAGGTGTTTGGGTCCCAAACTCCATCATTGGCATAAGGCGCAGGCAGTTGAAATATGTGACCAGGAACAGTGGCTTGAGCTGCTGTTGGTTTAGGCCAACTCAATACCAGCCTCGTCATGCTGCTGTCAAGCCTGCGTGGGCTGAGCTAGGCTGCCGGGTAGGATGCACCCAAGAGCCATCTGTTTGCAGCCCTTGGACCAGATGGTCTGCAAGGACTCCTGGGGAGGGGGGTGGAGGAGGGAGGGAATACATTTACTGAGCACCCAGCATCTTCCAGAGCCTCTTTATACTCCTCCAAGATGAGCATTGCCATACTGTTAATACAGATCAGGTACAAGAGGCCCAGAGTGGTTGAGTCACTGGTGAAGGTCACACAGCTGGGAGGTGGCAGGGTGGAATTTGAACTCAGGGCTTCCTGACCTCTACACTCATGTTCTTCCCACCAGGATGCTAAGGCTTGCAGTCACTGTTCCAGCTAAGTGCTGTGGCGGTGACTTGTGGGCAATATTCATAAGCAGGGATGACTCACACAGGAGTAAGGTGGCTCCTCTCAAGGTGCCTGGTGATCCCCAGGCCCCCAGGGTAACCTGGGGTTTTTGCACGCCAGGGTAGACTGCTTCCTGCAGCAGTATTTGCATGCCACAGAACATCTTTGCCTATCAAAACCTTTGTAATAAAATTAGTAGAAGATGGAGAAGCCAAACTCAGTTTTGAGAGATGGTATGGGCTTCCCAGGTGATGCTCATGGTAAAGAACCCACCTGCCAATGCAGGAGATGTAAGAGATGCGGATTTGATCCCTGGATTTGAAGATCCCCTGGAGGAGGGCATGTCAACCCACTCCAGTATTCTTGCTTGGAGAATCCCATGGACAGGAGCCTGGTGGGTTACAGTCCATGGAGTTGCAAAGAGTTGGACATGACTGAAGTGACATAGCACATGGTTCTGTTAAGGCTGATCAGGCTGGAGTACAGATTTAGACCTGGCGTCTGCTAGGTATGTACTGGGATCCTCATGAGAGTGGGGCTGAGGAGGAAAGAGGGAGGGCCCTCATCTCTCCTAGAAGTTTAAAAAGTTGGGCCCACTGTAGGGCTTTGTTCTCCAGGATCCCTGGGCCTGAGGGTGATGGCGGTGGGGAGAACAGGGTCTCCCACAGTGTGTGGAGATGGTGGCTGATGGTCACCAGGCAGGGAGCACAGTGCGATTCAGGATGTAGCCTTTCAGAGCTCAGAGGACTCAAGGTCAGATCTTCAGCATAGCTCTGGGCAAGTCATGCAAATTCTCTGAGCCTCGGTCTCCTCACTGTGGTAGGAAAAATACAGGTGCCTTCCATGGGTGAATTCTGGGGACCCAGAACACATCACTCAAAGGGCACTGGACCCAGCCATGCAGCCAGCAGCTGCTTCGTGCCAGGACAGCAGTCGGAGCCTAGACTTGAGTCAGACAGATTGCATGCAGTTGAAGTCCCACGCCCTTACAGCTGTGTGGCCTGGGGTCAGCCCTTAAGCTCTCTGTGCCTTCATTTATTCATCTGTAAAATGGAGATACTAAAACTGCACTCAGATTCTTGGGCTGTTGGAAGCTTAAAGGAGCTAATTCATATGAGATACATAGTACCTGGGACAGGGCAGTGCTTAGTTTATCTGGGTGGCCCCGATCATTGTCGTGGTCACTGCATCCTCTCCCTGGCCCATCGGGGTCATGCTGTTTGTGGTGTCCAAGGGGGGCCTAACGCCCCCTGAATCAAATCAAACTGAATGGTCAGCAGAGCATCACGATCATGGATTGGGGGCCCCAGAGGCTGAAGCAGGTGGCCAAGGGCAGTTTTGGCTTCCTGGTGTGGGTCCCAGAGTGTCCAGGTAGGCTGGTCCTGAGTCTGAGTCACTGCCCACTCACTCCCCTTCCTGGCAAGATCAGGCAGGAGCTAACGCTTCCCCCTCCCACTGCCCCACCCCCCCACACCCAGGCAGGAGAATCATCTGCAGTGTGAGACTTGGAGGGGAGTGCAAGCCTTCTGCTGGGGGTAGAAGGGGGGCCAGATGGCCAGGAGGGGCAGGCCAGGTGCTGGGAACCAGCAAGGGAGACAGCATGCTAGACGGTCTGGTGGTCTCCTTGCCCTGGGTCCACCCAAGCCGCTGGCAAGTTTCATCACTTGCCAAGATGCCACATGTCACAGCCTTCTGAGTCAAATCAGAATGTGACAGCCTGAGCTCAGCAGCTCGAGGAACAGGATGGATCTGGAAGGGAGGTGGTCATCTTGGCCAACTGGCTTCTCCCACCCACAGTCAGGGTTTGGCTCAGATGGACTGTATGCTGGGTCTGACCAGGTGGTCAGGAGGCTTCTGCCATGGCCTGTGAGATATGCAGAGTGAAAGCAGAGGGGAGCGGGAA
This sequence comes from Antilocapra americana, assembly GCA_007570785.1. Lineage (NCBI taxonomy): Eukaryota > Metazoa > Chordata > Mammalia > Artiodactyla > Antilocapridae > Antilocapra > Antilocapra americana. The sequence goes on along the minus strand of ML660770.1, from coordinate 4,558,866 downwards.
GGAACCACATTTGGCTGAGAGCTGTGAGCACCAGGCATTTATTTGTGGCAGTGCCTGGAGGGTCTGTGTCCCAAGTTAAAGGTCCTGAGACTCAGGGGCAGGATCCTTACACAGATACACAATGCCAAGAGGAATCATGATCTCTCATGGTTGTGGGGGCCCCATCCCCTCTTTTTTCACAATGCCACCCTTTATTACATATCTTGTGTACATATCCAGTTCACCTCTGAGGTCTCTTTCTTTCTCTCTGGGATGGTAATGAGGGGAGCAGAGGCTCAAGCTAAGGCATGGAGGTCTAGGCATGGGCAAAGGGCAGGGACCCAGGTATGCTGAGTGGGTAACATAGCTGCAGAGTGGAAGGTGATGCCTGGCCCACGAGCCAGGAAGGTACACCTGGGAGGGCTCTCCAGCAGGAGATCACAACCTGAACAAAGTCCAGGCAGTGAGAAAGAGTGTATGGGGGGACTAAAGACCATTCAGTAAGCAGAGCTATAAAGTGCAGGGTGGGAGTTGGGGTGCAGGATGTGGAAACCTCGAGGGGCAGGCTGAGGAGACTGGATTTCCTCTGCAGCTGGGGGTAGAGGGTAGTTCAGGCAGGACTTCGGGCTGAGCAAGAGACTACTAGCGGTGGGTTGAGAAGGACCCCTGCAATGATGAGTGTGGAGAGGGGCTTGAAGGCTAGGAGATTGGAGGTGGGGTTGTGGCCAAGAGTGTCCAGCCTCTGCCCACATTCCCTCAGACTCCTGTGCTGTTTTCATACAAAGGGCCTCCAAAGTGCTTTCTCTTCCAAGAGGCTGCACCCGAGACTCCCTCAGGCTGGTGGAGCCCCCTTTGCCTATGCACTGGGGAGCCAAGGTTCTGAGGACCTCTGGCCTCTAAGGGGCAGCCCTCACCCATTGTCTGGTGGCATAAATACCCCAGCTCCCTCACTTCTGATTGGAACACTCTGGTGAGTGACCTACACGGTCCCCAGAGCACCCCCCCCAATAGATTGAACAAAAATCACCCTCTTTGGGACTTTTCATGATCTCAGTCCACTCTTTGTCTCCTTTTCATTCATGTCACACTTCCCACACTCTTCCTGGCTTTTCCTGGAAACATTTCCTAATCACGTCCTCTCAAATCCTTACCTCATATGACCCAGCAATCCCGCTGCTGGGCATACACTGAGGAAACCAGAATTGAAAGAGACACATGTACCCCAATTTTCATTGCCGCGTTGTTTACAATAGCCAGGACATGTAAGCAACCTAGATGTCCATCAACAGACAAATGGATAAGAAAGCTGTGGTACATATACACAATGGAATATTACTCAGCCATTAAAAAGAAAACATTTGAATTAGTTCTACTGAGGTGGACGAAACTGTAGCCTATTATACAGAGTGAAGTAAGCCAGAAGGAAAAACAACAATACAGTATACTAACATATATATATGGAATTTAGAAAGATGGTTATGATAACCCTGTATGCGAGACAGCAAAAGAGATGCAGATGTATAGAACAGTCTTTTGGACTCTTATGGGAGAGGGCAAGGGTGGGATGATATGGGAGAATGGCATTGAAACATGTAAATTATCATATGTGAAATCAATCGGCAGCCCAAGTTTGATGCTTGATACAGGATGCTCAAGGCTGGTGCACCGATATGACCCAGAGGGATGGAGTTGGGAGGGAGGTGGGAGGGGGGTTCTGGAAGGGGAACACATGTATACCCATCACGGATTCATGTCAATGTATGGCAAAACCAACACAATAATATAAAGAAAAAAAAATCCTTGCCTCAAGGTCTGCTTCTAGACCCAAGCTAATACAGGAAGAGACCAAAGCACTCATTCAGAAAGAAGTTCAGGGAAGTACCAAGGACAGGACCCAGGAAATGCCTGTGCCAGGAGGCTCTGAGGAAATGCCAAATGGGGAGGAAGTGCTGAAGCCATGGGCTGAACCCGAATCTGGGAGTCAGCACCATGGTCAGCGCCAGGAAAGCACCTGGATGTTGTTCGGCACCATGGACAGCACCGGGGGGGGGGGCTGGGTGTTTACCTTGGGTCTTCCCCAGCATATTACACCCTGTGTGTTTTCCCACCCCTGAAAGCCAGGTCATCATCTGATCAGTACCAGGGTGCCCAGGACCTTGGGCCTCCCTTAGGGAGTTCCTGATCCACCCTCAATTCAGTTCAGTTTAGTCTCTCAGTTGTGTTCGACTCTTCGCTACCCCATGGACCAGAGCACGCCAGGCCTCCCTGTCCATCACCAACTCTAAGAGTCTACTCAAACTCATCTTCATTGAGTCGGTGATGCCATCCAACCATCTCATCCTCTTTTGTCCCCTTCTCCTCCTGCCCTCAATCTTTCCCAGCATGAGGGTCTTTTCAAATGAGTCAGCTCTTTGCATCAGGTGGCCAAAGTATTGGAGTTTCAGCTTCAACCCTCTAACACCCATGCTTCAAATCCTTGACCCAGAGGACAGGATCTAACAGGACTCTGTGTTTCCCTGCTTCTGCTTTCCTGCTTTATAGGATTAGGATTCTGGTTTGACCTTGCCAGGACATAGGACTAATTGTTTAGGCATGAAGCTTTGAAGGTAGATATCCTTTTCTGAGATAGTCCCAGAAAATGACTCCTTGGGGGCATTTGCTCATCAGTCCATCTGTCCACCATCCAACTTGTGTTGCTTTCCAGTTGTTCACTGACCCCCTGCTAGGCACTGGGGACTTATAGATGGCTAGATCCCCATGGCCATGTCCTGGTGAAGTATCTGTGGAGGGAAAGACATTGGACAAAGAGACAACTACATTGTCATTTTGGAAATTTCTAGGAAAGAAAGGGCCATTGGGCTCTGAGACCACTGTATAGGGATGGAGGAATGGATAATGGTGGGAAAGTGGTTCTTCAGCTAGTCTCAAGGTGATTTTCCAATCAGTGAATTGAAAATAGAGGGCAGGCTGGGTGGAGTTGTTGGCCACTAAAAAGCGTGAGATGGCACAAGGAATGGCAGATAGCAAGGTGTGGTTTAGGCTCAGGCTAGAGGATGGGGCTGGAAGTGTGGATATGGACAGTACGGACTCAGAAGTAAGCCTGGATGCTTGGGCCTGCCCATGAAGGTATAGGCATCCTAAAGAGATATTGAGGCTGGAGTGTAAAAGTCAGATTTTCATTTTAGGCAGATCTCTCTGGATCTGGAAGGAAGAATGGACAAGATAGGGGAGCCTGGAGGCAAGAGGGCAGTGGGGAGACTTGCAGATTTTCCAGGGGAAGGGAGTGGACCCAAGGACTAATTATGACCATAAGTGCCCATCAGCCCATACGTGTCTCCCTATTTTAGACAAAAATAAGAGGAAAGATACTTTTCATCTCTGCTCTTCTGGGATGAAAATGAGCTATTTTGAACCATGCTAAAGTTAGATTTCTAATTTTCCTTTTAATCCATGTCTCATTTAGAGCATTAGAAACTAGAAAGGCAGCCCTGGCAGCCCTGAATGCAGTACCATAAATCAGTGCTCATCACAAACTGCAGAACAAGTCATTTCAACAAGAGTGAGCATCCTTGCATTTATAATAAATCTAATTCTTTATCTTTTTAAGACTTGGACTAGAGTAATTAGTCATTTCTGCTGATCCCGGCAAACCAACGCTTATGCAGGGTTAATGGGAATTTGTTTGAACTGCTTTTGCTGTCGCCGTGAATGCCACCATGGGCTCTTCTGCCTTTTTCTAGAGCGAACACATCCTATTTATTTCATTCTTGCTTTACCTAGAAATTGGTTTGGTGATCATAGTAGCAAATACCATGTATTGAGTTCTTACCACATCTCTGGCACTGTTCAAAGATTCAGTGTGAATGCATCCCTTGTTCGTGTGTGATCTGTCCTATGTGTTCTGAGGTCCTCTGACTGAGCTCATCACATACTACGTTTTCTCTGTGCCCACACCACACTATGGCAGACTTCCACACCCTAAACAGTAGTGAGTCAGGGACCACCTGTATACCACCCATGCATGCTTGTCGCTCAGTCGTGTCCAACTCTTTGCAACCCTGTGGACTACAGCCCACCAGGTTACTTTGTCCATGGAATTCTCCAGGCAAGAATACTGGAGTGTGTAGCCACTCCCTTCTCCAGGGGATCTTCCTGACCCAGGGATCAAACCTGTGTCTCTTACATCTTCCTGACCCAAGGATTGAACCTGGGTCTCTTGCATTACAGGCAGATTCTTCACCACCTGAGCCACCAGGGCAGCCCGCATACCACTCATATATTCACTTAATATTTTCCTTTAAAAATGGACCCTCTCTCATAAATGGAAACCAGAAAATCAGGCCAAAAGAAAGAAGTAACTATGAAGATAAGTGTGGGTGTTCCTGCCCAAGCAGGATTTATATACATCCCTGAGAATCCTTTTAATCTGCAAAATTGCGTGCTTGCCAACATCCAGGCTGATGGACAGAATAAGGCTGGGGCAGGCCATTGGAAACTCATGCAGCTTCTAACCAGAACACTAACAAAATAGTATTGGTCCTATAAACATCTGTCGGTGTGTGCATGCTAAGTCACCTCAGTCGTGTACGACTCCTTGCAACCTTGTTGACTGTAGCATACCAGGCTCTGTCCACGGGATTCTCCAAGGCAAGAATACTAGAGTGGGTTGTCATGCCCTCCTCCAGGGGCTCTTCCAGACCCAGGGATGGAACCAGCCTCTCTGATGTCTCCTGCATTGGCAGGCAGGTTCTTTACCACTAGCAACAGCTGGGAAGCCCATAAACATCTAGCACGGTTCTAAAAAATAAAAACACATTAAATTCCTAATAAATAAATATTCCAGCAATTATACAAGTTTATCTTGGAAAAAAAAACTGACAAAGGTGCATTGATGAAAAGGGAGCTGAAGTATAGATTGAAACAAGCCCCAAGTTCACCATTGCCCACCAAACACTTTGAGACTGAACCTTGAGGAAGAAGTACAGTAAAGGGCATGATTTCCTGACCTGAGCTCCTCTGCAGCTGCTGGGCTCAGCCCTTGTGTATTTCATGTTCAGTTGCTTTACTGGCTGGCATAAAACATTAACACACCAAGACAAATTGTGTTTGAACCAATCCGACTTTCACATTAAACCGACATCGTTCTCCTGCTTGCGAATCATGTGAGACCTAATTTGCTTTGCAAAAGCAGGGGTTGTAGCCATACTGGCCAAACAACAGCAAGCAGCATGATTAAATGCAGGAGAGGGAGGGCTGTGACAGGGCTGTGACTCAGGACTATTAATCCAGTTGCCTAGGATGAAAAAGGGTAGGAAAGAGGTTTTATGAGAATTCCAGTGCAGACTCATGAAATGCAGTCTGTTTGCCTTTCAGAATATTAAAAAGCAGAGACATTACTTTGTCAACAAAGGTCCATCTAGTCAAGGCTGTGGTTTTTCCAGTGGTCATGTATGGATGTGAGAGTTGGACTATAAGGAAAGCTGAGCGCTGAAGAATTGATGCTTTTGAACTGTGGTGTTGGAGAAGACTCTTGAGAGTCCCTTGGACTGCAAGGAGATCCAACCAGTCCATCCTAAAGGAGACCAGTCCTGAATATTCATTGGAAGGACTGATGCTGAAGCTGAAACTCCATTACTTTGGCCACCCGATGTGAAGAGCTGACTCATTGGAAAAGACCCTGATGCTGGGAAAGATTGAGGGCAGGAGGAGAAGGGGACAAAAGAGGATGAGATGGTTGGATGGCATCACTGACTCAATGGATAGGTTTGGATGGACTCTGGGAGTTGGTGATGGACAGGGATGCCTCGTGTGCTGCCATTCATGGGGTCGTAAAGAATCAGACACAACTGAGTGGCTGAACTGAACTGAACTGCCTTTCAGAAAACCTAGTGAAACTGCAGCTAAACCAGCAGCAGGACTATTTGGTTCAGAAGTTTGAAAGATGAAAAATGAGCCAAAATATTTCTATCTCCTCCCTGCCAAGGGTCCATGGTTCTATTATGATGGGAAAACTTACTTATGGAGATGAGAGACCCTGGTTCACTTATACAAAAGTGAAGGCAGTTTATCTGCACAGAGTTGTTGTGAGGATTCAGTGAACACGGTGTGAAGGAGCAGACAGTGGGGGTGGGGATGGCATTGAGGTGATAAAGGAGATGCTTTCAGATGACTTGGCTGATACCACCTGTCATTTCCATAGGAGTTTGGGAAAGGATGGCATACATCATTGGCCACCATGCCTATCTCTGTGTGTTAAGTAACAGGGCTTATTTATGCATCTTTACAAGTACATTTCAGTAAACACAGAAGACAGATGGCAGGGACACAACTCCTTCTGCTTCTCCTCTTTGGTGCAATTGAGTTCAGTTTTGAAAAAAGGAGCCCAGAGGATTTATAAATGACAGAGACCTGGTTGAGGGGGCATTTTATGAGAGCTCTGTTCCCAGCTTCCTCTGGCTCTGATCAAGTCCTACTCCTCTCTGAGCCCCAGATCCGCATCGATAAAAGGAAGGGGTTGTGCCAGATGGGCACAAGAGGTTTGTTCAGGCCTTATGTCTCAGCTCTCCTATTGCCAGCAGAGTAGATGGATGGCTTAAGCTAGAGATGTAATTTATTTTTAAGCAATTCCAGTTGTATTTCTTGACAGCTAAGCCTAGCATTTTACGGGCCTTTTTGAGGAAATGGGCCAAGATGCTTGTTCTTCACCTTGGTGACTGTTAAACTAGGATGCCCAAAGAAATCAGACAGGACGAGTCAATGAGCAAAGTACAAAATCTCTGTGGATGGTGACTGCAGCCATGAAATTAAAAGATGCTTGCTCCTTGGAAGGAAAGCTATGACAAACCTAGACAGCATATTAAACAGCAGAGATATCACTTGGCCAACAAAGTCTGTATAGACAAAGCTATGATTTTTCCACTAATCCTCTCTGCCTGTGGGAGTTGGGCCATAAAGATGGATGAGCACCAAGGAACTGATGTTTTTGATTTGTGGTACTGGAGAAAACTCTTTAAAGTCCCATGGACAGCAAGGAGGTCAAACCAGTCACTCCTAAAGGAAGCCAGTCCTAAATATTCATTGGAAGGATTGATGCTGAAGCTGAAGCTCCAGTATTTTGGCCACTTGATGCGAAAAGCTGACTCACTGGAAAAGACCCTGATGCTGGGAATGATTGAAGGCAAAAGGAGAAGGAGCTGGCAGAGGATGAGATGATTAGAAATAACATCATTGACTCAATGGACATGACTTTGAGCAAATTCCAGGAGGTAATGAAGGACAAAAGAGCCTGGTATGCCACTGTCCATGGGGTCGCAAAGAGTCAGGTACAACTTAGAAACTGAACAGCAACAGCAAAATGTGTAAGGATAACAATGCAGTGTGATGCTAGGAGTAGCAAGATGATATCCAGGGCCTAGGAAGTGATGGGCACTGTGGCATAAGAGGTGAGCATAGCCTTGTGGGAGTCTGGAGTGACAGGTTCTTACAATTCTAAAAAGAAATAAGATATTTGGGTTTGTATATTAAATCTTTCCATTTTTAAATGTTCCTCAAGAAGTCTTTTAAACATTTGGGCTAAAGCTCAGCTGTGGGCTGAGTTGCCTGTAGAGAGGTTGATGAACTGTGGTCCACTGAACTGCCTCCTATTTCTGTAAGTGAAGCTTGAATGGAACACAGCCACACTGATTGGTTCAGGGATCGTTTTTGGTACTTGCATGCTGTAGCAGCCGAACTGAGCAGTTGTGACAGAAATAGTAAGGTCTGCAAAGCCTCAAATCTTTCCTGTCTGGTCCTTCATAGAAAACATGTACTAACCATGGTCTATATTATGAAGTCATTGTGGGGCAAGGGAAACATTCTGGATTTGATGCCTGCATGACTCAAGTTCAAAGCCTGGCTCAGAGAATTCCAATTGTAAAATGACAGAAGAAAGACATCTATTCCCCTTTTTCCATTTGGAAATTATCCTGAAGCAATTTCCAGGATAATTCCCTGGAAATTATTTGCCTTTGGAGTCATTGTGGGGCAAGGGAAGGCAAATGCTATCTTTGATGAAAGCATAGCATTTGGAGCCTCATACCTGGGAAAGTCCAGTAAAGGTCAAAAATATGCACAGGAGGGATCCAGGGAAAGAGACAATTTGAGACCTCAGAGAGAGCAGGAGAGCCAAACTCTGCACCACGTGTGGTGCATGCAGAGGGCAAGACCTGCAGCCTGTTTCATGCAGCAGGACCAAGTGCATCCATTGGTGTGGGAGCCACCCAGCTCTAGGGTTTTGGTTTTAATTGAGATATAATTGACGTACAGTATTATGTTAGTTTCAGGTGGATAACACAATAATTCAATATTTGTATACATTGGGAAATGATCACCATAGTAAGTCTAATTACTATCCATCAGTCACCACACACAATTACAATGATTGTTTCTTGTGATGAGAACTTTTAAGAACTACTCTCATAGCAACTTTCAAGTATGCAATATGGTATTATGTATGAACTATCATCATCGTGCTGTACGTTGCATCCTGTGACATATTTATTTTATAGCTGGAGCTTTGTGCCTTTGAACCACTTCATCCATTTTGCCCACCCCCAACCCTGTCTCTGGCAACCACCAATCTGTTCTCGCGGCTGTGTTTTGTTTGTTTCTAGATCCCACATGTAAGTGAGATGTGTCTTTGTCTGATTTATTTCGCTTAGCTTAGCGCCCTTAAAGTCTATCCATGTTGTTAAAAATGACAAGAGTTCCTTCTTTTTATGGCTGAATATTCCGTCACATCTCTCCCGTATGTGTATATATACGTGTATATATCCCAGGTGATGCTGTTGGTAAAGAACACGCCTGCCAGTGCAGGAGACACACAAGAAACGTGGGTTCGACCCCTGGGTTGGAAAGATCCCCTGGAGTAGGAAATGGCAGCTCACTCTAGTATTCTTGCCTGGAAAATTCCATGGACAGAGGAGCCGGACTACTGTGGGCTACAGTGGGGCTGCAAAGAGTCACATACGACTGAGTGATTGAGCACTCGTGTGTGCGCACACGCACACACACACGCATCACATTTTCTTTTTCCCTATATATATTCTTTCACAGATTCTTTCCCATTATAGGTCATTATAAGGTATTGAATATAGTTGGTTCCCTGGGCTATACAGTAAATCCTCATTGTTTTTCTATTTTATATATAGTGGTGTATATCTGTTAGTCTTGTATTCCTAATTTACCCCTTTCCTCTTTCTTTCTCCTTTCATCACCATAAGTTTGTTTTCTGTTTATGAGTCTGTTTCAGTTTTGTAAATAAGTTCTTTTGTATTATATTTTAGAATCCACATATAAGTGACATCATTACAATATTTGTATTTCTCTGCCTGACTTACTTCACTCAGTATGATCATCTGTAGGTTCATCCATGTTGCAGCAAATAGCAATATTCCATCCTTTTTTATGGCCACGTAACATTCCCCAAATGTAAAATTTGAATTTATGGATTGAAAACAATATATAGTGAGTGACCAAGGAAATGTTGGTATGGTAAGGTTAACACAAAGACACATCACAGAAAAAGGGCTAATTTTCTTATAACTCAAAAAGAATACTTCTAAAGAATTCAGTAGAAAAATAAAAAGATATAGGAAGAAATGTAGATATAAAATGAAATGTAGGTATCTTTTACATATATGAAAAGGCGTAGTCAGTGTCATACATCATAAGCAAATGGCAAGTTAAAATGAGATACCAGTTTCATCTAGCTTATAGACAAGATCCAAGATGTCTGCTAATATACCATGGTGGTGAGTCTATAAGGGAAGCAGGAACTCTTGAATCAAAAATTTCACTTCTAGGGATTTCCCTGGGGGTCCAGTGGTTAAGAATCCACCTTCCAGTGCAAGAGACACAGGTTTGATCCCTAGAGGGGGAACTAAGATCCCACATGCTGCAGGGGAACTAAGCCTGTGGGTCACAACTAGAGATCTCACGTGTGGCAATGAAAGATCCTGGATGCCACAACTAAGACCCAACACAGCCAAAAATAATTATTTTAAAAATTTTCACAGCTAATCCATTATCAAATAGATGAGGAAACAATGGAAACAGTGAGAGACTTTAGTTTTGGGGGCTCCAAAATCACTGCAGAAGGTGACTGCAGCCAGGAAATTAAAAGATGCTTACTCCTTGGAAGAAAAGCTATGACCAACCTAGACAGCATATTAAAAAGCAGAGGCATTACTGTGCCAACAAAGTCCATCTGGTCAAAGCTATGGTTTTTCCAGTAGTCATGTATGGATGTGAGAGCTGGACCATAAAGAAAGCTGAGCGCCAAAGAATTTATGCTTTTGAACTGTGGGGTAGGAGAAGACTCTTGAGAGTCCCTTGGATGGCAAAGAGATCCAGCCAGTCCATCCTAAAGGAAATCAGTCCTGAATATTCATTGGAAGGACTGATGCTGAAGCTGAAACTCCAATACTTTGGCCACCTGATGGAAAGAACTGACTCACTGGAAAAGACCCTGATGCTGGGAAAGATTGAAGGCCAGAGAAGAAGGGGACGAAAGAGGTTGAGATGGTTAAGATGGCATCACTGACTCTATGGACATGAGTTTGAGTAAGCTCTGGGAGTTGGTAATGGACAGGGAGGCCTGGCATGCTGGAGTCCACGGGGTCACAGAGTTGGACTCAGCGACTGAACTGAACTGAACCTACTATCAAATAGAAATACTCACACAAGTGAGAAATGACACTTGTCCATGAGATTCATTGTGGCATTGTTGGGAATGCAAAAGGATGGAAATAACTATAATGACTATCCATGCATGCCTGCATGCTTAATTGCTCAGTCATGTCCAACTCTTTGTGACCCCATGGACTAAAGCCTGTCAGACTTCTCTGACCATAGGATTTCCCAAGCAAGAATACTGGAGTATTCTCCAGAGGATCTTCCCGATCCAGGGTTCAAACGTGGGTCTCCTGCATTGCAGGAGGATTCTTTTCCTGAATGATTATCCATAGGGAACTAGTTAAATCAGTTATTCCAGAGTATGATAATGTACAGCAATAAAAAGAATGAGGGAGCTTGAGGCATGCTCATCTAGAACAACGTTTAAGACTTTTTAGGCAACTTGGGCAAGGTGCAGAAACGTGGGAGATCTGTGACACTGTTTATGATTAAATATGGTGTCTGCTGAGTGCTTATGCATGGAGTATTCCTAATAGTACAACACATTTGAAATTGTGGCTTGCCACAGTTGGGAGAGGTTGCCAACAGAGGTTGCCGCTAGGTAGGGAAGCTGGTGCAGAGGGAGAAGGGTGTTAGGGAGACTCGTTTTCATTGGTTTTGTTGTGTTGTTGTTGTTCAGTTAGTCAGTTGTGTCCAACTCTTTGCGACCCCATGGATTGCAGCACACCAGGCTTCCCTGCCCCCCACTATAACCAAAGGCTACACAGCTTAGAGACGTTCTGAACCTAAGCTGTCTGAGTCCAGTTGCTGGCTGGTCCACATACTAGGGCTTTCCTGGTAGGTCAGTTGGTAAAGAATTCGCTTGCAATGCAAGAGACCCTGGTTTGATTCCTAGGTCAAGAAGATCCACTGGAAAAGGGATAGGCTACCTATTCCAGTATTCTTGGGCTTCCCTGGTGGCTCAACTAGTAAAGAATCCACCTGCAATGCAGGAGACCTGAGCTCGATTCCTGAGTTGGGAAGATCCCCTGAAGAAGGGAAAGGCTACCCACTCCAGTATTCTGGCCTGGAGAATTCCATGGACTCTATAGTCCATGGGATCACAAAGAGTCAGACACAACTGAGCGACTTTCACTTTCAGTTTCCACATACTAGATGTGACCTTGAGCAAGTTACCTCCCATCTGAGATTCTCAGGCATGTTTTGGAGTTAATGATGGGCTGAATGTTTGTGTCCTCCCAAAATACATCCTAACCCCTAAGGTGATGATATTAGGAGGAAAGACCTTTGGGGGGAGTGGGGTCATGAGGGCGTAGAACCCTGACGATTGGGAACAGTGTCTTATCCAGGAGACCCCACAGAGCTAGCTCATCCTTCCTGCTGTGTTAGGTTCCAGTGAAAAGAGAACTGTCTGATAGGATAGAGGTCCTCATCAGACACTGAATGTGCTGGCACCATGGTTTTGGACCTCCTAGCCTTCAGAAATGAGAGAAATGAATGTTTGTTGTTTATAAGCCACTCAGTCTAAGTTATTTTTGTTTTAGTATCTCAAGTGGGCCAAGGCACTACCTCATCAGGTGTTTGAGGATTGTTGTTATTTAGTCTCTTAGATGTGTCTAACTCTTAGTGACCCTGTGGACTATGGCACACCAGGCTCTTCTGTCCTCCACTATTTCCTGAACTGTGCTCAAATTCATGTCCATTAAGTTGGTGATGCTGTCTAAGCATCTTGTCCTCTGTTGTACCCTTCTCCTCCTGCCCTCAATCTTTCCCAGCATCAGGGTCTTTTCAAATGAGTCAGTTCTTCTCATCAGGTGGCCAAAGTATTGGAGTTTCAGTGTCAGCATCAGTCCTTCCAGTGAGTACTCAGCATTGATTTCCTTTAGGATGGACTGGTTTGAGCTCCTTGTTGTCCAAGGGACTCTCAAGAGTCTTCTCCAGCACCACAGGTTGAAAGCAGCTGAGTTTATTCAAATGATATAATTAGGACAGAGCCTGACACTGTTAGTCCAATTAGTTACTCTAATTACTGTGCCTGTGGTTGAACCCAGCGTCTGGATTTGGAGCGCATGTGCCTTTTCGCCCAGTGAGGTGGCCAATCTGGCAATAGACAAACCACAGTCAGGCAAAAAGAGGTCTGGCGTGGGTTGCTAGGGAGGGGACAATCAGCTCATCCTGGGGTTCAGGAAGGCCCTCTCGCTGAGTTCTTAGTGAATGAATGGGGAAAGCGGGCAGTACCATATTACATGGAGAAGGAAATGGCAACACACTCCAGTACTCTTGCCTGGAAAATTCCATGGAGGGAGGAGCCTGGTAGGCTATAGTCCATGGGGTCACAAAGAGTGAAACACGACTGAGCGACTTCACTTTCTTTCTTTCTGGTGTTCCTTTTAGAGAAGGAAATGACAACCCACTCCAGCGTTCTTGCCTAGAGAATCCCTTGGACGGAGGGGCCTGGTGGGCTACAGTCTATGGGGTTGCAAAGAGTTAGATGCGACTGAGCAACTAACACACACACACACCCTATTATACCCCCCAGATCCACAAAGAGATGTTGCAGTCTTGTGATCCCAGGTGTCGGATGGGGTGGAAAAACGCAGAGGCACACCTCTCTCAGGTACACCACCATAAGAAGCACTTTTTTTTTTTTTTTTTTGCATTGCATGTAGGCTCAGCTGTGTCCAACTCTTTGCAGCCCCATGGACTGTTGCCCACCAGACTCCTCTCTCTTTGGGATTTTCCCAGGCAAGAATACTGGAGTGGGTTGCCATTTCCAAATGAGAGCAAACCACCTGGAAAGGAGTTTGCCAACTTGGAGAAATGTGAATGATGTCCCAGGCTGACAGCCCAGCTAGTCCTTTTCTGAGTAAATAGAGTAGAAAAACTCTTGCATCTACACACATAGAAATCCATTCAACAGTATTCTAAAATCCAAAAAGTGCCAAAAGATATTTTATAACTTGCTTGGCAGTAAAACCTGCCTTAAACTGATGTCTTAAATTGATTTAGAGTTTTTATTTATCTGTTTAGTGTAAATTTTCATATGTTTTGCTACAGAAATAGAAGTGTGTTTGAGCAGGGGGTGCTGGCATGCCCCAGATCCTCCTGGGGATGATATGTGGTATACAGAAGGCAGGGCTGGACCTGGTCTGACTTGTGCTGGGCAGGGTCCCTGGGGATGGCTCAGAGCAGACAAGTATGGAAAGGGAGCTAGGAGACCAGAAGGGTTGGTTAAGCCTCTACCCCAGAACAGTACCTTTGGACAGTGTCAGGGAGGGGCCTGAGACTGTGGGGCTCCAGGCCCTGTCAGCAGCTCCCCCAAAGCTGAGATGAGGAAAGGAGTGCAAGTTATTTGCTAAGGTAGTGTCCCCAATGGAGATCGGGCTGGGAGCAGGGAAGGCAGAAAGGTGTGGCTGCAGGGGAAGAAAGTTTCAGCCTGATCCCCGAGGATGTGCCCGAGCTTGTCCACACTGGGGGTCAGGTGGCCACACTGCTCCGGCCCGGGGTGTGGAGACCTCTGCAGGACCCTGAGGCCCTGCCTTATTTTACCTGGGAGGTGGGCCTCATCCACTGGTGTTCTGGGCAGCTCACACTAGTTGGTGAGAGTCAACCTCAAACTTCATTTTGGATCTGTGAGCTGGTCGTTATCTTGTGGGTAGTTTGGAATTGGTTGTGATAGGAGTACTCACACCGTGGATGTGGGCAGATGCTACAATTCAGGGTCCAGCCGGTTGTTAAAACATTTGCCAGAAACTGCCGGCTGCCTTTCAGACCTTCCCACCCTCGGAATTCCTCTCCCCCTTTCCTGGGTTATGCTGATTCCTGGGCCTTGAAACCCCAGTGGTATCTGTCCTCTAGGTTCTCAGGCACTCTCCTCCCAAGAGTGGGTTCCCTTAAGGCCACACTTCTCAAAGAAGGGCAAATGGCTGGGTGCCCCGCTATAGCATCCTCCTCTTCTAATATTTACATTAAAAAAGGGGCGGGATAAGTATCTGTGAAATTATAATTTGATGAAAGAAGGAATGAATAGATCATAAAATTGACCTGAACTTTCTAAATGAACATATCAAAGGCATTTTATAGTGACCACCGGCCACTATTTTCTGTCCCTGCCTCTAGGAGGTTCACTGTAAAGTTGAGAGTGTTCAGTACAATGGGGAACCTCTGGCTTTGGGCCTTTTCTCACACTGAAACTCTGAAAACCGATTCACCCCAGCACCCTGGTGGGAGGAGTTTTCATATAGAGGAGTCACGGTCTCTTCCTGGACCTGCGGCCCCTTTGGAATTGCTCTGTTACAAGGCAGTAGGGATGGAGTAGAGACAGCATTAGGAGCCAGAGCACTGGTATAGGCTGTGTGACCCCAGGGAGCTTGCCTCACCTCTCTGGGCTTTGGTTTCCTTCTGAGAAGTCTGGATGATCTTCATGGACCCCTTTAGGACCCCTAAAGGGTCAGGGAAGACAGTGTAATTGGCTGCCATGAAGCACCATACCCATCATGGATGCAGTTGTGGCAACTTGAACTGATTTTGGTGCTGGGAAGAATGTAGTTCATCATGAAAAAGGACTTAGATTCATATGACGTGAAAGTGAAAGTTGCTCAGTCCTGTCCAACTTTTTGCGACCCCATGGACTGTACAGTCCATGAAATTGTCTAGGCCAGAATACTGGCGTGGGTAGCCTTTACCTTCTCCAGGGGATCTTCCCAACCCAGGGGTGAGACCTAGGTCTCCCCTATCGCAGGTGGATTCTTTACCAGCTGAGCCATAGGGGAAGCCCAAGAATACTGGAGTCTGTAGCCTATCCCTTCTCCAGTGGATCTTCCCAACCTGGAATCGAACCAGGGTCTCCTGCATTACAGGCGGATTCTTTACCAGCTGAACTATGAGGGAAGCCCATGACCACTTCTTAAATGGAAATCCACGTGCTGAGGTTTGCTCTTGGCCCCAGTACATGGTGCTACAACCACCTAAGCCCTGGGTACCATCCTACGATTATGAAATCGGAGCGCCCAGTCAAGGATCAGGCCCCCGTGGATGCGATATATGACCCTGGGCAAGGCATTTGACCTCTCTGAGCCTCCAGGTGGAGCAAGCCACCTCCATGTAGGGTCCTCAGACATTGTTGGATGCAGTAGGTGGCTCCTCGGGGTCCAGCCTGCACTCAGACCTTTCTTCTCGGATGTGACTAGGCATCTGTTTATCCCCCGGCAGCGAACTCCGTTCGATCAAGAATTAATGTCTGTGGTGTTAGCACACCATAAAGCTTCAAGGAGCTGGTTAAACAGTATGAGGCGGGTCATAAATTTGGCTTTTCATCCCTTCAGAGCTTTCTTATTACAGAGAGTGAGAAGCCAGAGGGAGCAGGGAGGTGTATTCTGCAGTCTGTTTGATTTAGAGCAGCGGTCAGGCCTGCTGGGCACCTCAGGCTGTTTGCACCGCGGACTCTCAGCTGTAACTCTGATCGATGGTGTGTGAATTTATCATCGTGCTCAGCCGATTACTTTTAAGTTTCTTTTGAAAATGTGTCGTTGATTTCTTTAATGGTTTTTCTTCTTTGCTGTCTTCAGTGAAAACACATCTTAGTGAGGCTTTCTATCTTTTGTTCTTGTCTTCTCAGGTACTAGGGCCTGGGATTTACTGTTAATTGATTATTGATTATCTGATCTGAGCCATACAGTAATTATTTTAAGGGATGTGAAAAGTTAGCTTAGAAAAGAAAATTAAAATGGGGGTGTTTGAGTTCGAAAAAGGCAGTGACGGGGTCAGAAATTTAAGGCTGCTTCTTGCCCGTCCTGTGGTTTAAAACAAGGGTGTGGCGGCAGCAGCCCGTGAACCACGTCAGGCCCACTGTCTGTTTTTGTAAATAAAGTTTTATTGAAATGCAGACATGCCTATTCATTTAAATATTGTCTGTGGCTGTTTTTTCATTACAAGAGCAGGGCTGAGAAGTTGCAACACAGGCTGTGTGGCCTGCAAACCTTACATAGCCACCCCTGGCCTTTGTAGAAAGACTTTGCCAGCTGTGATGGTTAATTTTATCCATCAACTTGGCCAGGCTGGAGTGTCCAGATATGTGCTGAAACATTATTCTGGATGTTTCTGTGAGAGTGTTTTTGGATGAGAATATCATATAAATCAGTAGACTTTTAGTAAAGCAAATTATCCTTCATATTGGGGCCTCATCCAATCAATTGACCTCATCCAATCAGTTACTCTCCAGGCAGAGGGGAGCTCTGTAACAAATGCATGTGGGCTCAGACTGGAGCCTTAACTCTTTCTGGGTGTTCAGTCTGCTGGGTGACCCTACTTAGACTCTTCAGCCTCTTAGTCGTGTGAGCTAATAAATCCCTCTCTCCATATAAACATCCCATTGATTCTGTTTCTTTGAAGAAACAAAAATAGAAATGTCGGCTTTGTTTTTTCTGACTCATATACCAGCGTTGCTGTTGTTTAGTCGATGAGTCATGTCCAATTCTTTGCAACCCATGGACTGTAGTCCACCAGGCTCCTCTGTCCAAGGCATTTTCCAGGCAAGAATCCTGGAGTGGATTGCCATTTCCTTCTCCAGGGGAGCTTCCCCACCCAGGGATCCAACTCATGTCTCCTGCATTGGCAGGCAAATTCATTGCCACTGAGCCAACTGGGAAACCCAATACACCTAATACTTGAGGTCAGATGGTCTGTAGTGAAGGACTACACAGGGCCTTGAAGTCAGACAGACCTGGGTTTGAATTCCATCTCTGCCACTTCCTGGTTGGGACTTTGAGCTGATCTCTGTACCTCTCAGGGCTCTGTTCGCTAATCTGTTAATTGCAACTAAAAACTGGGGCTGTTGTTCGTGAATGACACATTTCACAAGGTGCCCAGCCCCTGCTGCGTGCCTATTTCCCATCACTGTCAAGAACTGTGAATGAATTGTTGGGCTTATTCATCAGTTTCTTGTGTGTTTGGTCCAGATGAGTCAGCCCTTCAGGCCCACTAAGCCCCAGCTGCCCTGACAAGATGTGGTTTCTGAACCAGAAAAATGGTGGCCCTGACTCTTGATAGTGGAGTTACAGGTGGCTCTGTGACACTCGTGTCTGCCCTGTCCTCCACCCACCTCAACAGAACCAAAGAAGACTCTGGACTGTGTGGTCACCCAGGCCCAGTGGGAACCTCTGGCTTGGTTGCAAATGGCAGCACCAAGGATGCAGTGTTTGAGTGAATTGGAAGGAATTTTCCTGCTAGGATTTTCCAGGCTTCATTTGACCACCAAGGTGCTGAACTGTGACACTTTATCCTCCAGTTCAGTTCTTATATTCATTCAACAAACATTTATTGAGTACTTGCTATGTGCCAGACACTGTTCTAGGTACCAAACATACAGAAAAGGCGCACAAGCCTGGCCTTCCAGGCTGCATGGGTGCAAAGTACCCATGGGTGCATAAGTACCAGGGCTTAGAGCGTTACCCTCACCCACTTTGGCACACATCGACACAGGCTGTTTCCAAGTCAGATTTTCTCTTCTTTGGATGCATCTCTGCTGTGTCCCTGCTGGAAGTGAAGGTGCAGGTCCGGTGAGGCAGACCTACCAGTGTGAACTCCACCCCAGGAATCTTCTCCCTGGGCAGCAGCTTAACCTGGAAACAGCACTGCCCACCCTCATATACCTGTATACCCTTTGTGCTGTGTGCCAGGTTCCAGCTCAGTTTCAGGCCCGTGGAAAAGATTCTTAAAATTAAATTTTAAAACTGGCGCCTCCCCATTTGGTTTCTCAGGAACAGTGCAGCCTGCAAAGCTGGGCAAGCTGACCCAACCTTTGGGGGCTTGTCCCTCTCTGTATAAAATGAGGAGCCTGCAGTGGTAAAGAATCTGCCGCTGATGCAGAAGACATGGGTTCGATCCCTGGTCCAGGAAGTTCCCACATGCCATGGAGCAACTAGGCCCGGGCACCATAACTATTGAGCCTGTGCTCTAGAGCCTGGGAGCCACAACTACTGAACCCACATGCCGCAGCTCCTGAAGCCCACCCACTCTAGAGTTGGTGCTTCACAACAAAAGAAGCCACTACAGTGAGAAGCCTGGGCATTGCAACTAGAGGGTAGCCCCCGCTCGCCACAACTAGAGAAAAGCCTGCACAGCAACAAAGACTCAGCACAGCCAGAAAATAAAATAAATAAGTAAAATAAAATTAAAAAATAAATAAAATGAGGAGTTTGAATGTGATTTCTCAATGGCACCTTCCAGCATCCACTTGCCAGGATGCTGTTCCTAAGCTGTTCTGCTATAGTCTGTTCTGCCCTGTTCTGCCCTGGCACTGAATGTTTCGGAATGCTGGCAGGGTGCGTGGAATAAAATGGGCGTGCTGTGGGGTTTGCTGAGATGATGCTGTTCTCACATCTGAAACATAAGGCCCACCCTCATCACAGAGGTATAAATGGCTGCAGGAGACATTTGCACGTTTCCCCGAGCAGACTGAGCAGGCCACGCCAGTCTGGATCACAAAGCCTTTGAGGACATTCGTCTGGCCTGGCCCGAGGTCACAACTATGAGAGCAGGGCCCCCTCTCATGCCTCTTCATCCCGGTCCTCAGCCTGGAGCCCAGCATGCAGTTGGTGAGTGGGAGGTGCCTGCAGAGCAAATGCTCATGGGAATGGAAGGATTTTCATGGTGGGGATTTTTCATAGCTGATCACAAAAGTAAGCTGGACTGCAAGGCCGCCCCCGCCCTCACCCATCCCTCCCACTGCGGTGCTGCCAGGTGATTAGTGTGTTGCAAGGGCTGCAGGCTTCTAGCCACTGTCTGATCCCAGTCACCGTTTCCTGACACTCCCAAGGCTGGGCAAAGAGACCCAACTGGTCCCTGAGACTGAGTCAGCCAGGTGGGGAGGCGATTGATGTGGTTCGATGGGCATCATAGCAAGAACTGGATGCTGACTGGGCCCTTGGATCTGAGCTGCAAGGGAAGCAGGGGTGGTCTCTCGAAAATGGCCTGCAGCACCCCACCCTGACCCAATCCTGATGGATTCCTGAGCTCCCCAGGAAGGCTCGAGCATGGATTCTGGGGCCCTGTCCTCTGGCCCACCGATCTGCCTGAGATGACACCTTCCTCCACTGCCTCAGTCTGCTTGGGTTGCTCTAACAAAGTACCATGGCCTGGAAAGCTGAACAACAAACATTAATTTCTTACAGTGCCAGAGGTTGGAAGGCCGAGATCGACATGCCAGCAGCTCCAATTCCTGGTGAGAACCCACTTCCTGGCTTGCAGATAGCTGCCTTCTCCCATGTGAACAAGGGGGAGAGAGGAAGCCAGCTCTGCCATCTCTTCTGAGAAGGGCACTAATCGCTCGTGAGGGCTCCACCTCCATGACCTCGTCACCTCCCATAAGCCCTGCCTCTGAATACCATCCTGTTAGAGGCTAGAACTTTAACATATGAATTGAGGGGGACACAGACATTCAGTCCACAAGCCCTGGGCTCCAAAGGTGGAGTGGATTCACAAACACCCCAGTTGTGCTGGGGACTGGCCGGGGCACACTTTCTCAAGGGTCCTATGTGTGCTAAGTGGGAAATCACAACTGCTCAGGCTGCCTGGTTCTGTGCTCCTGCAGAAAGACAGAGGGGTTTGCTTTTGCTCAGAAATCAAGAGCCACATTGTCCCACTGGGCAGGTGCAGTGGTGAACAACACTCCTGAGTCTTCACGTCTGCACATGTGTTCTGAGCCCAAAGGAGCTGAGAGCCGGATGCTTCATGGAGAGATGGTGGCTTCGGGCTGCACCACACTTGAGAACTGGCTGACTCCAGACCCTCACCAGACTCTCCAGGAGGGGCTGGCATGACCCAATCTCCAGGTGATGCCACTGCCCCTAGGTAGTTTAGATCAGAGAGGTTATGCTTGTGTCCAGGACACACAGCAACACAAAGAGCTAAGTGTGGCCAGCACCAAGCTCCTCAAAGTCAAAGTGTTAGTCACTCAGTCATGTCTGCCGGTCTGTGATCCTATGGACTGCAGCCCACCAGGCTCCTCTGTCCATGAGATTCTCCAGGCAAGAATACTGGAGTGGGTTGCTATTTCCTTCTCCAGGGGATCTTCCCCAGCCAGGGATCGAACCCAGGTCTCCTGCATTGCAGGCAGACTCCTTACCACCTGAGGCATCAGGGAAACTTATGGCCAGCACACACCAGGGAAGTGTGGCCAGAGCCAAGCTCCTGAGCCTGTTCTTAATGTGTGGGATGGATCTGAGCACCAGCCCGGAGGACTCACTGTCTCCGGGGTAGGCAGATGGTGAAGCTGTCATTAGGGAGCAATTCGGGCTGCTGCAGGCACCCAGCAAAGAAGGTCCTTGACCCTTAGGCAGCCTCTGCCACGGGGTGCTCAGCGCTGCCACTTTCTTGCTCCCATCCTCACAACAACCTGGCACGAATGACAATATGAATCACAAATGCTTTCTTGGTAGTTTTTAGGCACCAGACTCAGGCTGAATCCTTTGTCCATATAAACCATTTAATCCTCAAGACAATCCTAAAGGTGGAGACTCCAGCATCCATATTTTACAGAGGAGGGAACTGGGACATAAGAGAGGCCACCTGACTTTCCCAGAGCCACACAGCTAGGCAGTGGTAGAGTCTGGATCTGAATCTGAAAGTCTGGCTCCAAGGTGTGAGGTTAGCCATTTACAGGTAAAGAAATAGACTCTCCGAGGGGAGGTTCTTGTGCCATGTCTCATGGGAGGTGTGGTAGCTGGTGCCATATAGTTCCAAACACGGGAACGTGGTCCCACCCCCACACCTTTGCATGTCCATCCCCTCTGTTGAGTACGCCCTTCGTCCACACTGTCAAACCCCATCGACAGTGAGAAACCCGCACTGAGAAGGTCTTCCCTGGTCTCGTGCTGGTGCACCTCCCCAATGCCATCTACCTGTCCAGGGTCTGTCTCCCTCACTAGAGTAAAACCTCCTGAGGGCAGGGACTGCATGTTATGTGCTTACTAAACTAACCCCAGGGGCAGCGCAGGGCCTGGCACGCAGTGAGGCTCCATGGATATCTGTGGAAGGACTGAGTCAGTGCCGGGTGAGGGTGCAGCTGTCCCTTCCATGTGGGGCTGTGGCAGGGCGGGAGGGAGGCCTAGGACAGAGGATGAACCTGTCTCGCTTGGGCTGTTCCCTGGATTAGAGATGGTGCATATAAAATGCATGCTGTGTGGCTGGCACTTAGTAGGTCCTCTGTCATAGTTATTATTTGAAAAACTGCAGTCAAACAGCTGTGACATTTCTTGAGGTCCTACTGTGTGCTGGAGCCTTTGCATCTGCTACTGTGCTAAGATAGCGATGTGTTCTCCCAAATTCACATGACAAAGCCCTAACCCCCAGGACCTCAGAAAGTGACTGCATTTGGAGATGGCCCTTCAAAGAGGTGATGAAGGTAGAATGAGGTCACTGGGGTGGGCCCTGATCCAGTCTGACTGGGGTCCTTGTAAGAAGAGGCGATTACGACACACACATACACACGGAGCGCCCACCCTGTGAGGACAGAGGGAGAAGGTGGTCACCTACCAGCTGAGGAGAGAGGCCTCAGGAGAAAGCAACTTGCCAACACTTTCATGTTGGATTTCTAACATCTAGACCTGTGAGAGGAGAAGAGTCTCATGCAATTCTCAAGGTTCTGTGAGGGGAGAGGGAGGAGTAGTGTGAGTCACTCAGTCATGGCTGTGTGTGACCCCATAGACTACAGCCCGCCAGGCGCCTCTGTCCATGGACTTCTCCAGGGAAGAATACTGGAGTAGGTTGACGTTCCTTTCTCCAAGGAATCCTCCTAACCCAGGGATCGAACCCTGGTCTCCTGCATTGTGGGCCGATTGTTTACTAAGCCATCAGGGACGCCCCTGTGAGGGGAGTAATTTTTTTTTTTTTTAACGAAAAGTACGTTTAAGCTCAAAGAGGTCATACTACATGCTGGTAGGTGCTGATATTTGAACCCTGGTCCACTTGTCTTTCTCCAAGTCTGCTTCAGGCCAAGTGGGTGCTAAGCTCAGGGGCAGCTGCTGAAATCGCAGCATTATTACTGGCTGGTTGCAAATTCACAACAACACGAGTGTGTAGGAGCCCCATCAACCTCCCAGACTTGGGTTTCAGCTTCCCCTTTGGACCTATGCCTCTTTAGGGTTGTAGAATACTTGTGAGATGCAAGATTTAACCACTCAAGACTCTACTTAGTTTATTATTTATTTATTTATTGCCCTTTTTTTCTTTACGTTATTGTGTTGGTTTTGCCATACATTGACATGAATCTGCCATGGGTATACATGTGTTCCCCTTCCAGAACCCCACCCCCCACCTCCCTCTACTTAGTTAAAAAAAAAAAAAAATTCCACCAATGTCCCATTGGGGGCAGGCTCAAAGGCAAGACTCAATTACACAGCTAGAAGCTGTTGGTGACACATTATGAGGAATTCTGGGTTCTTTTTCTTCAAGTTGACTCAGCACCCCGCATTCTGCTCAGCACATAAAAGGTATTTGGTGATGAGGAGAAGTAAAGTGATGGTCCTTTTATAGACTGTCTGTACCTGGCCTGTTCACCACACCCTTTTGCACCTCTCTCATTTGATTCCATGATCCCTGTAAGTGGGCGGGGCAGGGCTGTAATTTCTCATCATCTGGACCTCAGCAGATGTGGAGGACTGCCCGTGAGCCAGGAGGGCAGCCCTGTGCCCTCTCCTCTGTATTCTCAGCTCGCTCACCTTGGAAGTCACCTCGCTGGTTTGCAGTTCATGGACCATCTCCTGTAAGCCATGACAGCCAGGTCTGGGGCAAGCCATGGGGATCCGGCACTGAGCAGGTGACACTACCCGGGGCTGTTCACTTACTAAGCACTTACGTGCCAATCAGGGTGCTCTGAACTGCCAGGAATGAGTCCCACCCGGGCTTCATCAGGGCCTTGCAGATTCTCGAGAACTGGAAAACCAAGATGTTAAACGGCAGCCTGGGAAGTGAAGAAGCAGGAAGCACGTGGCTTGCCTTTCTGAGGGGCCGACCAGCTGTCGGACCCCAGGGTTGCCTCCAGCGCCACTGAGGCCAAGATTGGGTTGAAGATTGATGCTCCTTGGGCAGCCCCCTTGCCTGACTCCAGGGGAGCATCTGATTGGTCCGTGTTAGTCAGGACACGTGTGATTGGCTGATCCTAGGTCACGTGCCCCCAAAGGAGGCAGGGCAGAGAGAAGGGTCTGGCCTTTCCACTTCTGTGGACTGTCTGCAGTCCAGGTTCACCCCAAATAGGAAGGGGAGTCCCATGGACTAGTCAAAGGACAGTAGAAGCCCACTGCTCCCTCTGTGTGCCCCCCACCAGTGCCCTCGAGGTTCAGGAGGCAGGAGGAGGTCAGAGCTGTGCTCTGTTACGTGCTACCCACATGGGGTTGTGCCTCCCGCCTTTGATCACAGTGACCCCTCTGCCGGGAAGGCTCTTCACCCATCTGGGAGGCCAGCCCCTGCACCCATCCTCCCGGAAGCCCTCCCCAAGCCCACCAAAGAGAACCAACTGTCCCCCTTCAAATATCCATCCTGTGACTAACATTCAGCACATACTGGTGAGCGTCGAAGAATGCAAGCTCGGTCCTGGCACCAGGACTGTCTTGACCGTCTTTTTATGTCATATGCTCATCTGTGCCGTCATTGTCAGGGTTTGCACTGTATGGCCATGCCATCTCACACTTACCAACTCTTTTTTTTTTTTTTTTTGCTTGGGCATTGGGTTTCTGTGTTTACTCTGTTTAATACCATCTGCAAGTCTCCAGAATCCGTCATTTCTGTCAGCATGCTCTGCAGTAGACTGAAGGGCACAGTGAAGCAGTCAAGGGTGACAGTGTCCCCAAGAGGTCACCAGCCAGCAGCAGGTCCCTTCCCAGACCTGAGCAGGTGGGAGCAAGAGGTGGGCGTTGGGAAGCAGTGAGGGGCCTGCCCCTGGGGCTCACAGGCAGGAGATGTGGCTGATGCTTTGGACCAGAAGCCACACGGGCAGCTCCAAATCCTGGCCAGCCCTTGTGAGAGGCTTGCTGCCTGCTAGGTGGATGGGAGAGAGGGGCTGCTTTTGATTCATGCGCAACGAACAAGCTTATCCTCACCTTTATTGCCGGCGGTTAGTTTTCATGGAAGGAGACATTGGCAGTGGGACTTGGCAAGAAACAAGCTATTTGTCATGGCCATGTGCCAGCCCATGTGTCATCCCACAGCCTGTCCTTGGGAAGTCTTGCTCTCCTGTCATATGGAGTGGAGCATCTGTGTGCATGCGTGTGTGTGTGTGTGTG
Source organism: Antilocapra americana (assembly GCA_007570785.1). Taxonomy (NCBI): domain Eukaryota; kingdom Metazoa; phylum Chordata; class Mammalia; order Artiodactyla; family Antilocapridae; genus Antilocapra; species Antilocapra americana. The sequence goes on along the minus strand of ML660770.1, from coordinate 4,533,937 downwards.
TGTGTGTGTGTGTGTGTGTGTGTGTGTGTAAGAGAAAAGTGTCCTCACCTCTGATGATACATTCCCCAGAGGAGGCAGCATTAATGGGTAGAAAAAATTAGAGGCTCCAGACTAGGGGAGGTTGACTATTGTCCCCCCAAGTTCATGGTCACCTAGAATCTCAGAATATGACCTTACTTGGAAATAATCTTTGCAGATGTAACTACTTAAGATGAAATCATACTGGAATAGCGTGTGTGCCCATGTTCATGCTCAATTGTGTCCGACTCTTTGTGACTGTATGGACGATAGCCCGCCAGGCTCCTCTGTCCATGGAATTTTCCTGGCAAGAATACTGGAGTGGATTGCCATTCCCTTCTCCAAGGGATTTTTCCAACCCAGGGATCAAACCCGTATCTCCTACATTGGCAGGTGGATTCTTCTCCCACTGATCCACCAGCGGTAAATCCAGTAGCTGGTGTCCTTGTGTGAAGAGAGACACATAGGGAGAATGTCACATGAAGACAGAGGCAGTCTGGAGTGATGCATCTATAGACAAGGGAAAAAAGTGTTGCTGGAAAGCAGTGAAAGCTGAGACAGGCAAAGCATGGCTTTCCTGCAGAGCCTCCAGAGGGAGACGGCCCTGCTGACATCTTGACCTTGAACTTTTGGCCTCCAGACTGGGAGACAATGCATTTCTGTTTTCCCCATTTGTAGTGGGAAAGGCAACGAAGGCACAAAGCCAGCCCCTAAGTTTCTGACCCCAGTTTTCTTCATCTGCTAAGTGGGGTGTCGGACTGAAAGCAGGGGCAACACACCTTTTCTGTAAATGGTCAGAGAGTAAATATTTTAGACTTTTCAGGCCTAAAATACAGTGTCTGTTGCGTATTTTTTCTTTGCTTTGTTGTCATTGTTTGTTTTACAGTCTTTTAAAAATGCAAAACTCATCCTTGATCCTGGGCTGGATTTGGTCCACCAGCTGCAGTTTGCCAGCCTGGACTCGAGGCTTTAGTTCTGCCTTCAGGGAGACCCAGTCCATCATCAGACCACATGGTCATATAATGCTGTTGTACCACGTGCTGATGATGGAGAAGCCAGTCTGGAGCCCCCAGGGGTCAGTTTTCAGAACTGTCAATGGGAATGGTGGGTGACTGGTTTTCCCAAAGGAAGGCCACAGGGGACAGGCCCATCCTGTGTCCATCCCAGGGCTTGTGTCTCTTGTTCAACTCTGCTTCCTGGTGCTGAGCACAGAGCCTGGCTCACTAAGAGCTCAGGGGAGATTTGTTTGAAGGAAACTTCTGGAACCCCTCTCTGGTCTGGGCCCTCGTCTGAGTTCCCACTTCCATGAGAGTGACTTCCCGGTATCATTGTCCCTTTGGGACGGCAGGTGCTCTGGCTGGGTCACTACTGTACAGTGTTCTATGTCAGCCAAAGTGAGGTACACTTGACAGGTGTCCAGGCCAATGGTGTGATTTGAGCCCTACCCAACCCTAGTGTGAATCTGCCTGCAGTGCAGGAGACCCAGGTCTGATCCCTGGCTTGGGAAGATCCCTTGGAGAAGGGAAAGGCTACCCACTCCAGTATTCTGGCCTGGAGAATTCCATGGATAGAGGACCCTGCTGGGCTACAGTCCATGGGGTCTCCGAGAGTCAGACACGGCTGAGGTCTAGCATAGCAACCCTAGTGCAGCCAGAAGCTGGGTCCTGGAGATGCAGAATCCAGAGAAGAGGGCAATGGTCTCTAAAGGCCGCACAATGCTAGTGCTGGTAGCACAGAGTTTGGAGTCAGACAGACCCAAATTTCAATGCTAGCTCTGCTCCCTGGCAGCTGTGTGACCCTGAGTGGATGTTTTAACATTGCTGGGCTTCAGCCTCCTCTGCAGGAGAGCCCAGTAGGCCCTCCCTGTCATGTCCATCCTGAGGACACAGTGAGGTGTGGCCAACATAAAGGAGCCTGGAACACAAGGTGTGTGCTCTTAGTGACAGCTCTGTGTTAGGTGGCTCTGAACGGCAAAACCTCACATTTCTGTCCAACCTGCTCTCCCTCCAGAGTGGGTCTGTGTCCCCTACCCCTTTGGATCTTTCCTAACCTGGCTCTGTCCAGGGGTTACCATGGCCATCTCCATCTCATTGTACAAATGAAGCAACAGAGGCTCAGCAAGGGAGGTGCCTGACCCAAGGCTACAAGGCAAGACAAGTGGCAGGATGGGACTTAGTCCAGCCTTCTTGCTGCCCTCTCCCCCTCTCTCCTGAGCTACCTGTTCAGGGCATTGTCAGGCACATGGGCTGGAGCCGAGGGAAACCTCCATCATCCCAGATCATTGGATTGAATGGCAGAAATCTGCCAGGAAGGCTGCTGTTTGAGGCATGGTGACCCCACTGAGCACCCCATGGTGGCTACTTCATGGCGCCCACCCTCCCCTCCCTGTGTTTGCACACATAGCCCAGATCCCACCTGTGATTAGACTCTTCTGCCTTAATCAGACTCAGTTCTGAGAAACCTTGTTGCTTGCCCTTGACTAGGAGGCATCTTCGAGTTATTGCTGCAAGGCTGAGGCTGTGGACTGGGGTCTCTGGGTCCCCCAACACACCTGAGAGCCACTGCAGGAGGACGTGTTTACCCCAAAGCTAGAGCAGCGTCCAGAGGGAACTAGGCAGGCTGGGCCCTGGAGATGAGCCCAGTTGAGTTACCCTTGGGATTCTAGAAACCTGGAGCTCTTCCCAGCATACTGCAGGGAGGACATTTAATGGAGAAGGCAGTGGGAGGGGCGTTAAGCTGACGCAAGCTTTAAAGTGGGCTGATGGGCGGAGGAAGTGGAGGAATGGATTTGTTTTGGAAGATGATGGACTCAGTTCTGGGGCTTCCCGGGTGGCACTAGTGGTAAAGAACCTGCCTGCCAATGCCAGATACATAGGAGATGCAGGTTCTATCCCTGGGTCAGGAAGATCCCCTGGAGGAAGGTACAGCAACCCCCTCCAGTATTCTTGCCTGTAGAGTCCCATGAACAGAGGAGCCTGGTGGGCTACAGTCCATGAGGTCACAAAAGAGTCAGACACGACTGAAGTGAGTTAGCATGCACGGGTTCAGTTCTAGACATCCTGTATTTAAACTGCTGGTAAAAATCCAAATAGAAAGACCCAGTTTGACAAGCAGGGATGGGAACTAAAAATTGGACCTGGTCCTTTTCCTGTGGATGCTGGGGTTGAATGCTCTGTGTGGGCGCAGCTGGCAGACCTGGAACAAAGGGGGAAACTAGCAAGGGCAGACTTGGAGGGTTGTGTTCCCACCACCGCAGCTGCCTTAAACTGGAACGGGCTGTTTAGGGAGGTAGTGAGTTCCCCATCAAGGGAGGTATGAGGGTCTTAGCTGGAGATCACCTTGGGGGCCCATGGAGAGAGGCTATTGTCCATGGGGTCGAAAAAGAGTCAGACAGAGAACGTAAGACTGGATGACCTTCAGGGCCCCACCTGAGCATCCACAGCTCTTCAAAGCCCTTAACCCCTGCTCAGCCTCTGCACAGCATTTGAGACACGGAGAAGCATTTGGGGAGCGTCACTGTCACCAGGGCCCAGACACACACCAGAGACACTGGGCTGGGCAGAAACAGTAAAACAGGCGCAGATTTGCCTTTAAAATAAGATGCTGAGCACCTGCCCAAGTCTAATGGATTTAAACAGCTGGAAACCTCACCTGCGATGTGTCATGGGTAGTTTCAGAGAGGCTCTGAGCCCCCATGTGGGCTGTCACCGAGGCCCCTCTGGCACTGGTAGGTTTGGGCTTCTTGTTTGGCAACTGACTGGCAGCAGGGTGTCGATTTCAGAGCTACTGATTCTGAGGAAGTGAGTGTAATGAAGGGACCGACATTGGGGCAGGGGCTGGAGGGGGAGAATGAAGCCCCAGGGGGAAGAAGAGGGAGTGAGCAGGCCTTTCAGGGGATGGCGAGGTGATGGGAGCTGGCCAGTCCTGGGTGGGTACTCCAGCTCTGCCACTTACCAGCTGTGATCTCGGGCTAGTCACTCCACTTCTCAGGGTCTCAGTTTCCCTGCTTGCCAACAAGAGGGTTGTTGGGGGTGTTGCAATGTAAAAATGGGGCTCATGCCCCAGCTTGCAGTGGGGATCTGAGTCTGCTTTCACTATCATCACAGAAAACAAAGCACGTGCTCTTGTGTAGGCAGAGAAGGCAGCCAGGGTCTTCTCACCCAGCGGGGATCAGACCCTGACTCCGATGACCTCCCCAAGACAAGGAGCCATGGCCTCCCAGACGGGCACCCAGTCCCACCCACCCTGGAAAATTTAATTACGGGTTGAGTTGGGTTGGGCTGGTGTCACCAATGGTGTTTCATCAGCCATAGAATCGGGCCAAGTGTGAAGACTCTGACTTTGACCCAAAGTAGCTGAATAAACAGGGTTCAGCTTCAGCTGGTGGGGAGTGTGTCTGTGTGTCAGTGAGAGTGTATGTGTGTGTGTTCACTGTTTATTCTCAGAGGAAAGAGCAGGAAATCTTTAGGAAATGACCCTGTCTCAGTCCCATGAGTGGAGCAGGTAGGTCTGTGACTCCGTTAGACTCATGTTTGGTACTTGGCCCACCTTTCTGACGCAGGACTCTAGATGAGAATGCTGTCAGACGTGGAGAGACGATAAAACTGTTAAGTTCCAGGGGCACAAAAGCACTAGATGCAATCTTCTGAGGCACTCAGGTTGGGGTTCGATCCTGACTCCACTCAGAAATTGTGCTGCTTGGACGTTTCTTCATTTTTTGTTCAAGCACATAGCCAGCATCTAAGGATTACCTGCTGTGTCTCTGGGAACATTAAAATAAAGGTGCAAATCATCATTACATTTGTCATGGACTTAGCCTCCCTAAGCCTCATCTTCCTCACCTGTAAAATGGGTAATACCACCCACCATGAGGGTTATTTTGAGGAAACAGTAAGGTGAACAATAGCAACATCTAGCTAGATATCCAGCACATTGTTTACAAATAAATATTGTGTCCTCCACCTCTCTGCTTTTGACTGGCAAATAATTATCAACTTCTGAAGTCATTAAGAGAATGGCTTTTTTAAAAACTAACTCTCTGACAGTAAAGAATCTGCCTGCAATGCTGGAGACCCAGGTTTGATCCCTGGGTCAGGAAGATCTCTGGAGAAAGGAATGGCAACCCACTCCAGTATTCTTGCTTGGAGAATTCCATGGACAGAGGAGCCTGGTGAGCTACAGTCCATGGGGTCTCAAAGAGTCAGACACAACTAAGCGACTGACATTTTCACTTTCATAATCAAAACTGACATTTTATCCAAGGTAGCTTTTTAAAGTCATCCAGTGAGGGCTTACTCTGATTGCTCCTCCCTGGACACAGGTCCAGGGTGAGCCATCACTGGGAAGTGTTGGCAACTGCTCTGAGGAGCTCACTTCCAGGGTGAACTTGGGCCACGCTGTTTATTCAGCTCCTTGGGATCAAAGTCAGGGCCAGAGGAAACCCAATGCCTAAAGGAGGCTTCTGTTTCCCTCCACAGCATTTTCTACAAGGAAACCTGCCCCTTCTGTTTGCACATCTCCAGCAATGGGGAGCTCACCGCCTCTCTATCATTCTACTTTCAGCTTCAATTGATAAATTCATCCATAAACTGAGTTGAGTTTATCTCCCTGAGTTTCCACTCACTGGACTTATTTGGTCCCTTGGGCTCCACAAACCAAGCCATCTCACTCTTTACCACGAGAACCTCCTGGAGACTTCACAGCAAGCCTTGTCTTCCTGAGTTTTATCTTCTCGTGGCTAAACAGCCTACATTTCTTCAAGGGCACCTTTCAGAGTGGAGTTTGGACTCCATGTGCCCCCTGAGTGCTCAGCTCAGAATGCACCTGGGTTTGTCTCTGTTCCCCCAAAGCAGCTTGGCTGTGATCCAACCCAGCTCCCCAGTACACAGCAGCTCAGACCACCTCTGCCCCGGTCCCCATGGCACTGTCCAAAGTAACACCGGAAAAGTCACTCAAATGCCCTGCACCTCAGTTTCTTCATTTCTAAAATGCGAATACAGTGAATACTTCCTGGTGTTGCCATGGTGACTGTGAGAGGAACAGCAGGTGTGCAATGCGTGGAGATGCTCCATCCCTGTGACGGCCGTGATCATCATTTATTTATCATTGGCCTGGACCCCTGGAGAGCTCCTTTACTGAGCTGGGCTGGCGGATGTGGCCCAACCCCAAGTCTGCTCTCATCAGTCTGATGTAGGAAGGGCCTATCACACCCACTCCCACCAGCAAGAAGGGCTAAGGGGAAATGGGAACCAGCAAGTGACTTCATATTTAACGCTTAATAGCCCTTACTGGAGAGCAGTCTTGTGGCTGCCAAGGGGGCCGGGGGGAGGGAGGATAGGATCAGAAGTTTAGGATTAGGAGGTGCAAACTATTATATACAGGATAGGGGCTTCCCTGGTGGCTCAGTGGTAAAGAATCTGCCAGCCAGTGTAGGAGACACAGGTTCGATCCTTGGTCCAGGAGGATCTCACATGCTATGAAGCGACTAGGTCTGTGGGCCACAACCATTGAGTCTGTGCCCTAGGGCCCATGCTCCACAACAAGAGAAGCCACTGCAATGAGAAGCCCACGCACTGCAGCTAGAGAGTAGCCCATGCTCCCCACAACTAGAGAAAAGCCTGTGCAGCAATGAAAACCTAGCACGGCCAAAATATATGTATATTTATACACATATATATATGATGGATAAACAATAAGGTTCTACTATTACAGCACAGGGAACTATATTCAATATCCTGTGATAAACCATAAAGGAAAAAGACTATGTCAGTTCAGTTCAGTCGCTCAGTTGTGTCCGACTCTTTGCAACCCTGTGGACTGCAGTACACCAGGCCTCCTTGTCCATCACCAACTCCCAGAGTTTACTCAAACTCATGTCCATTGAGTCAGTGATGCCATCCAACCATCTCATCCTCTGTCGTCCCCTTCTCCTTCACCTTCAATCTTTCCCAGCATCAGGGTCTTTTCAAATGATTCTGTTCTTCACATCAGGTGGCCAAAGTACTGGAGTTTCAGCTTCAGCATCAGATGTTCCAATGCATATTCAGGACTGATCTCCTTTAGGATGGACTGGTTGGATCTCCTTGCAGTCCAAGGGACTCTCAGGAGTCTTCTCCAACACTATAGTTCAAAAGCATCAATTTTTCAGCGCTCAGCTTCCTTTATAGTCCAACTCTCACATCCATACATAACTACTGGAAAACCCATAGCTTTGACTAGACAGACTTTGTTGGCAAAGTAATGTCTCTGCTTTTTAATATATGGTCTTGGTTGGTCCATAGCTTTTCTTCCAAGGAGGAAGCGTCTTTTAATTTCATGGGTGCAGTCACCATCTTCGGTGATTTTGGAGTCCCCCAAAATAAAGTCTCTCACTGTTTCCATTGTTTCCCCATCTATTTGCCTTGAAGTGATGGGACCAGATGCCATGGTCTTAGTTTTCTGAATGTTGAGTTTTAAGTCAACTTTTTCACTCCTCTCTTTCACTTTTATCAAGAGGCTCTTTAGTTCTTCTTCACTTTCTGCCTCATCATTAAAATGGGAATAATAATAGTCCTATGGGCTTTGCTGGAGGCTCAGTGGTAAAGAATCCCCCTGCCAATGCAGGAGACGCAGGTTTGATCCCTGGGTCAGGAAGATCCCCTGGAAAAGTAAATGGCAACCCACTCCAAGAATCCAATGGACAGAGGAGCCTGGCGGACTACAGTCCATTGGGTGGCAAAGAGTCGGACACAATGGAGCAACTAAACAACAACAACAACAACAAATAATAGTGCCAACTCCAGAGGACCATGGTGAGGATGAAATAATCAGCATATGTAAATGACTCTGTTCCTGCATAAATGTTTCTGAAAAAGAACAACTTGTCTAGCCTCATTAAGTGGCAGGGCCAGGTTTCATCTTCACCCGTGCACACGCCAGCCAGAACGGCCCATTCCATGGTCCCTCCTTCCCATACCTGACATTCTTGCCCCTGCACCACAGGGTACGTGTCACCAGCATGCCCCCCTCCCCGCATTATCTTTTTGATATTTTATCTTCCACCTAAATCTGAACTCAAATCCCAAACCCCTCTAGTGGGCAAGTGCTCTCTCTCCCCCACCAAATCTCCCTCTAGTGAACACCCCCGATTACTCGGTCACTGCCACTGCTTCTCGAGTTGGGGTGGGGGTCTCCTCCTTCACAGTGGGTGGCGAGGGCGCAGAGGGTTAATTAAATCATGCAGCGACGTTTGTAGAACACAGGATGCTTCATTAGGCTCTGCATGATCAAGCACGTCCAGCCTACTCCCGGCTCATGAGCAGCTGTAATTACAGCTTACACACGGCTTCACTAGCGACTCAAGGCTGCCGGTGGGGGGTTCCCTGCTTTTGGGTCCCAAGGAAAGTGGCCCTGAGGCTCAGCAGCTGATTTCTAAGCAGGTGTGTCCATCTCTTGCCAGCTTGCGAAGCTGGGGCCCTCTGTTTATTTAGGGCACTCAAGGGACATGTGTTTTGATGGTGATGCAAGCCTTTGATGGTGATGAAGCTATAAACTCTGCTTCCCGAGAGATGTCCCCAGACTCTGAAACCAGGGAAGGCTTCAGGTAGTGATGAAAACAGAGCTTTCATCAGACACCTGTCAAATGAAAGACAGGAAGGGCATTCTAGGTCCATCTGCTCCAAGCTAGTGGACCGAATGCCTGGCATCCACTGGCCAGTTTTCCAGGGAGCTCACTGAGGCCACATTGGATGGGGCCCTAGTGAGGATGCCCTGGGGATCATCTTGGGGTCTCTGAGACAGTGATACCCCTGGCTGGTTCTGACCCCCAGAACTGGACTCAGGGCGGCCGCCCCTGGTCTGCTTCTCATGCTTCATCCTCCCCCTCTACTCACTGGCCTCTGTCCTTGGTTGGGAGAGGGCAGATCTTACAGTGTGAACCCCCAGACCTCTTCAGCAGGTGCTTTTTAATATATGGTCTTTTAATAAATGGTCTCAGAGGCTTGTGTAAAACACCGATCCCCAGGCCCCCCTCAGACTTTCTGGGGCAAGACCAGGAAATCTGAATTCTTCAGCACTGCTGTAATTGTCATGCCCTTTTCTGGATTATAGCCATCCCTTGGTATCTGTGGGGCAGGGGTGGCGACGGGGGAGGGCAGAGGGTTGTTGTTCCAGGATCCTCAAGGTCCAAACTCCGCTGGTGGTCGCTTATATAAAACGGTATAATATTTGCTTATAATCTGTGCACATCCTCCTGGATACTTTAAACATGTCTAAATTACTTGAATACCTAATATGATGTAAATGCTGTGTAAATAGTTGTAAATATAGTGTAAATGCTATGTAAATAGTTCCCAGACTTTGGGAAAATTCAAGTCTTGCTTTTGGGAACTTTCTGGAATTTTTTTTTCAAATACATTTGATTCGAGTATGCAGAACTCAGTGATATGGAGGATCAGTTCTGTTCCTGTTTCTTTGTGGCCTAAGCCTGCAGGCCCGCAACCCCTCGAAATCCTTTAGTTTCAGAGCTCACTACTAAGACCCGGTCTCCGTCCCACTCTGGAGCTGACTGGCTCAGCTCTCTAGACAGCCTGCTGATTGGCTCTCTCTAAAGGAGAGCGTCTACCTCTTGATCCAGTCAGCTGGGGGCAGTGTGGGGGCGTGGTCATATGATAAAGAACTCGGTTGCTGCTGATACTGGTTGGGCAACAGTGGTTTAGGGGCAATAATAAGTCACCACCTCAGTTTATCTAACATTTAACCCTTTGGGGATGCCTAGTCTTTTCTGCCATTTAAGTATTTTCTTGTAACCAACCTAATGGCACACACACCTCTTAAATTGCCAATAACTATTAAATTTTCAGCATTCTCCAAATCAACACTGAGTAATAGAAATGTAATGTGAACCACATGTGTAATTTAAAATTTTCTAGTAGCCACAATGTACAAGTAAAAAGGAATAGGTGCAATTAGTTTTAATAATTTACCTACATATCCAAAATATGGCCAATATGTAATCACCATAGACATTGTTAATGAAATATTTCACATTGTTTTTCATACTAAATCTTTGAAATCTTGTGTGTATTTTACACTAACATCACATCTCATTTTAGGCTGGACACACAAGGGCTCAGTGACCACATATGGCTGGTGGTCACTGTGCAGGGCAGTACAACTCTGAAGGATGACCTTGCTCTGTATCCTTTTGACTATATTTTCACTCACTTTTGAACAGTTAAAAATAGTTTAAGGACTTTACAGCCCATTGGTTAAGAGTATTTGGCTTAAAATATTGGCTTGCCAACAATACATGCTCATAAAATCTGCTAGAGTTTTGGAGGATTGAGTCCATTCATCCTGACTCACTGTGTCCTGTTTTTGCTGAGTCCTTGATGACCTGGTCATGTAGCCCATCATCAATGTCCATTTCTGACCAGCCAATGTATTTGTTTTCTGGGGCTGCCACAAACTCAGGGGCTTAAAACACCAAGAATTCATTTCTCACACTTCAGCAGATTGGAAGTCTGAGATCAAGGTATTTCGAGGGCTGTATTCTTTCTTGCTCTCTAGGGAAGAAACCTTTCTTGCTTTTCCAGCTTCTGGAGTCCGCCCGCATAACTCAGCTCATGGCCACGTTGCTCCAATTTCTGCTTCCTTTATCACGTGCGCCCCTCCCCTTTTCTCAGTGTGTCTCTCCTCTGTGTGTCTTTCGTAAGGACACTTGTCACCAGTATTAGGGCCCATTTGGATGGTCCTGGATGATCTTATTTTGAAGTTCTTTATTATATCTGGAAAGACTGTGACAAATAAGGTCACACTGACAGGTTCTCGGGATTTGTTAGGTAGTTAGACTAGGAAACAGGAGTCCAAAATGGCGGTGGCTAGAAGACAAGGAAGGGAAAAGCCCGTGAAAATAGAACAAGGAAGGTCCGAGGATCTGAGTGAGAACTGCAGATAGAACAGCACTCCTGTATAAGCCCAATTTGCGTAGGACAGGCCCAGGGGACAGAAATAAACATATAAAATAGGAGCCAAAGCGCTCACTCTCTCTCTCTCCTGCGCCTTGAAGATGGACTCTCCCTCTCTCTCCCACGCGCTGCGGTGTTCTTCTCTTCATGGCCTTGGATCGGCATGCCCTCACGCCCTCACACTTCGAGGATGAGTTCTCCGGCTATCATCTTCTAAGTAAACTAGAACTGTAACACTGAGCTGTAACACTGATTTCTTTAAGAGCTATAACACCGTCTGTCCAAGACCTGAGAAATGTGGTCACCGGGGGCTTCAATGTCCGTCACTCCAAATCTTTGTTGTGACAAGAACCAAGGAACATACACTCGCATGACATCTACACTCGCCTGACAGATTAAAACATGGACACATCTTCTGTGGTGCCACCTTTCAGCCCACCAAAGTGAAACACTGGTGTGTGACAGTGAGAATGAAGAAGTAAGGAGAACGAGACAGCATTTTCTTTTCTTTTCTTTTCTTTTTTTTTTAAATTTTCTTTACTTTATTGTGTTGGTTTTGCCATACATTGACATGAATCTGCCATGGGTATACATATGCTCCCCCTCCAGAACGCCCCTCCCTCCTCCCTCCCAATTCCCTCCCCCTGGGTCATCCTGGTGCACCAGCCCCGAGCATCAAACCTGGGCTGGCGATTGATTTCACATATGATAATTGACATGTTTCAATGCCATTCTCCCAAATCATCCCACCCTTGCCCTCTTTCACAGAGTCCACGAGACTGTTCTATACATCTGCGTTCCTTTTGCTGTCTTGCATGAAGGGTTCTCATTACCATCTTTCTAAATTCCATATATATGCGTTAGTATACTGTATTGTTGTTTTTCCTTCTGGCTTACTTCACTCTGGATAATAGGCTCCAGGTCCGTCCACCCGAGTAGAACTGATTCAAATGAATTTTTTTTAATGCTGAGTAATATTCCATTGTGTATATGTTCCACAGCTTTCTTATCCATTCGTCAGTTGATGGGCATCTAGGTTGCTTCCATGTCCTGGCTATTGTAAACAATGCAGCGATGAACATTGGGGGTACACGTATCTCTTTCAATTCTGGTTTCCTCGGTGGGACCCAGCAGTGGGATTGCTGGGTCATATGGCAGTTCTATTTCCAGTTTTTTAAGGAATCTCCACACTGTTCTCCATAGTGGCTGTACTAGTTTGCCTTCCCACCAACAGTGTAAGAGGGTTCCCTTTTCTCCACATCCTCTCCAGCATTTATTGCTTGTAGACTTTTGGATGGCAGCCATTCTGACTGGTGTAAAGTGGTACCTCATTTTGGTTTTGATTTGCATTTCTCTGATAATGAGTGATGTTGAGCATCTTTTCATGTGTTTGTTAGCCATTTTTATGTCTTCTTTGGAGAAATGTCTGTTAAGTTCTTTGGCCCACTTTTGATTGGATTGTTTATTTTTCTAGAATGGAGCTACAGGAGTTGCTTGTATATTTTTGATATTAATTGTTTGTCCGTTGCTTCATTGGCTATTATTTTCTCCCATTCTGAAGGCTGCCTTTTCACCTTGCTTATAGTTTCCTTTGTTGTGCAGAAGCTTTTAATTTTAATTAGGTCCCATTTGTTTATTCGTGCTTTTATTTCCAATATTCTGGGAGGTGGGTCATAGAGGATCCTGCTTTGGTTTATGTCAGAGAGTGTTTTGCCTATGTTTTCCTCTAGGAGATTTATAGTTTCTGGCCTTATGATTAGATCTTTGATCCATTTTGAGTTTATTTTTGTGTATGGTGTTAGAAAGTGTTCTAGTTTCATTCTTTTACAAGTGGCTGTCCAGTTTTCCCAGCACCACTTGTTAAAGAGATCATGATCAAGTAGGCTTTATCCCAGGGATGCAAGGATTCTTCAATATTCATAAATCAATCAATGTAATACACCACATTAACAAATTGAAAAATAAAAACCACATGATTATCTCAATAGATGCAGAGAAAGCCTTTGACAAAATTCAACATCCATTTATGATAAAAACCCTCCAAAAAGCAGGAATAGAAGGAACATACCTCAACATAATAAAAGCTATATATGACAAACCCACAGCAAACATTATCCTCAGTGGTGAAAAACTGAAAGCATTCCCCTGAAGTCAGGAACAAGACAAGGGTGCCCACTCTCACCACTACTATTCAACATAGTTTTGGAAGTCTTGGCCACAGCATTTTATTTTCTAAGCCGTGAAATACATGCAGTCATAGTGGTGATGAAAGGTCAGCTCTACTTGGCATTATTTCCCCTGTAACAGGATGTGCTGGTCCACACCGTCTGGGGTTTAGATCACTTTAGCCAGGACTGGACCGGGGTTAATTTGATGAACACATATGTCATATGCATTCAGGAAGGCAAATCGAAAGACATCAGAAAAGCAAGTAGGCCTTAAATCATTCAAAAGTAGATACAGTGATGCTTGTAACATGCTCTGAATAGGGCCAAGCTCAGCATCAGCTCTTCATAAATGCTAAATGTTGTCATCGTAATTATCATTGCTGTGTATCTCCATATCATATACATCTATATTATTAATGAGGCTGACAATAGGTAAAATAAGGGGGAAGAGACCCCTGCCAGCATGCAAAACAACGAATTGAACTGAATCCTTGTCACTAAGTGGGTGTTGATGACAAAAACCTTTGTTTACAAGTTCTCCCACCTCCTCACTGATGCCGCCGTTACCCATGATCGATCGTGCTTGTTCATGGCTTGCTTTATACACCCATCCTTCTTTTATATGATCATCAGGATGGCACTAATTTGGGTTTGCAAATGAGGTTTTCTTGATGTTGTCATGTCAGCATCTGGATTCAAGATGGGCTGCTTCCCAGACCCAGACCCTCTGGTGTGGCCCCAGAGCAAGCCCAGCCCCTCCCCCTTTCTAATCGCCCCACCAGGAGCCTGGAGGATTTGCTGATGGATCCAAGAAGCCATAAATGGTAATGAAAGTGTTAGTATGACTGCTGGCATGGGGTTGCCCTAGGGGTTCCTTCCTCATTGTTAAGTTGGGAATCCTCCTTTTATAATTGAGCTCAAAGATGTTTATCTTCCCTGTGGCATTCATTCATCTCTTCATTCCCCTTCCTTGCCCCATCATTTGTTCATTCACATGCTCATCCATTCATTTGTTTGGAAAAGCACCGTCAAGTGCCTGTTTAGAGCCAGTTTGGAGCGCTGTGCTCCCATTCCCCAGAGGCAGGGTGGGAGGCGGCCAGGCTGCGGTGGGAGGAGGCAAGGTGGGTTGTGGGGGTGCCCTGACCCAGTTCTTCTACTCAGGAGCCCCGTGACCATGGGAAATTCCTTTAACCCTTCTTTCTTGACTTCCTCATCCTTAACATAGAGAGGCTAGTGTAATACTAGCTCACCTACCAGCTAGCTATGGTTGAGAGGGTTAGAGAAGGTAGTGGATGTGATGTGCTGCCTGGCACAGGGCGTGACAGCCAGAAGAACCCCTAACAATCACATAATGCTGACTTTATGCCACTCTTCCGAGCAAGTTCCATCTATGTCGTGTCTGATTCTTTTGCGACCCCATGGACTGTAGTCTGCCAGGCTCCTCTGTCCATAGGATTTCCCAAGCAAGCACACTGGAGTGGATTGCCATTTCACTCTCCAAGGGATCTTCCAGACCCAGGAATTGAACCCGCGTCTCCTACATTGGCAGGGGGATTTTTTTTTACCACTGAGCCACCAGGGACGCCCTTTTCATCTATGAACTCATTTCATTTTCCAAGCAGCACTTTTCTGTTCATCTCTCAGCTTGCATAGGACCGCTTTCATCTGGGCTACTCACTGCACATCAGAATCTCCATTGCAATCGGCCAGTGCTCTGAATCCACCTTGCTTTTTCAATTCCCTGCCTTCGTGCCTGCAGCAGGCCCCTGCTCCCTGAGTGCTCCTGCCTCCCCCAGGGAGCCTGTTAAATCCTGATTCCTGGGCTCTACTCCAGCCCCCGCTCCATCTCAGAAAGGTCATCCCTCCAAGTCTCAGCTCCTTTGTCTCTATGGATGACAAGCCAGCAGCTTGGTTGTCTCAGTTGATGTCCCATATATTCAACTGTGTGTTGGATATGAACGCACCTTGAATCAGCAAAATGCAGAGGGGCAAGGTCAGAGGCATTCACTTTCCAAGGGCTAGCAGCTCTGGTAGGATGTGGTGGAAGGATCTACATGTAGCTGCTTTCCTGGCTGTAGAAGAACAAGTTCCGCATGCATTTATAGGGTGCCTTCTGTGTACCAGCTCCTCACTGGGCCTGGGAGGCCTTGATGCCCTGGAAGAACTTGAACTTCTGGGAGATCAAGGCACCATCAACCAAATTTTGGATGGGACCTCCTCCCCCCCAATCAAAGTCCCTCAGGAGCCTTACAGAGGCCCATTATGGTGCTTAGCCCTTCCCCACTAGCAAGTCGACCTCTTGTTTAAGGAAGGAAATCCCACAGGTCCCCTCAGGGACACTAATTCTGCAGAGTAGACAAACTCTGATGGCCTCTGGGAGGGAGCAGGACCCAGGACACCTCAGGTGGTTTCTAGTCCCAGCTCTACCACGTATGAGTTACTTAACTTCTCTGAGCCTCAGCTTCCCCCTCTGAGAAATGGGTATAATAATAATCTGCTCTATAGGAGATATGGGAGGGTCGGTGAGGCAACGCCTGCATGCATTGAGAGCTGATTAACCTTAGTAACCATGTTAACTGAGAGAATGAACAGCTGTGAGAAATGAGACTAACTTCTGGGGAGGTAGCATCAGGCCTGCCCCACTTCTGGTGTGTACCGGTAGTCAGTGACCATCACTGACCAGAACTCAGCTGCAAGGGATGAGGATGGGCAGGTTGGAAGGGAAGCCCTGTGAGGACGGGGTGGGGTCAGCCGCAGAAGCTGAAGCTCAGACCAGGGTCTGCACTGGTCACTTGATCTGAGGGGTGGGCCTGGGGGACCAGCTCCCAGGGCATCTCTGACCTTGGACCAGCTGTGTGAACCTGGGCAAGTCCCTCCACACTCGGGGTCTCCTTTTCCTCATCTTTACAATAGAAACCTCAGTGCCACTCCCCACCATCCCCTCTCAGGCTGTCATGAGAAACACATGGTTTGCGGGGGGCAGGACACATACCTGAGACTCCAGAGCACGGTGCCCCCAGTGAGTGCAGTTCCCCACTTGTGAATTCTGGGTTCTGCTCTTCCAGGCTCCGTGATGCTCAACAAAGAGGATTGATAGATCTGGACAGATTCTGATGGGGTCCATCCTCACCTTCTTCCCCCATCTCCCCTCCTACCCATTTGGAGTCTAAATCTTATTTAGAATACATTGTATCCCTGATAGGGATGCCAGATTCAGCAAATAAAAAGACAAAGGTTGCCTAGGACTTCCCTGGCAGTCCAGTGGTTAAGACTCAGCGCATCCAACGCAGGGGCCTTGGATTGGATCCTTGGTCGGGAAACTAAGAGTCCATATGCGAGGTGACAACAGGGCTGAAGAGAAAAGACAGGCACCACGATTAAATCTGATTTCAGGAAATGCTTTTTTAGGATAAGTATGTCCCATACAATATGTGAGATAAGATTATACTGAAAAATGACTACCTAAACTTCAGTTTTAATTGGGTGTCCTGACCTTTTCTGACAACTCGAGTCCCTAAATACACAAGGAAGGTGTAGAACTGCAGAATTCCTGATTTCCTGATCCAGCCACCACTATCCCCTTTACAGATGACCAAGCACCGGAGGCAGGGTCAAAAGGCGAGTTGGCAGCCAGCTAGGAGGGAGCTGAGTCCCTGACTCCCACCCCAGTCCTCCTCTCCCGCTGTGAGAGTGATCAAGCTCGAGTGGCAGACTGTAGCCCCTCAAATAACACATTTTTAAAGTTTTTTTTAATGTGGTTTTTAATTTTTATTTTTTATTGAAGCATAGTTGATTACTAACATTGTGTTAGTTTCAGGTGTACAGCAAAGTGATTCCGGTATGCATATACATGTATCTATCCTTTTTCAAATTCTCTTCCCCTTTAGGTTACCGTAAAATATTGAGTGGTACTCCCTGTGGTATACAGTAGGTCACTGCTATATTTAAAATAGATAACCAACAAGGTGTTTGTATAATATTTTTTAAGCCCTTGGAACCAGAGGAAAAGATTCTGAGAGAGTGTCAGCTGCTGCTTGAGTGATGACTGTGGTTTTTCCAGGAACTGGGCCTCCAACAGCCCCACCCCGGTCCAGTGTTTCCCATAAACTTCACACACTTGGCAACAGAGTTGTGACTGAAGTGCAATCTTCCATTTCCTTCTTTTGTTTGATCAAATAAAACATTGGAGACAGGGAGGGAAGCAGAGGAGAAGGAGGAAGGATGGAAGTTATTTTTTTCTTGTCTCCAAGCCATTTCCTGACATGCACTCTGACCCCTGAGATGAACAATCTTGCATCAGGAAGACAGGAGTGTGCTCCGGGACCCCACCTCGTTTTAATACCTTGCACCATGAGCGACATCCTGGTGGATTTAATCACCCCCACAGATGTGGGGATGCGCCTTCCTGCCGAGAGCGGTAATTGAAGTCCCCAAACTGCTCTGTGGTTCTAATTAGCCCAAAGTGGCTCCTTCTGGCCTCGGTAGGATTTACAGCGCCTCCACCTCCTGATTTACCAGCTGGTCCTAGAAAACGCAGGTTAGTCAAGAGACAGCAAGAGGACACACACAGATTTCCATGATGAACCAGTCTTTCTCAGTGGGTCATTCAAGGCCTTGCAGACGGGTGGTGTTCAAGGCCCTGTCTGCCTCCCTCTGCTCCACTATCACCTTCCATGGGATGGGTACTCCAGCCATGCTCACACATGCCCTTTCCCACCCACATGCCTCCCCATAAGCAGTGACCTTATAGGCTTCAGCTTCGGTGCCTCCTCCTCCAGGAAGCCACCCCTGATCCCCTGGCTGGACCCCCATAGTCCCTGTGTCTCCCTCTATGGAAGGATTGGCCATGCCACATGGTGCTTCTTTACAGCTCTAACTTCCCACAAGACTAGGAGCTCCTGAGGGCAGGAGATTCCTTGTCTGATCCACCCTTGGCCTGGTGTAGGGGCACAGCACATGTCTGCTAAGATGGAAGGAGGGAGGAAGGAACAAGGGGGGGAAAAGGAGAGAAAGAAGGAAGGGAAGGAGGGCAGGCCACACTGTGCCCATTCTGCAGAGGAGAAGACTAAGGACATGGGACCAGGAAGTGGCAGAGCCAAGCACCCCACCTGCTAGCTCATCATGCCTTCCATCTTGGGTCTAAAGTAACAAAGATGAGCTTCTGTTTCATTCAGTGAAACAGGAACAGCTTTTATGAGGAGCCACAGGCAAAGGGGAAAGTGCAGAGGTTTGAAGTGAGGCAGGTTTGGGTGCAGAGCCCAGCTGTGCTGCTGCAGGGCCTTGGGCGGGCACTTCAGCTTCCCAGCATGGGTCTCCTCGGCCATAAAATAAAGACCATAGCCTCACCTCCCTGGTTGCTGGGTGGACCAGAGGACACGATAAAAACAGCAATAAGTGTTTACCCTCCAGCTGCCCTGCGAGTTACTTGATACCCTCGTATCGTGAATCCCAATGTGGGGAGGAGGACGCCAAGCACAGACAGATTAAGTGACCAGCCCAAAGTCACACAGCTAGTGAGTGTCAGAGCCAGGCTTGGAACCTGGGTCCCTAGGCTCTGATATCAGTGCCATTGACTGCTCTACTCCACTGCCTGATGGACTGGTCCACCCAAGTGTCTAGTTGGGACACCACATTGGGTGTCCAGTAGGTATGTAAGGGGCAGCCAGCTGTCATCACCCTTCAGCACTAGCGTGGTGTCCAGGTGGGAGATGCCTCCCTCATAGATTCTGCTATTTGAGCTTTTGATTTTCCTCTGTGAGTTTGCGCCACCTGGGAAGCCCAACTTACAGGATAAGTAAAAATATTTATTTATTTATTTATTTTTTTAATATATGGAGACAAATGAGAGTTTTATTATTTTTTAAAAATTTGGACAAGGTAGGAGCTTTATAAAATATAATGCCTCTTTCATTTACAGTGAAATTTTTACCCATGTTTCAATTTTTTTTTATTGGATTTGCCATACAATGACATGATATCGCCATGGGTGTACATATGCTCCCCCTCCAGAGCCCCCCTCCCTCCTCCATCCCGACTCCCTCCCCCAGGAAATCTCGGTGCAGCAGCCCCGAGCATCAGTCCTGGGCTGGCGATTGATTTCACATATGATACTTAACATGTTTCGATGCCATTCTCCCATATCATTCCACCCCTGCCCTCATCCACAGAGTCCACGAGTCTGTTCTATACGTCTGCGCTCCTTTTGCTGTCTCGCATGCAGGGTTCTCGCTGCCATCTTTCTAAATTCCATATATATGCGTTAGTATACTGTATTGTTGCTTTTCCTTCTGGCTTACTTCACTCTGGATAATGGGCTCCAGTTCCGTCCACCTGAGTAGAACTGATTCAAATGAATTTTTTTTTAATGCTGAGTAATACTCCATTGTGTATATGTACCACAGCTTACGAATGGATAAGAAAGAAAGAATAAGTAAAAATATTTAAAACAAACGTAGAGGTGAGGGAGGCAGGCTAATTCCACTCCTGGAGCGGCTCAGAAGCACCTTTGTTAAGCATTGCCACAGTGTCCATTTGTAGGGTTGCTTCACAAAACTGAATCCTCACCATCACCTAAGTCCAGGAGATGGAGAGAAAAGACTTCATCATGGGTCAGAGTTTTCTAGAAGGACAGGCGAGCTGAATAACTCCTAACAGGGTTAGTAATTCAAATGCTGAGTACAATTTCACACTTATTCCCATAACGCAGAAGTCGTCTCTGTGGGGGTGGTATTTATGTTTGGCCAAATATTGATCTTCGTACTGGTCATGCGCCATTTGGCCAACATGTGCACTGGGCATGCTTCTACTTTAGACTGTGTGAGCTGCTGTGTGAGTTGAGAGCCTCTCTCCCCTTGAACTGTTCTCTTGGCCCCTCCCAGCTCAGCCTCCTTCCCACATCGCCTTGACTGTAACAACACCATGAGCGGAGGCCATCCCTTATCCAAGACTCGGCAGCCACAAGCCACAAGGAATGTTTGCTCATCATCACGTTTCATTGGCTCACTTAACATCTCCTTTAAGCTCTGGGCTTCTTATGACAAATGACACCAGCCTAGGAATTTGGAAGAGTCCTCCGTGGGCCAGGAGCTCTAAGAAGTAAGGAGCATTGCTTAGATCAATAGATACATTAATAGCTCAAACACCCAAATCACCCAGCTATTATTAACACTTTTAGGGCTGTGTTTATCGAATGTTTTGATGCTAAGACCCTCTTCCATTCTTAAAAACGATTTCTTATCCCAAAGAGCTTCTGCATGTGTGGGCTGTATCTGTCCATGTTAATTTGCAGCAACATGGATGGCCCTTGAAATTCTCATACTAAGTAAAGTCATAATCATATGACTATCATATGATTCCACTTATATGGAGAGTCTTTAAAAAAAGGTACATTTGAACTTATTTATAAAAAAATAGAATTTGGGATGTAAAAAACAAACATGATTAGCAGGGGGTAAGGGGAGGAGGGATAAATTGGGAGACTGGGACTGACATATACATACTACTGTATACAAAACAACTAATAAGGACAGTACAATAGCACAGCACAGGGAACTCTACTCAATACTCTGTAATGGCCTACATAGGAAAATAATCTTAAAAAGAGTGGATATATGTATAACTGATTCACTTTACTGTACACCTGAAACTATTAATGATGCAATATTGTATATCTATTATACTCCAATAAATTTTTGAATAAATTAAGTGAAAAAAGAAAACTGAAACATTTAGAAATAGGTATATGCATATGCTAAGTCACTTCAGTCATGTCCAACTCTTTGTGACCCTATGGACTGTAGTCCACCAGGCTCCTCTGTCCATGGGATTCTCCAGGCAAGAACAGTGGAGTGGGCTGTCATGCTTTCCTCCAGGGGATCGTCCCAACCCAGGGATTGAATTTATGTCTCTTATGTCTCCTGCATCCAGCAGGAGGATTCTTACCACTAGTACCACCTAGGAAGCCCAGAAATATGTATATATTCATTCATTAAAAATAGAAATAGAAAATCCATCACATGTTGACATAAATAATGTTTTTCTGAAAAATAACTATATTTTCTTTAAAAAAAATTACTGAGAAGAGTGGCACTTTTGTAAATCACTTTAATGTCTGGCTTAATAGAGGACAGCTGGATTCTCACATTACTTCTATATTCAGTCAGTTGTGATATTTTCTTTGGCGGAAATGTGGTAAAACATCCCGTCTCACACAGCTGGGAAAGGAAGGACTCTGAGAATGCCCAGGGTCCTTGGACCACAGTCTAGGAACTGCTGACTTAGGTGATTGATGAGGCTCAGGATGAAGGTGAAAGAGAAAGCTGTGGTCCCCAGGGCACTTCCTGCACGAATACTCAGCATCTTAGAGCTCCGAGGGTGTCCAACCTGGAGCTGGACCAAAAGAGAAATACCAGCAGCGACTGGCTTGACTTCACAGAACCCCAGCCAAGACCATTTGGGTTAACTGTCCGCAGCAGTTTTATCCTGTTTCAGATTTCTGTCATCTCGCCGAGCTAGACATTTCTGGAAGAAGCCTGCATCTGACTTGATATCAGCTGCCGTTGGTTTTCAAGCTTCTCTGCTGTGTTGCCCATCCTTAATGCCATACCAACGTGGTCCTGATTTTGCCTTTTCTCACTGTTCCGAGCCTTGGCATCTAGGAGTGTCCTGGAAAGAGCTTTGTTGGTACAGGAGAGTAGCCTTGGGCTTCTCCCAGGGTCAGCTCAGGCCGCCCACACTGACTTCTGGCTTCCCACTGGCCACTGATAAAAGTTGAGTGTACCCTCGAAGACGGAGCAGTTATTAATTCAATCCACATGCAATTAATGAGGTTCTTCCATGTGCCTGGCATAACCCATTTCTCATGGCTAGGCCAGGGTGGGTCAGATCTCCTGGGACAAATCGAGATGAATTAGCAGCTTGATAAATACGAACGATCTCAGTTGATGAAAAATGCGCCGAGTGATTGTTTCCCTTCATGTGATCACTCGGGTGGTCGGCTCGCCTGTGGAGTCTTCAGGTGTTAAGTCAACAGCTTGCTGGAGGCTTCGGAGGAGGGTAGGTGCCTGCCGCTGGGGCTTTTCCCTTTTACTGCAAACAAAGACCTTAAAAAAACGTTATTTCGTACAATAAACCACATCTACTTCAAGTGTAGAGTCCCGTAGTTTTGACAGCTGTATATGAGGCCAGCACCAGAATTAAGAACTAGAGCCTTTCCATCACCCCCCAAATCTCCTTGCTCTATTGTGTGGTGCACCCCTGACTGTGTTCTGTGTCAGGGTGACCACTGATTTGCTGCCTGACAGTATATATTAATTCGCACTCTCTAGAGTTTCCTGTAAATGGAATAATACAGGGCACACTCTGCCTGGCTTTCTTTACTCCATGGAATCATTTTGATATTCATTTCCAATTGTTGTATGTATCAAGTTTGTTCGTTTTTATTCCTGAATAGTCTTCCACTGTGCAGACCTGTAACAATTTGTCCATTCCCCTGATGATGGATATTTGGATGGTTTTCAGTTTTGAGCTACTGTGGGTGAAGCTGCTGGGACCAGGTGTGTACAAGTCTTTGTGTGTTCGTGGAGTCTCATTACTCTCAGTGAGAAGAAATAGCTGGGATAGTAAGACCGGCATATGCTTAACTCTGGGGCTTCCCTGGTAGCTCAGCTGGTAAACAATCTACCTGCAATGTGGGAAACCCTGGCTCGATTCCTGGCTTGGAAAGATCCCCTGGAGAAGGGATAGGCTACCCACTTCAGTATTCTTGTGCTTTCCTGGTGGCTCGGATGGTATCCGCCTGCAGTGTGGGAGACCTGGATTCGATCCCTGGGTTGGGAAGATCCCCTGGAGGAGGGCACGGCAACCCACTCCAGTATTCTTGGCTGGAGAATCCCATGGACAGAGGAGCCTGGCGGGCTACAGTCCATGGGTTCGCAAAGAGTCGGATATGACTGAGCAACTAAGCGCAGCAGAGCATGCTTAACTCTGTAGGAAGCTGCCAAGCTGTTTCCCAAAGGGATGATACGGTTGTATGCTCCCACCAGCAGTGGAGATTTCTGGTTGTGCCACATCACCACTTGGTATTATCAGTCTTTTAATCTTTAGCCGTTCCAATGGGTGAATATTGGTATCTCATTGAGATTTTAATTTGGGTTTCACTGGTAACTGATGATGTTGAGCATCTTTTCATGTGCCTTTTGGTCATTCATATGTTTTGCTTCAAGAGTTGTCTGTTCAAATCTCTCGCCCATTTTTAACTGGGTGGTTTATGTTCTTATGATTGAGTTGTATGAGGTCTGGATACATTCTGGATACAAATGATTTGCAGTTGTATGGATTACAAATATTGTCTCTCATTCTGCACTGTGTCTTTTTACTTTCACAACAATTTCTTTCAGTGGGCAAGAGTTTTAAATTTTAATAAAGTCCAGTTTATCCATTTTTCTTTTGTTGTTCACGCTCTTTATGTCTTATCTAAGAAATCGAAGTTACAAAGATTTTCTTAGATATATTTTTCTAGAAGTTGTTTTGCTTTAGCATTTCCACTTTTAGGTCTTATTTCAGCATTTATATTTTGACCCTTTTCAGCATAATTTTGTATATGATGTAAGGGAAGTGTTGATGTTAAGTTTTTTCTCATAAGTTAATTTATTTATTGGAAATGCCATCCTTTCCTCATTGAATTGCCTGGGTGCTTTTCACAAAAACCAGCTGACAATGGATTGGGGGGATCTGTTTCTAGATTCTGTGTTATATTGATCTATGTGTCTGTCCTTTCACCAGTACTGCACTGGCTTGATCATATAGCTTTATAGTAAATCTTTGAATCAGGTTGGCTAAGGCCTCCAATTTGTTTTTTTCCTGTACAATTGTTTGGGCTAATCTATATCCTGTTCTAGTATGAACACATATTCACTCATTTAATCTTTACAACTCTCTGAAGTAGTATTGTTTAATGGGTATCAAGCCCATTTAGGGCTTCCCAGGTGGCTCAGTGGTAAAGGATCCGCCTGCCAAGCAGGAGATATGGGGAGGGTCCTAGCGGGGTCCTAGCCAGTGCCCCGTGCGTGTGAGTCCCCAGGACCCAGCTCCCACCTGGGCAGTCAGTGTGTAACCCAGTTGGGGATCACCTCCAAAGTCACCCCTTGTCCGCTGCCCTGTGATCCAAGTGGAGCCACTGTGCCAGCAGCCTCCAGGCTGGAGAATGGAGCCGCAGAGAAGTCGGGTCTCATTCTACAGCGAGCCTGGTGGCCCAAGGAGCTCCTGCCAGTAAAGTGGGTGCCCTGAGACAGTGACTCAGGTAAAGAATCTACCTGCAATGCAGGAGCCATAGGAGATGTGGTTTGATCCCTGGGTCGGGAAGATCCCCTGGAGGAGGGCCTGGCAAAGCACTCTAGTATTCTTGCTTAGAGAATCCCATGGACAGAGGAGCCTGGCGGGCTACAGTCCATAGGGTCACAAAGAGTCAGACAAGACTGAGGCGACTGAGCACACATGCATGAGACAGCAGCAAGGAAACAAACAGGCCTGTTGGGTGCTGGCTGCATGCTGAGCCTCCCCCCACATAGCATCTCATCTCACAGGCATCATAGTGGCCATTTTACAGGTGAGCAAACTGAGCCTCCAGAAGTTGAGCAGATAATGGTCTGCAGCCAGTGCAGAGCCAGAGCGACCCCACCCCTCTGCCTCCCAAACCCATCCCAGCTGTTTCAGCCCCTCTCGAGGGGGGCCCCAGCACACCTTAACAGGATGGACTGTCATCTGTACCAGAATGTCACCCAGAGACTGGGACACCAGGCCTTTCAAGAGAAAGAGGGAGGGTTTATGGCAGTATGGATAGACCTAGAGATTATCATACTAAGTAAGTCAGATAAAGAAAAGTATCCTAAGACATCACTTATATGTGAAATCTAAAAAAAAAAAAAATGATAAAAATGAACCTCTTTGTAAAACAGAAAAAGACTCACAGACATAGGAAACAAACATGGTTACCAAAGGGGAATGAGGGTAGGAGGATAAGCTAGGAGTTTAGAATTAGCAGGCACAAACTGCTACTGATGCTGCTGCTAAGTCGCTTCAGTCGTGTCTGAGCTGTGCAGTCCCATAGACGGCAGCCCAGATGGCTCTTCCGTCCCTGGGATTCTCAGGGAAAGAACACTGGAGTGGGTTGCCATTTCCTTCTCCAATGCATGCAAGTGAAAAGTGAAAGGGAAGTCACTCAGTCATGTCCGACTCCTAGCGACCACATGAACTGCAGCCTACCAGGCTCCTGCATCCATGGGATTTTCCAGGCAAGAGTACTGGAGTGGGTTGCCATTGTCTTCTCCAAGCAGGTACAAACTACTACATATTAAAGTGGTAAAAGACAAGGTCGTTCTGTGCGGGACTACAATTAGACTGCATGTACGTGTGCTGACAGAATGTGGTCCGCTGGAGAAGGGAATGGCAAACCACTTCAGTATTCTTGCCTTGAGAACCCCATGAACAGTATGAAAAGGTGAAAAGGACACTGAAAGATGAATTCCCCAGGTCAGTAGGTGCCTGATATGCTACTGGAGATCAGGGAGAGATAACTCCAGAAAGAATGAAGGGATGGAGCCAAAGCAAAAACAATACCCAATTGTGGATGTGACTGGTGATAGAAGCAAGGTCCAATGCTGTAAAGAGCAATATTGCCTAGGAACCTGGAATGTTAGGTCCATGAATCAAGGCAAACTGGAAGTGATCAAATAGGAGATGGCAAGAGTGAACGTCGACATTCTAGGAATCAGCGAACTAAGATGGACTGGAATGGGTGAATTTAACTCAGATGACCATTTCGTCTACTACTGTGCGGAGTAATCCCTTAGAAGAAATGGAGTAGCCATCATAGTCAACAAAAGAGTACGAAATACAGTACTTGGATACAATCTCAAAAATGACAGAAGGATCTCTGTTCGTTTCCAAGGCAAACCATTCAATATCACAGTAATCCAAGCCTATGCCCCAACCAGTAACAATGAAGAAGCTGAAGTTGAATGGTTCTATGAAGACCTACAAGACCTTTTAAAACTAATACCCCCAAAAGATGTCCTTTTCATTATAGGGGACTGGAATGCAAAAGTAGGAAGTCAGGAAACACCTGGAGTAACAGGCAAATTTGGCCTTGGAGTACAGAATGAAGCAGGGCAAAGGCGAATAGAGTTTTGCCAAGAGAACACACTGGTCATAGTGAATGCCCCCTTCCAAAAACACAAGAGAAGACTCTACACATGGACATCACCAGATGATCAACACCAAAATCAGATTGATTATATTCTTTGAAGCCAAAGATGGAGAAGCTCTATACAGTCAGCAAAAACAAGACTGGGAGCTGACTGTGGCTCAGATCATGAACTCCTTATTGCCAAATTCAGACTTAAATTGAAGAAAGTAGGGAAAACCACTAGACCATTCAGGCATGACCTAAATCAAATCCCTTATGATTATACAGTGGAAAAGAGAAATACATTTAAGGGACTAGATCTGATAGACAAGAATGCCTGATGAACTATGGATGGAGGTTGGTGACATTGTACAGAAGACAGGGATTAAGACCATCCTCATGAAAAAGAAGTGCAAAAAAGCAAAATGGCTGTCTGAGGAGGCCTTACAAATAGCTGTGCAAAGAAGAGAAGCGGGAAGCAAAGGAGAAAAGGAAAGATATTCCCATCTGAATGCAGAGTTCCAAAGACTAGCAAGGAGAGATAAGAAAGCCTTCCTCAGCGATCAATGCAGAGAAATAGAGGAAAATAACAGAATGGGAAAAACTAGAGATCTCTTCAAGAAAATTAGAAATACCAAGAAAACATTTCATGCAAAGATGGGCTCGATAAAGGACAGAAATGGTATGGACCTAACAGAAATGAAAGATATTAAGAAGAGGTGGCAAGAATACACAGAAGAACTGTACAAAAAAAGATCTTTACAACCCAGATAATCATGATGGTGTGATCACTCACCTAGAGCCAGACATCCTGGAATGTGAAGTCAAGTGGGCCTTAGAAAGCATCACTACGAACAAAGCTAGTGGAGGTGATGGAATTCCAGTTGAGCTATTTTAAAACCTGAAAGATGATGCTGTGAAAGTGTTGCACTCAATATGCCAGAAAATTTGGAAAACTCAGCAGTGGCCACAGGACTGGAAAAGATGAGTTTCATTCCAATCTCAAAGAAAGGCAATGCCAAAAAATGTTTAAACTACTGCACAATTGCATTCGTCTCACATGATAGCAAAGTAATGCTCAAAATTCTCCAAGCCAGGCTTCAACTGTATGTGAACTGAGAACTTCCAGATGTTCAAGCTGGATTTAGAAAAGGCAGAAGAACCAAAGATCAAGTTGCCAACATCCGTTGGATCATAAACAAAGCAAGAGAATTCCAGAAAAACATCTATTTATGCTTCATTTACTATGCTAAATCCTTTGACTGTGTGATCACAACAAACTGTGGAAAATTCTTCAAGAGATTGGAATACCAGACCACCTTACCTGACTCCTGAGAAATCTGTATGCAGGTCAGGAAGCAACAATTAGAACCGAATGTGGAACAACGGACTGGTTCCAAATCAGGAAAGGAGTCCGTCAAGGCTGTATATTGTCACCCTGCTTATTTACTTATATGCAGAGTACATCAGGTGAAATGTCAGGCTAGATGAAGCACAAGCTGGAATCAAGATTGCTGGGAGAAATGTTAATAACCTCAGATATATAGATGATATCACCCTTATGGCAGGAAGTAAAGAGGAACTAAACAGCCTCTTGATCAAAGTGAAAGAGGAGAGTTGAAAAAGCTGGCTTAAAACTCAGCATTCAAAAAGCTAAAATCATGCCATCCAGTCCCATCACTTTGTGGCAAATAGATGGGGAAACGATGGAAACAGTGAGAGACTGTATTTTCTTGGGCTCCAAAATCACTGCAGATGGTGACGGTAGCCATGAAATGAAAAGATACTTGCTCCTTGGAAAAAAAAAGCTGTGACAAGTCTTGATGGCATATTAAAAAGCAGAGACATTATTTTGCCAACAAAGATCTGTCTAGTCAAAGCTACAGTTTTTCCAGTAGTCATGTATGGATGTGAGAGTTGGCCTGTAAAGAAAGCTGAGCACTGAAAATTTGATGCTTTTGAATTGTGATATTGGGGAAGACTCTTGAGAGTCCCTTGGACTACAAGGAGATCAAACCAGTCAACCCTAAAGGAAATCAATCTTGAATATTCATTGGAAGGAGTGATGTTGAACCTGAGCTCCAGTACTTTGGCTATCTGATGCGAAGAACTGACTCATTTGAAAAGACTCTGATGCTGGGAAAGATTGAAGGCAGGAAGAGAAGGGAATAACAGTGGATGAGATGGTTGGATGGCATCACCGACTCAATGGACATGAGTTTGAGCAAGCTCTGGAAGTGTGATGGGCAGGGAGGCCTGGCGTGCTGCAGTCCATGGGGTTGCAAAGAGTCAGACACGACTGAACGACTTAACAGAACTGAACTGATAACTGAATCATTTTGCTGTACACCTGAAGCTAACACAACATTGTAAATCAACTCTATTTCAATAATGTTTTATAAAACAGGAAGGGGGAGGGAGAGCAGGCTGGCTCTGCATTTGCCCTCCCCGATGGGACAGCCTGGTGGGGGTGGGAGGGGCTTCAGGGTGCTCATTTGGCCCACCTCTCAATTCCTGTTGCCTATCACTGAAAGTAATGTGAAAGTGAAGTCCTGTCCGACTCTTTGCGCCCCCATGGACTGTAGCCTACGAGGCTCCTCTGTTCATGGGATTCTCCAGGCAAGAATACTGGAGTGGGTTAGTTACCATTTCCTTCTCCAGGAGATCTTCCCGACCCAGGGATTGAACCTGGGTCTCCCGCATTGTAGGCAGTCGCTTTACCATCTGAGCCACCAAGCAAGTAGCGTTAGGGCTCAATAAATACTTCTCAAATAAACAAACAGCCCTGTTGGGGTGCCTGAAAGGTGAGGGCTGTTTTGTGAGTGGACAGAGGGCTGGTGATGGCCATGGAGAGCCACAGAGGCTCTAGGGAGGGTTGTGTATGATGAGCGATGTCCCTCCAGCCACCGGGTGGCCCAGGTCAGGGTGAAGGCAGGAAACCCCAAGGGGAAGTAGCATAGTTATCCAGGAGAGAAGGCATGAGAGGCTAGGCCATGGCAGAGGCTGGAGACACAGTCGGGAGGCCCAGCAGCTCTGCCAAGTGTGACCTCAGCACCCAGCTCAGTGCCTGAGTCCCGTCCTCCTACCCAGTACAGACGCAGGTCTGGCAAGAGATCAGATGGACACACTGATGTGATGGGGCCCGAAGGGTGTTCCATTTGGCTGCACTTGCCTGCCTGCTGGCTGGGGCCTGAGGAACTGAGATAGCCCCAGAGAGGATGGGGTTTTCAGGAGCCAGGCCCTGGGAGGACAGGAGCCAGCCTCAGCCAGCTGGTCTGGCCCAGACTCAAGCAGTCGGTCTGGATCAGCATCAGGCCTCCGTTCTCCCCGTGATGGGTTCCTCGCCTGGCATAGGACATCACATTGCAGTTTGCAGAGCTCTCCAGCAAGGGTCGCTCTTACCATCACTGTTACACAAACGGGGAAAATGAGGCATGAAATAATCACCAGACAGGGTGGGAGCCAGACCCAAGTCCCCCAACAGCAAATTCTCCATATCATAAACCCTCTGTCTTTCTCTCTGTCATTTATTAATTCTCCCTGCCCCATTTTCTTTTAATATCCAGATGGTCCTCTGACTTGGTTTTCATGTGTAATAATAGTATAGTACTAATTGTAGCTAGAGGCTTCCTAGGTGGCTCAGTGGGTAAAGAATCTGCCTGCAATGCAGGAGACACAGGTTTGATCCCTGGGTTGGGAAGATCCCCTAGAAGAAGGCATGGCAACCCACTCCAGTATTCTTGCCTGGAGAATCCCATGTACAGAGGAACCTGGTGGGCTGTAGTCCATGCGGTCGCAGAGTCAGACACGACCAAAGCACCTGAGCAGGCATGCAATTGCAGCTAACAATTTTTGAGCAGTTTCTTGTTGCCTCACTAAATCCTCTCTATCAATCCTGAGATAGTGTGATACCCATTGTAGAGACCAGAAAACTGAGGCTCAGAGAATGTCTGTAACTTGCTGAGAACCAGACAGCCCAACTAAAGTTGAGCAGTCTCACTCCCAAAACTCTTAGAATGTTACCAATGGCTCTAAAACAGTGCGTCACTGAAGAACCCGTCAAAATGCAGGTTCTAGGTGCCAACGGTCCTGATCCAGTGGGTCTGAGCAGGGCCCTGGGGATCTTCATCTTTAGGAGAGGAGCCTAGGTCATTGCACTGTGGGACTTTCGGGAGCTTGTGTTGCAAGCAAGCAGGTGGAGAGCAGGGGGTCGTCTCTTGGCTCCTTTCATCTTGACCCCGGCCTCTGGCCACCTGACCAGTGTGAGGGCCCACGGGGTTCTGAAGGATGGTGCTCGGAGGGCTGTACTGCAGTCAGAGCTGGGAGTCGTCCATGCTGTGAGCACCATCCGACTTGGCCTCATGTCAGACCCAACAGGCTGACCGGGTCTGCTGACCACAGGCCAGTCCACAGCTGCCCCGTCCCCCCTGCCCCAAGCCCATCTGCCTCTGCACCAGCCAAGCCAGCAGCTACTCGGCAGGGGCCGATCTGGGCTGGCAGGGAGGAGCTGGCAGCCACAGCTCACGGCCTCCCTCGTACCCTGACTCTCCTGGAGCACTCTGCGTAGGGACAGAGCTGTCCCATCCTTCCTCTGGCTCCCACAGCAACCTCTCAGCCTGCAGAGCTGCGAGCAAACTGGGGTCCGTGATCCAAGGATATAAGGTCATTCATAAGCTCTCAGCTCCCTCCAAGCCCTCTTGTGTGGCCTTGTTTTCTGATTGAAGAGAACTGGACCTGCCTTTAAAACTAGCATGATCACAATGGAATATTATTCAGCCACGAAAAGGACTGGCATCCTGATTGGTGCTGCACCACACATGGACCTTTAAAACACGATGCTGAGTGAAGGAAGCCAGGCACAAAAGGCCATACACTATATGACTCCACTTACGTAAATGTCCAGGGTGGCAAGTCTGTAGAGACAGAAAGCAAATGAGGGGTCGCCAGGGGAGGGGGGAGGAGGGAATGGGGAAAGACTACTGCTGAGAGGTTATGGGGTTTCTGTTTGCCGTGCTGGGAATGTTCCGGAATGGATAGTAATGATGGCTGCATAACACAGTGAATACGCTAAGAACCCCCTAGGTAAACGTTTTGAAATGGTGAATTTTGTGTTACCTGAATTGCATCTCAACTTTTTTTAATGCTAAAATTTAAAAAGTAAATTGTTTTTTAATTAAAAACAATATAAGTGTAATTTTAATTGCTGAAATTAAAGCAATAATGATAAAAAGCAATGTGTTGCCAATGCCTTTCCTAAGAGATGAGGAACCAGAGTGAGGACCCACGAGGGGAACTGTGTCAGACAAGTGAGAAGTGAGTGACAGGTTAGCTTCTGCTTCTGTGGCATTTACTTAAAAAACCCTTCCCGACAGTTGCCGACGTGCCAGACCCTGGACAGGGCACAGAAGGGAAGAGTCCAGCTATATCAGCAAGAGACACACGTGAGGATAGGAGAGTTGTTAAACCTAAGTCAGATCAGGATTTCCTGGCTCAAAATGCTCTGTGCTTTCTCTTTCACTTAAGTAGAGTCCCAAGTCCTTCTTTGCGAGGTGCAGGGATCTGGGGGGCTGTGCTGCAGTCAGATCTGGGAGTCGTCCCAGATCTCTGAGCTCAAGTTCTGTCCTGCCACCTTCACACATGGCTCTCCTTGCTGACCTGCAGCACACCAAGCTCTCTGCTACCTCGGGGCCTTTGCATGTGCCATGCCCCCGGATATCCATGTGGCTCCCTCTCTTGCTTCCTTCAGATAGGGGTCTGCTTAAGTGCCCCCTCCTCCAGGAAGTCTCCCCTGACTTTCCTACCTAAAACAGTACCTCCTTCCCTCCCATTCCTTATCAGATTTCAGTTTTTATCTTAGTTCTTATCTGTTCCACAGAAAAATCATACATTCATGAAAATGTGTTTAGTGTCTGTTTTCTCCACTAGAGAGTAAGCTTCTCGTGGGGCATGAACACTGCTAGATTCCCAGTGTTTACAACACTGCTTGGGATATAGTAGGTACTCAATTTTTTTAACTTCTTATTGTGCTAACGTATACAGAAGATAAAATTTACCATTTTATTTTCAAGGATACAGTTCAGTGGCATTAATTCCATTCACAGTGCTATGCAACCATCACCACTATTCATTCCCAGAACTTTTTCATCATCCCAAACAGAAACTCTGTTCTTTTTCTTTTTCTTTTAGTCTTTTATCCAACAGTCCACATTAAAAACATCAAACTCTAACCAACAATTCCCTTTAGAGGATGATTTAAACCACGACTCCCCATTAATCTTCTTTTTTTTTTTATTAGTTTTGCCATACAATGACATGATATCACCATGGGTTTACATATGCTCCCCCTCCAGAACCCCCCTCCCTCCTCCCTCCCTCCTCCCTCCCTCCTCCCTCCCCCCGGGAAATCTCGATGCACCAGCCCCGAGCATCAATCCTGGGCTGGCGATTGATTAGACATATGATAATTAACATGTTTCAATGCCATTCTCCCATATCATCCCACCCTTGCCCTCATCCACAGAGTCCACGAGTCTGTTCTATACATCTGCGTTCCTTTTGCTGTCTCGCATGCTGGGTTCTCGTTACCGTCTTTCTAAATTCCATATATATGCGTTAGTATACTGTATTGTTGTTTTTCCTTCTGGCTTACTTCACTCTGGATAATGGGCTCCAGTTCCGTCCACCTGAGTAGAACTGATTCAAATGAATTTTTTTTTAATGCTGAGTAATATTCCATTGTGTATATGTACCCCAGCTTTCTTATCCATTCGTCAGTTGATGGGCATCTACTTTTGAATGAGTCAGCAATGAGCAGACTTTCTGGGTGCCTGCCACATGCAGGGTAAACCTTCCAGCAGCCTTGGAGGGTGTGGAAGGCCATCTCTGTTTCAGTTCAGTTCAGTTGCTCAGTCATGTCCGACTCTTTGCAACCCCATGAATTGCAGCACGCCAGGCCTCCCTGTCCATCACCAACTCCTGACAACCAAATCGATCCAGAGAGGTGAAGTGCCTTGTCCAAGGTCACACAGCCATTAAGAGTGGGATTTGAACACAGATCCTCCCAGGTACCAGGCAGTACCAGCACCATGGAGTAACTAGGACATAATAACATCAGCCAGCTGCAGGCCATCCAGCTCCTCCCTGCCCAGGCTTCCCTCTGCAGCCCCTGTCTCCAAAGGTCATTATCTGAGCCAAATATCCCCAGCATCCTCAGCTCTGACTGACTGATGACCAGTAGGCACATTTGGGGACCATCATTCAGGGTTTCAACCTTCCATTTCACCTAGAGCTCTCTGAGCAGGTCCTGAGATAATTGAATTATTATTATTATTTTAGCCTTTAAAATTAATTAACACTAGGCCCAGTTTAAATGTTCACTCTGGGTCTTCTATTTGGGGGGTGCTTTCCTTTTACAAAGCTAGCTTGGTGGAGGTATGTTGGGTCCAGGGCTCACCCACATGGTCCCGTTTGGGACATGGAGAGACGAGATGAGACATCATGGGCAGTTCCCAGCATGGCCATCAGAGCTCTTGGTCTTTGTAGTTCCCAAAGCCTCTCCTTCTCAGAAAAGGAAGGGGTGCGATTTTAGAGAGGCGCTGACCTGCCCAGGGTCACCAGACAGAAAGAGGTGGAATAGGGACTAGACCCCTGGTGCAGAGTGGTGTCCCAGCTGTGGGCCAGGACCACAGCTCCCGAGTGACTCTCCCAGCTGTGGACACCTGGGGCTGAATGCCTCCTGCCTGCCCTAACATGAGAGGTCCAGCCCCTCACGGACAGAACCGGGGTCCTGGGCCTCCGGCTGCACGGGTAGGAGGTGGGAGCAGGTACCCGCTCCACACAAACCTGCCTCAAACCTCCCACAAGCCCCTTCGCATCTATCTCCATGCAGGAAGGCCTGCCTTGCCCTGGGTGTGGCATCCCCACTGTCTCCATTCCACCTCTGACCCCAGCCTTCACCTTCCACCAAGCTCGGGATGCAGGGGGAATCTTCTCACCAGACCTGCTTGTGAGATGGGGGCCCCGGCAGGTCCACGCCTTCCTGATCACCCTCGGAGGGCTAAGTGACCTCTCATCCCACACCCAGCAGTGAATGTCCAGTCCCAGCTGACAGTCCAGACACGGCATTTCTCCTGTGTCCCCACAGCAGGGCCTGCTGGTGCAGTGGGAAGGGGGCCGGGGTCCTCCAGCTTCTGCCCACAACTCCCCATTGGCTGTGAGCCTGCTGGTGCCTTTGCCTGCTCTGGTGGGCCTGGCAGGTGGACACAGCTGCCCGCTTCTTTCACGGTTCCTGCGCTGGTGATCTGGAAGTTTCCTGCCAAGCCACCTTTTGCAGAGCCCCAGACACGGGCAGTCACAGCTGTACGTCTAGTGGCTTTCCTCACCTCCTGGACACAGTGGCCTCCCTCTGCTGCATTCTCCTTGATCCCTGGAGAGCGAGCAGGCAGGGCTGAGAGGACCTATGCCAGCTGTCTTCTGTCCCCAGGAAGCACTTGGGTGAAAGCTTTTGGTCTTCCACATCCCCAGCAGAGTCAGAGTCCAGACCCCAGATCCCTTTTGCTCTCAGAGTCTTAGGCCAGGGTCTCCTCCCTTCAGGAAGCATACTTTGGAGCTCTATGGGGGTCTCCCTAGGCTTGGGAAGGGAAGGTAAGGGTATGGACTCACCCCTAGGGACCTGCTATCTCTCAAGAGATATCTTCACCAATCCCCCACCCGCCATTTCTGATCCCGTTAAATGTCTTGGGAAGCACCAGGCCAAAGAGTCAAGTTCTAGAGCCAGCCTTGGCATCAATCTCACCAGCTCGGCAGCTTTTGGCCACTTATTAATCCTCTCTGTGCCTCAGTTTCTTCATCTGTATAACGGGAACAAGAGTATCCCTCCAGCAACTTAATGGAGGAAAGATCATTCATGACACATATAACACACTAGAACAGTTCCCAGGAAGTAGCACGGGGGCTAGTGTTTGTATAACCCCTTCTGGTCCATCGGGTCCCAGCGCCGCGGAGCGAGTTCTCAGGACTCACCTTATTCTGCAGTCCTGATGCTCATCTGGCTGGTGCCTCTGCTGGAGCTGACATAGGAGCAGCCCATATCCGCATCCTGTTCCCACCTGCAGGAGTCAGTGAGTGCATTTGCGTCTTACAGGTGGGGAGAGGTGAGACTCACTCCAGGCTACACCCAGTGAGCAGGAAGTGAGACCTTGAGCTGGAGCTGGTTTCAGGCTTCTGTCTTCTTGTGGCCTCACAACGTCCCCCACCCCTGAGGTGGTCACAGGGCTCCTGTGAGAGGCTGTGATACAAACAAAGGGACCCAGAGGGTGGCACACAGGACTCCGGCGGCTTCAGCAACACAAGCTGAGACCAGGAGAGTGCGTAGGGTTGTTGGGTGAGCTGTGAAGGGGTAGCTTGGCCATCAGAGCACAGAGGAGACAAGGCATCCTGGTGGGGTGGGGATGGTGTGGGCTGGTGGGTGCAAGTCCTACTGGAAAAGTAGGCTACGGCTAAGAGCTTTTGCTCATCAGGAAAGTCTTTCCTTTTGAATGATTTTCCCACCTCTAAAAATAAAGGTGACCTCCAAAGCAGATCAGAGGTAGAGGAGGGGGAAGGCCATACTCTGCCAGCAGCCCTTTGGTCTCAGTCAGCTGCTGCTGTGTAACAGACACAGCTCTGTGGCTTCAAACCACAAGCCTGTCCTTTCACCCCTGAGTCTGTGGGTCAGCTTGGTGTCTCCTCGTGTATTGGTGGTGTACTCGTTCTCATGTGTGGGCTTCCCAGGTAGCTCAGTGGTAAAGAATCCTCCTGCCAGTGCAGGAGATGCGGGTTCGATCCCTGGGTCGGGAGGATCCCCTGGAGGAGGGCGTGGCACCCCACTCCAGTATTCTTGCCTGGAGAATTCCACGGAAAGAGGAGCTGTTGGGCCACAGCCCATGGGTTCGTAAAGAGTCGGACATGACTGAATACACGCACACATGCATTCTCGTGTGGACTCTAGCTGCGGGTCAGGAGGTGTCTCTGCTGTCCCTGCTGGGCTTGCTGCTGTGTTCGGTGATGGACCAGCTGTGGGCTGGTCTAGGATGATGGCTTCGGCTGCACCTCGTCCACGTGGTCTCTCGCCATCGTCCAGCCCGATAGCCTGGGGTTGTTTCCGAGGTGTAGCAGAGACTCCAGAGAGAGCGGAAACCGAAAACCACTTGAGGCCCGCCCAGGCTTGGACCAGCACCCGCTACCTTCCTCTGCATTCTGTTGGCCAAAGCAAGTCACAGTCCAGAGCAGAGTCAAGAATGGGGGAACGGCCCCCACCTCTGGATAGGAGGAGCCCAGAAATCACATTGTAGAGGATGTGAATAGAGGAAGCCGTTGAGGGGGCATTGACATCATAGGTCTGCCACCCTTCCTGTTCTTCAAGACATCACTCCTGTGTGACTACTGTTCCACGAGGCGCTCCTGCACCCCACCCCTCACCATCCTGAAGTCGTCACCTCCCCTGGCCACCTCTTCACCTCCTGCACATCTCCCTGGACCTGGAGCAGCCCTTGAGAGCCGGCTCAGTCTCTCTCTGGGTCCTTATCCCCAGGCTTCAGCCTGGCCCCTCCCCCCATGCCAACCCACACGAAGATGCTGGGTCAGCTGTGCTCATGGGGTCCCATCCATGACTGATGCCGGGCACACGGAGCCTTCTTCCTCTCACCAAGCTCTCTCATCAATAGCAGACAGAGCCTGTTCCCTCTCCCACCTCCCCCCTCAGCAGCCCTGATAACTCCGACAATACTAATTAAATGCAGCAGTCCCATCAGAAGGACCAAGCTGGGCTTTCCAAGGGCCCCCTCTCCGCCGTGAGCTCTGACGCTGATGGATCATTAATGGTGTCGACAGCACTTACCGTGATGGATGGTGAGGGATGAACGGGGGAGGAGTCCCCCTGATGAACAGCTTAATCTCCTCCAGTTTGCAGGCCTCTGCCAGGGTTTCCGGGGAGCTTTCTGGTCCACGGAGCCATGTGAATTTCACAGAATCCCTAGAAGAACTGTGACCAGGCAAGGATGACAGCTCCTGTTTGATGGAGGAGACAGTCAGGGCTCAGAGAGAGTGTGATTTGGGTGAGGCTTCCCAGATGGCACTAGTGGTAAAGAACCCGCCTGCCAATGCAGGAGACATAAGAGATGCGGGTTCCATCCCTGGGTCTGGAAGATCCCCTGGAGGAGGAAATGACAACCCTCTCTAGTACTCTTGCCTGGGAAATCCCATGGACAGAGGAGCTTGGTGGGTAGTCCATAGGGTTTCAAAGAGTCGCACACAACTGAAGTGACTTAGCACACACGCGCGGTATGTACTGAGGCTGGGACTGGAATACCTTCCTCTTGATGGAAACGTCACAGCCGGCGTCTCTAAGCTCCAAGAGCTGATCTTCCCCTACACAGTGCCTGGAGAAACCGCATCTCAGGGCGGGGCCTGGGTGCTCCAGGCCGTTGCCCACACAGGCTCCTGTTTCCTCTGTTCTCTGTCTATGTCGGTAGGAGCCTCTCTGACAAACTACCGCACACTCAGTGGCTTGAAACAACGGAGGCTCCTTTCCTCGCAATTCGGGAGGCTGCGAGACTGAAGTCAGGGCACCTGTAGGGTTGTGCTCGCTCTGAAGGCTCCAGGGAAGAATCTGGCGGAGGCCTCTTCCAGCTCCTAGTGGGGCCAGCAATCCCTGATATTCCTCAGCTAGTAGATGCAATACTGCCCTCCCTGCCTGTGTTGTCACAGAGCCTTCCCCCTGTAGTCCTGTGTGTGCCTTCTTCTCGGGACACCAGTCAATGGTGTAGGGCCCACATCATCCAGTAGGACTTTATCTTAACTGAATCATCTGCAAAGACTCTATTTTCAAATAAGGTCACAGTTCCCTGGTGGCTCAGATGGTGAAATATCTGCCTGCAAGATGGGAGAGCTGGGCTCCATCCCTGAGTCGGGAAGATCCCCTGGAGAAGGGAATGGCAACCCACTCGAGTATTCTTGCCTGGGAAATCCCATTGACAGAGGAGCCCAGTGGGCTGTAGACCACGGGGTCGCAAAGAGTCAGACACGACTGAGAGCCGAACACTTTCACAGATACTGGGGTTAGGACATCTGCATAGGTTTGGGGATCCAATTCAGCCCACAGCACAGTCTTTGACTGCCCGTCTCTGGCTCTGGCTCTCCATGTGGACCTGTCACTGGGCTGGCTACTTGGGACACCAGCCCTGACTTCTCCCTGAGCCCATACGGGACCACAGGGTGGCTTTCTGACTCCCAGACCGGGTGGCTCTGGGCTCACACGGATAGGGCTGCGCTGCACCCAGTCCCAGAGCACTGACTGATGGCTCTTTGTGCAGTGGTCCAAGCTGCCCCTTTCCACTCTGCCTCGCTATCTGGGGGACTCCCAGAGCTGCAGCAGAAGGAAGAGGTGCCGCACACATAGAAGGGCGCCATGGGTTTTCAAGGGGCTCTCATCACTCACAGCTGGGAGGCTTGGAGCACCTGCAGTCACGGGTGGGCGTGGCAGACTTCTTCCAGTGGCTGAGTTGGGACCTTGAGCCTGAGGCATCAGCTGTTGGCTCCTGGGCCCTACAAAGTGGGGATAGGTTCCTGCCAGGGGAGTACACTGCAAAAGCTCTGTCCCATATGGGACTTCAGGCAAGTGAGTCGCCTCTCGATCAAGTTTTCTTATCTCTAAAGAGAGAGTGGTAATAGGTCAGTGGGCTTGTCCTGAGATTAAATTATTGGTCCATTGAGAGCTCTCACCAAAGTGTCTTTATTTTCCCTTTATCCTCGAAAAGTATTTCCATGGATACAGAAGTCTGGGTTTACAGGTTTTCAAATTTTCCTGAAAGCCTCTGGACTCCCTTATTTCTGATGAGAAGTTGGCTGATGGGAAGTTATCTGATTCTTGGTGCCTCTGAATATAATATGTGATTTTTGTTCTTGCTTCTAACAAAATTTCATCTTTGTTTGGTTTACAGCAGTTTGAAGGTTAGTTGTGATTTATTGGTATTTATCCTATGTGGAGTTAGCTGAGATTCCTAAATTTGTAAATGAAAGACTTTCAACATATTGAGGCATTTTTCAGTCACTATTTCTTTTTTTTTTATTAGTTTTGCCATACAATGACATGATATCACCATGGGTTTACATATGCTACCCCTCCAGGACCCCCCTCCCTCCTCCCTCCCTCCCGGGAAATCTCGTTGCACCAGCCCCAAGCATCAATCCTGAGCTGGCGATTGATTAGACATATAGTAATTAACATGTTTCAATGCCATTCTCCCATATCATCCCACCCTTTCCCTCATCCACAGAGTCCACAAGTCTTTTCTATGCGTCTGCGTTCCTTTTGCTGTCTTGCATGCTGGGTTCTCATTACCGTCTTTCTAAATTCCATATATATGCGTTAATATACTGTATTGTTGTTTTTGCTTCTGGCTTACTTCACTCTGAATAATGGGCTCCAGTTTCATGCATCTGAGTAGAACTGATTCAAATGAATTTTTTTTTAATGCTGAGTAATATATTCCATTGTGTATATGTACCACAGCTTTCTTATCCATTCGTCTGTTGATAGACATCTAGGTTGCTTCCATATCCTGGCTATTGTAAACAATGCAGCGATGAACATTGGGGTACACGTGGCTCTTTCAATTCTGGTTTCCTCAGTGTATATGCCCAGCAGTGGGATTGCCGGGTCATATGGCAGGTCTATTTGCAGCTTTTTAAGGAACCTCCACACTGTTTTCCATAGTGGCTGTACTAGTTTGCATTCCCACCAACAGTGTAAGAGAGTTCCCTTTTCTCCACATCCTCTCCAGCATTTATTACTTGTAGATTTTTGGATTGCAGCCATTCTGAGTGGTGTAAAGTGGTACCTCATTGTGGTTTTAATTTGCATTTCTCTGATAATGAGTGATGTTGAGCATCTTTTCATGTGTTTGTTAGCCATTTTTATGTCTTCTTTGGAGAAATGTCTGTTAAGTTCTTTGGCCCACTTTTTGATTGGGTCATTTATTTTCCTAGAATGGAGCTGCAGGAGTTGTTTGTATATTTTTGAGATTAATTGTTTGTCCGTTGCTTCATTGGCTATTATTTTCTCCCATTCTGAAGGCTGTCTTTTCACCTTGCTTATAGTTTCCTTTGTTGTGCAGAAGCTTTTAATTTTAATTAGGTCCCATTTGTTTATTCGTGCTTTTATTTCCAATATTCTGGGAGGTGGGTCAGTCACTATTTCAAGTCATCTACTCTATTCTCTCCTTTCCTTCTGGAACAATATATATATAAAGACTTGCTGATGTTGTCCCACAGATTCCTGAGAATCTGTGTTTTTCCCTTTTTAATTTATTTTCTCTCTGTTCTTCAGATTGGGTAATTTCTATTAATATATCTCCAAGTTCACTAACTCTTCTGTCATCTCAAATTTCCTATTAGGCAATTCAGTGATTTTCCTATATAGCATTTTCAGTTATAGATTGTTTGTTTAGTTCTTTTTAAAATAGTTTGTATTTCTCTGTTGACATTCTCTTTCTTTTCATGCAGTGAGAGCAAATTTTCCTTTATATCCTTGGACATAGTTATAATAACTATTTCATTTGCTAATTCTGATATCCAGGGAACTTCAGGGTCTGTTTCCTTGGTTGTCTTTATATTCAGTTTGGGTTATATTTTCCTATTTCTTTGTATATCTTCATATAACTTTGGAGAATATCCTTGGTGTTGAGAATGACGATACTATAGAGATACTAGATGTTTGGTATGTCCCTCCAAAGAGCGTTTTTGTTTTGTTTTGCATTTTTAAACAGTTAACTTGGTTGAGGATTTCCTGGGTGGCTCAGATGGTAAAGAATCTGCCTGTAATGCAGGAGACCCAGATTTGCTCCATGGGTTAGGAAGATCCCTTGGAGAAGGGTATAGCTACCCACTCTTGCCTGGAGAATTCCATGGACAGAGGAGCGTGGCGTGAGCTACAGTCCTTAGAGCTGCAAAGAGTCAGACATGATTGATTGACTAAAACACACACACACACACACACACACACACACACACACAACTTGGTTGAACTCACCTTGAAACTCAGTCCCAGCACAAATCCCAGTTCACTTCTTTTAGACTTAACATCTCTGCATACAGTCTGTTTTATGTGTGCAATTTGCAACCAGCTAAACACTGGAGCAGAGTTTATGTGTTGCATTTGGGGACTTCTCTGCAGACCCCTTTTCCAGGATTCAGTTCAGTCATTTCAGTTCAGTCACTCAGTCGTGTCTGACTCTTTGTGACCCCATAAGCTGCAGCACGCCAGGATTAAATGCCTCATTTTCCAGCTACGAGGTTTTCCCCAGATTCTGTCTTATTGAGTCGAAGAGTATGACTTTCTATCTGAGTTTCAGTAGCCACAGACCAGGACCTGTCCTAAGGCTAAAAGCCACAAAAATAAGAAACTCACCCAGTGCTGCCTCTTATTCCAATTGCTATCTCCTCTGCAGGGTCTACCATCCAGTGAGGGGCACATAGTGGGCATGAGACCATAGATGTAGAAGGGACCACTGTACAGGCAAACAGGAGGGCTCTCCAGGAAGCCTTCCTGGAGGAGGTGGTATTGAGGCTGGAGATGTGTCAAACATTCCAAAATGAAAGGATGGACTTTCTGATTGCATGGCTTTACCGATGAAAACCTCCGCCTCTCAGGGGAAGCAACTTTTCTGAAGGCAAACCCTAGAAGATACTTACTGTAACAATGAGTAGATGTTAAACACCCACCAGCACCTTTCTGGGCCTGGGGAGGCACTGCCCTGGGCTGAGGTCTGTAGCTGCTCTGTCAATGCAGAAGGGGACTGGAGGGTCTGGTCGTCAGGACTCCCAGGTCTGCACAGTGAGGTTGAATCTCACCTTTATCTGGCACATTTTTGAACTAGCCACTGTGATTTCTGTGGAGGCCAGAAGCAAGGATAAGAGAGAGCTTTGACTTTCTGTCCAATAAATCTTGGTCATTCACATTCCTTGGTGTTGTAGTCCTCTGCTGTCGTTCAGTGGCTAAGTCATGTAAGACTCTTTGCTACCCCATGGACCACAGCACATCAGGCTCCTCTCTTTTCCACTGTCTCCCAAAGTTTGCTCAAATTCATGTCCACTGAATCAGTGATGCTGTCTAACCATCTCATCCTCTATCACCCCCTTCTCCTTTTGCTTTCAGTCTTTCCCAGCATCAGGATCTTTTCCAATGAGTCAGCTCTTCGAATCGGGTGGCCAAAGTACTGGGGCTTCAGCTTCAGCATCAGGCCTTCCAATGAACACTCAGGGTTGATTGCCTTTAGGATGGACTGACTTGATTTCCTTGCAGTCCAAGGGATTCTCAAGAGTCTTCTCCAGCAACACCGTTTGAAAGCATCAGTTCTTTGGTGCTCAGCCTTCCTTATGGACCAACTCTCACATCTACACATGACTACTGGAAAAGCCATAGCTTTGACTATACAAACCTTTGGTTGCCAAGTGATGTCTCTGCTTTTTACTACGCTGTCTAGGTTTGTCTTTGTCATAGCTTTCCTTCCGAGGAGCAGATGGCTTTGAACTTCATGGCTGCGGTGACTACAGTGATTTTGGAGCCCAAGAAAATAAAATCTGTCACCGCTTCCACTTTCCCCCCTTTTATTTGCCATGAAGTGATGGGACCAGATGCCATGATCTTGGTTTTTCAATGTTGAGTTTCAAGCCAGCTCTTTTACTCTTTTCTTTCACTTTCATCAAGAGGTTCTTGATAGTTCTTCCTCATTTCCAAAGGCTCTCATCTCCCCCATCTCTCCTGAGTTTCTAATCCTGGGCAGACTCTGCTATAGCCATCATACAGATGACAAAACTGAGTCTCAGAGAGGTGATATAGCCCACCCAAGGCTACATAGCCCAGGCGTTGAAACCAGGACTCCAACCCAGGACTTCTGACCGGTCCATGAATAGCTTAGGGGGTTGTCACTGTGAATAGGCCCCCATCCATCTCCTCGGCTGCCAATAGAAATAATCATCATATCTCCCTCAGGGGCTGGCGTGAGGTTCAAAGGAGGCAGCAAATATAAAACTGACATATAAATTGTAAATTTCCTGCAGACATTAGTGCCTGTTACTGTGGTAACTGCCCAGCGTTTATGGACCACATTTGCTCTGGATACCCTACATTGGCATTTTAGTTTAATAGCATTGTTATTTTTCCATCATAAAAATAATATATATTATGCATGTGTCCTAACTCATTAAATTTGCATACACTAAACAATACGCATTTTGTGTATATCAATTACAACCTCAGTAAAGCTATTAAAAATATACTCATTCATTACAGAATATCTA
The DNA here is from genome assembly GCA_007570785.1 of Antilocapra americana. Taxonomy (NCBI): domain Eukaryota; kingdom Metazoa; phylum Chordata; class Mammalia; order Artiodactyla; family Antilocapridae; genus Antilocapra; species Antilocapra americana. The sequence goes on along the minus strand of ML660770.1, from coordinate 4,490,285 downwards.
GAAAATGTGGAAACATTGAAAGAAGAAGAAAAAAAAATGTTCTTTCAGCACCCTAAAGCAGCCTCTGTTCAGCAGTGGCAGTTCAGCTGGTTAAGAATCCACCTGCAATGTGGGAGACCTGGGTTTGATCCCTGGGTTGGGAAGATTCCCTGGAGAAGGGAATAGCTACCCACTCCAGTTATTCTAGCCTGGAGAATTTCATGAACTGTATAGTCCATGGGATCGCAGAGTCAGACACAACTGAACGACTTTCAGAAGCCATTAACAATATACTCATTCATTACAGAAAATCTAGAAAACATGGAAACATAGAGAGAAGAGGGGAAAAATTCTTTCAGCTACTCCAAAGCAGCCTCTGTTTAAGGTGGTATAAAATTCTCTTCCAGCTTGTTTGCCCTCTGCCCAGTTTCTTTGCTGTCTAACATGGCTGTGATCACTGGGCTATATAATTAAAAACATTTCATACACAGTTCTATATCCTGCTCTTTCCCCCTAAGGAGGTGTTGACATGAAACAGTGAGAACCAGCGCCACGTGTGGGAACGGGGCCCGGCTGGGCCTGTGGCTCCAGCTGTTGCCTTCCTGTGTCCCTGGGCCAGGCAAGCTGTTCACACAGGGACAGTGCTGGGCAGCTGGGGCCTGATGCCCTTTCCAGTTCCACATTCAGCAAGCATCTCCATGATCACCAAGAGCTGGTCTCCTTGCTTTTTATCCTCCTTTATCTTTAAGTTGCACAGCAACCTATTCCAGTATTCTTGCCTGGAGAATCCCATGGACCGAGGAGCCTGGCAGGCTGCAGTCCATAGGGTCACAAAAAGTCAGTCACGACTGAAGGAACTTAGCACGCGCATGCATGTCTTTAAGTTGAATGACATGTGCCCTTAATCTGATCAATGAGCACACCCAGCCCAGCATCCTGCTTCTGAACCACCTTCCCTCTGTCCCCACTGTGATGTCCTTTGGCCATCAGAACTGTCTTTTCCCTGTGTCTCAGAGGCCAGTGTGGGTTAGGCACTTGATTGGAAAAGGAAAAGGTGTGTATGGGATTGGAAATAGGAGTGGGAAAACCACTGGAGGTTAGAGAGCATGTCTTGAGACAAAAGGTAGCTGGTATTTTGAGAATCAGCAAGGGACCCAGACTTGGGATGGAGGAGCTTGGCTGAGAGTAGTGGCGGATGAGGGGTTTCCTTACCTTCTGCTGAGTTAAAACACGGAGCGTTCAACCATAAACACTGATTTTCACACATCTGCCACGGGTTTACGACTGTAACATAATAAAGGAATGATGAATGACCAAAATTTACACAGAAAGTCAAAGTTCTTTCTCATCTTTGCTTCTGGTCTCCACAAAAATTGCAGTGGCTAGTTCAGAAATGTGCCAAATAAAGGTGAAATTCAACCTCACCGTGCAGACCTAGGAGTCCAGTCCCCCAGGCTTGTTTGTGCCGGGTGAGCAGGCCGGCTGTGCTGCAGGCCTGGGCAAATCCTGCTCCAGGAGGCAGCAGAGACTCAGGACAACTGCTTGTCTTCTGGCATCTTGCAGGCCAAAGCCAGTCACAAGGCATGGTACCCAGTCAAGGGCCAGGATTAGGTACCAGACAGGGTGAAGGTTCTGGCTCCTGATGTGGCCTGCCTCTGGGGGCTGCAGGTCACTCAAGGCTTTAGACATTCTGAGACCTTTGCTTTCTCTCTGTCAGTGGGGAGCTTCTAGAAAGTTCTGAGAAGGCTCTCTCTGGCTGCTCTGTTGGGGCCAACTTGTGTCCCAGCTGGGAGAAATAGAGGAGACCCAATAGGAGACTATCACAGTCCTCCAGGCAAGCCGCAGGAGAAGGCATGGAATATGGATGTATCTTGAAGGCTGAGCCAGTGGGATTGGACGTGGAGGGTGAGAGAGAGAGGAGTCAGGGTGATCCCAAGGCTCAGGCCCGAGCCAGAGGGAGAATGAAACTGCTATCACTGGGGCAGGACATGATGCAAGGAAGGGGTTTGAGCAGAAGCACCCTATGATTTGGGAGCCTTAAGGCTGGCCCTCTCCCTGGCCGCTCTAAGGAGAACACAACACAAGCGAGAGGAGGGGAGGAGGGATACCAGCTAAGGGACCAGCCGAGTGCCCACCTGCAGCCACCACCAGGAGGAGTGGTCAGTTCTACAGTTTGTTTGAAACAAGAGCCGCTGTGCCAAAGCCTGACCAAGGCTTTGGGTGCGTGCAGAGTCCAGGCCAAGAATGTGATGATGATGGGAGTCCCATTCTTGGGGACCTCAGTGCGGAGCAGGGAGGGGGACAGTTAGTCTCTGTGGCCCCCCAGAGGTTGGCTAGTGAGTTTCAGATTTGCATCCAGGTCACCTGGTAAGCACATAAAGGAACCCCCAAACTGTTTCTAAAAGGAAGGGGAGGAGGAAGGAAGTAAAGACTCCCATGAACAGCTGTCTGTCCTACAGCCATTGGGGAGGGGGCGGGGGCCCAGGCAGGGCTCCTGGCACCCAGTGGGAGCCCTGGGGAGCGGGGGCAGGGGGGAGCAGGTCCATCCACCTGCACATCACTGGGTCCTAATGAGCCATGCCCCCCTGTCTCTGTCCCACCCCAACACAGCCGATATCATCTCTACCGTCGAGTTCAACCACACTGGGGAGCTGCTGGCCACAGGTGACAAGGGTGGCCGAGTCGTCATCTTCCAGCGGGAACCGGAGGTGCGGTGGGGCCTGGGGGGGGGGGGGGGCTACTCAGCCTGGGGTTTAACCCGCAGGGTGCCACACGCGACACCCCACCGGGGTGCCTGAGCTGGAAGGAAAGAGTGCCCGTGCATGCAGGGATGGGACCTGGCAGGTCTCAGGGAGGAAATCCAGCTGGTCGGCTCAGAGCCACCAGCCACCAGCCACCACATTCTGAGCCCCCTCTGCTGAGTGGTCACTGTGTCCTAGACCCTGGAGAAAGAGACTCCTGATTAAACTGCCCTCTGCCTGTGTGAGCTTCTCTGGTGGCTCAGACAGTAAAGAATCCACCTGCAATGCAGGAGACCTGGATTCAATCCCTGGGTTGGGAAGATCCCCTGAAGGCAGGCATGGCAACCCACGCTAGTATTCTTGCCTGGAGAAATGGCCATGGACAGAGGAGCCTGGCGGGCTACAGTCCACGGGATTGCAAAGAGTCAGACAGGACTGAGCGACAGAGTTCAGCACTGCCTGTGTGAGCTGGAGCTATCTCAGCCAGAGCAGGGTGGAGGGGAGGAGGGACCTTCCACAGCTGTGGGCCAGCCCTCCGTCTAGGGTTGATGGTTTGACTCAGCCCGGGGCCTTGCCCCAGTGAGTTCTGTTGTCTGGAACAGCCTGCCTGGGGGCATGTTTCTGAACCACTGGAAGAACCTGGTGGTTAAAAGGCCGTATTTGTTGAGCACCTACTACGTGCAGACACTACATATGCTTCTCCCATTTACTCTCCACTGCCCATCTCCAACAGTGGGGACCGAAACCCCGTTTCATAAACGAGGACCCCGGCAGAGTCACCCAGGCAGCGAGCAAAGAGCAGGGATAGAAAGCAAGACCAGGTGTGGTCTGTCGGTCACACACAGCACCCTGCTTCCCAGAGGGGCTGGGATTAGGTGCTGAAGACAGGCTGGTGCAACACCGAGGCCATGAGGGGAGGGGGACGGAGGAAGAGGGGAAGCTGGATGAGGTAGAGAAGGAGAAGAGGGAGCCGGAGAGAAGGATGAAGGGTGAGGGGCAGAGGGGCTGAAGGGTCACTCTCCTCCCTCCAGTTCCTTAGCATCGTCCCCACGCCGAGGTGGCCTGAGGTCTGCCTTTGCCCACGTTCATTCCCATAACCCTCCCTCACCACCACCCTAGAGGTGCCATTCGGTGCTAGTATTACCCTCAGTCTACAGATGAGGAGACCAGAGCTCAGAGGGTTTGCAGTAACTTACCAAAGGACACACAGCCAGAAGGCAGATAGCCAGGAATGGGTTATCTAAGCCCAGTCTCATAGCTCGAGCTCTTTGACTCATGAGAAGGACCAGAGGCCCCCACTGGGGATTACAAAGTCATCTTGTTTTTGCCAAACCGCAGAAAGAAATTAAATTGGCAGAGGCAGGTTTCTCAGTTTTGAATAATTCTCCTTTAATTTTTTTCTTGATTCCGGTCCCACTGACCTTTGCCATTACCAGCGCAGATAGGAGATGAAGTGAATGAGAGGCAAAAATATTGAAGAACGTTGAAGCTTTCCAAAAGTAAAAGAGGAAAAGAATATAAATAGATACTCTCGAAAGACCAACAGGAAACTTGAAATTTTTGCTTGGTTGAATTTCTTTGTTTTGCTCCCAAGTAGTTGTAATCTCATGTTGTCATGTAAACTTGAATTGTCTACCAAGAAGTGGTCCCTAGTGCCTGTGATGGACTCACCACCTCACTATTTGGGGAATTCCATCAGAAGGTCCTCTAATGAGTTTGGCTGCCTAAACCAGGAGGGGATCCAGTCAGGAAAGTCGGTGTGAGTGGAGGTGGGGGAGACTATACCTTATCCTAGTCTATCCCTATGCCTGACATTGCAGGATGGTCTGCCTTAATGTTAATTCTGCTCCAAAATTCATTCATTCTTCAAGGCAGGCCCGAGTTAGACCCAAGGATATAAGGAACAGGTCAGACCTCAGGTCTGTCTTGGTGCCAGACAGACCTCAGTGGAGTGAGTGACACCACTTTGTGGACACCTGGCCTTGGAGGAGAGGGTCGATTCACCTCTGAGCCTCCACTTGCTCATCTGTAAAGTGGGAGGAGCTGTGCCCATCATGGAGGGGCATCAAGGATAGAACAAGAGGAGGCATGAGAAGGGCTTAGTGTCCTGTGCATAGTAGGTGCTCAGTAAACGCGGGCTCCCTTGGTTGCCCTTCTTACTTGGTGCCCTGAGGGGCCAATGGGGCTGGGCCAGGACCACATAGCAAGGTACTGGACACTTTAAAGCAGAGTTTCCTTGGCCTTGGCCATGGCTGTGCCGGGCCCTGTGCGGGTTTGGCCAGCTCCCGCCCCACCATCCCGGAGCTCAGGGTCTGGTTTCCTTGCAGAGCAAAAATGCGCCACACAGCCAGGGCGAGTATGACGTCTATAGCACATTCCAGAGCCACGAGCCAGAGTTCGACTATCTCAAGAGTCTGGAGATAGAGGAGAAAATCAACAAGATCAAGTGGCTCCCGCAGCAGAATGCCGCCCATTCCCTGCTGTCTACCAATGGTGAGGCGGCCGGGCCGGTCTGGATGTGTGTGTGTGCGTTTGTGTGCATGTATGTGTGTGTATGTGTGCGTGCGTATGCATGCGTGCTCTTGTCATCAAATGCCATTTCTCACCTCACTTATATTGTGGTCTGGGCTGGTGAGTGTGCATGAGTGTGAATGTTTGTGTACGTGTTTGTGTATGCATGCATGCCCTTGTACGTGTCATCAAAGTCACTTTTCACTTCACTTACATTGTGAGCATTTTCCTAGGTCTTTAGAACTCCAAATAATAATAATAATAATATTTTGAGCAGCAGGTAAGTTTCATGCCGTGAGTATGTTTGCTCAGCCTCTTCCCTTGGTTGGACATGGGCTTATTTCTGCAGCTGTAAATAGCAGCACCTTGAACATCTCTGTGAATAATCTGGGGGTGGACGAAGAAGGCCAGGACAGGATAAAGAATTAACACTTGATACAAACTTACCTCTTCGTTTGCACCCCCCCTAGAATCCCAGATCACCCCAGAGCAGAGATCCTCACGAGATGGTGGGGGTCCTCACTTGAGGGTGCAGGAGGAGCACTGGTGTGCTGGCCACTCGCCATCTGCCTCTGGGAGATGGCCTGTGCCCCCGCCAGGCCCCTGAGGAGGCCAGACCCCTGCTTCACTGTGGAGGTGTGGCTCCTGGTGCCATCCTGCCTTGGCCAGTGGTGGGCCCAGGGCCAGAGGCCCCACTTCCCACATTCACGTCCCTCTGTTCATCTTTCTTCACTTCACCATGCTCAGAGTTGCCTGGGGTGGAGGCTAAGACAGGCCTGGCTCTGTCCCAGCCTGGGGACCTTGCGGAGTGGCCTCACTTCTCTAATTCTCAGTTTGCTCACCTGGGCTCCCTCTGGGGTTACAATGAGGGTGGAAAGAGGTGTTGCCCATCCATCGCCCCGAGATCAGTCAGTACTGCTCCAGAGTGGGTGAGTCTTGCAAGATGATGTCATCTGCTTCCCCGAAGGAGTCAGCCTCCTTGGGGCAGCATTTACAGCCTCCCTGAAATCCATCAATCTCAAGCCACCGGCCCACCTCTGTGCTCAAACGCTGGTCCTCTCCACATCCCCTGGCCCATCCCCTTCTCATCCCTCAGGCCTCTGCTGGGTGTTGCCTCCCACTGAGCCTTCCATGACCTCTCAGCCTAGCCAGGTGTCCCTCTCATGGGTCTCTCACTCCTGCAGAACCCCCAGGGCTTGCTGTCTGGGGCTCCTGCCATTCTGATTGTCTGTGTCTCCTGAGAGGTGCCTGGCACAGGGTCAAGTTCAGCAAACCCGTCTCAGAGCCAGAGGGGCCCTTCCCAGGTGCCGGAACAGAGGCAGTGGGAGGTCCCCCACCCCTGGGACCAGTCACCCGGGGCAGGGGCCCCTAATGCGGTTCACACCCTGGTCCTGCTACTTCCCCTTCTGAAGTCAATGGCTATTCTTGCCTCATGGGGTTATTGGGAAAATAAAAGGAAATCAGATCATAACATGATTCGAACTGGGATGGCAACTGAGCCTCCTTCCGGTGCTGCTTTTTTCTTTTATATCATTTAACAATGAGTGGCATTCTCTTCCCGCCTCTTTGGAGGAAAGGTCTGTGCCAGGAATTCCCTCACACCTCTGCCCTGCAGGCGTCCTGCCCCTGGTTCTGAATCCCAGCTTTATCCTTTCCTCCTTAGCCCATCCCTAGGTATCTGTCAAGTATTTAATTGATACCAGTTTTCTCCCCTGGTTTCTCATGAACATGGCAGTGATTGTTTGGGCTGCCATACTTGTCAGGGTTCTTGGAGAAACAGAACCAATAGGATGAGTGTGTGTGTGTGTGTGTGTGTGTGTGTGTGTATAAATGTAGACAGAAATATGGATATAGATGTAGACACAGATATAGATAGATGGTGTTATTTGCTCATTTGTGTCCCACCCCCCACCCAGGCTTCTCTGTCCATGGAATTCTCCAGACAAGAATATTGGAGTGGGTTGCCATTTCCTTCTCCAGGGGATCTTCCTGACCCAGGGATCAAACACTGGTCTCCTGCATTGCAGGCGGATTCTTTACCATCTGAGCCACCAGGGAAGCCCATATATATATATATATATATATATATATATATATATATATATATAT